>CM065707.1:24045271-24065271 GCA_017654935.2 Phymorhynchus buccinoides
GAAGAAAGAGAGAGAGAGAGAGAGAGAGAGAGAGAGAGAGAGAGAGAGAGAGGGAGAGAGAGAGAGAGAGAGAGAGAGAGAGGGAGAGAGAGAGAGAGAGAGAGAGAGAGAGAGAGAGAGAGAGAGGGAGAGAGAGAGAGAGGAGAGAGAGAGAGAGAGAGAGGAGAGAGAGAGAGAGAGAGAGAGAGAGAGAGAGAGAGAGAGAGAGACGAGAAGAGAGAGGAGAGAGAGAAGAATCATTTGGATTACGATAGTACTTTTGTGCTTGAGAGAGAGAGAGAGAGAGAGAGAGAGAGAGAGAGAGAGAGAGAGAGAGAGAGAGAGAGAGAGAGAGAGAGAGACGAGAGAGAGAAAGAAGAGATGAAAATCATTTGGATTACGATAGTATTTTTGTGCTGCGAGAGAGAGAGAGAGAGAGAGAGAGAGAGAGAGAGAGAGAGAGAGAGAGAGAGAGAGAGAGAGAGAGAGAGAGAGAGAGAGAGAGTTGACGTCTGCAGTAGTTTCTTTTCTTTGACTTTTTACTTCCTTCCGGTGTAGTGTTGTATTGTGGGAAGGAAAACGGGATGGAAGATGTGGGGTGGGAACTTTTTGTGGGTGGCAGTTTGCGGGTATTGAAGCAAAGAATTTCGGGTGGATGACGGGTGGGAGGAGCATCGACCTAAATGGGTGGAAAGGGTGTGAGAAGATTAGATCCTCTCTCTCTCTCTCCCTCTCTCTCTCTCTCTCTCTCTCTCTCTCTCTCTCTCTCTCTCTCTCTCTCTCTCTCTCTCTCTCTCCCTCTCTCTCTCTCTTATTTTCTCTTATGCAACTGTTATAATAACATATTTCAGCCTATCTATGTTTCATAATATCAACTGCTTTGCTACCTTTGTATTCAGCTCTGTATGCGTAATAGTATGCCTTGCCATGTTTGTCTTTTGTGTTAAGTATATATGTATCAAGGACAGATTGGAAGAATAGGCGTTGCCTAAAATCTATATCCTTGGAAAATAAAGTTTAAGTTTTCAAGTTTTCAAGTTTTCTCTCTCTCTGCCTCTCTCTCTCTCTCTCTCTCTCTCTCTCTCTCTCTCTCTCTCTCTCTCTCTCTCTCTGCCTCTCTCTCTCTCTCTCTCTCTCTCTCTCTCTCTCTCTCTGCCTCTCTCTCTCTCTCTCTCTCTCTCTCTCTCTCTCTCTCTCTCTCTCTCTCTCTCTCTCTCTCTCTCTCTCTCTCTCTCTCTCTCTCTCTCTCTCTCTCTCTCTCTCTCTCTCTCTCTCTCTCTCTCTCTCTCTCTCTCTCTCTCTCAACTATGCTTACTAGTTTGACGATGCCTTTAGAGTCAAAACGGATGATCCCGAGATACTCCATTGTCTTATTGCAGACCGTATTGCAAACAATAATAATTTGTATTAAAAATTTAAAAAAAGACTGAAATTAATATGAAACGGTGATTATGCTATTGATATTTTGTCAGACTTTTTTTGTTTGTGGCTCAAGCCACAAACCTATAACTCACTTTGTCGGTCGGTCGGTCGGTCGGTCCAAAATTGTCGCACATTTTGACAAAATTGTCGCACTTCAAATCGAGGCTACACTTCAATTTGAGGCCGCTCTTTAAAATGATGTATTTTAAAAGTGTACAAAATAATAAACATACGTAATACAGACACTACAACAGACACGACGAGTATGCGGTGCTTCTTTTGATGAGCATAAGTAGGATACATAGTTTTAAATGTTTTCCAAAAGATAAAAAGTTACGAAATGGTGCAGAGATTACATTCTGGTTTACAGATTAAAATTATTGAAAAGCCAGGGGAGGTGACTCATGATTGAGTGGTAAAAATAGACGGCGTGCCACAAACTATTGCGATTTCGCGCTTGTTTAAAAAACAACAACAAGCTATTAGTTTTCGATTATTAGTTTATTAGTTCGATACTAAGTATTACTGTTTGTTAGAACCCACCCTGTTTGTCCCCCACACGCAAACCGTGCAACAGACTAGCGAAACATATAATTAGATGAAGAACACACACGCATACATGCACATACACGCGCGCGCGCGTACACACAGAGTGGCGCATGCACGCACTCACGCACACACACACGCACGCACGCACGCACGCGCGCACGCACCCCCCTCCCCCCGCCCTACACATACACACACATTACTTACAACGTTATTCCACATTTATCCCTCCTCCCTCTAAGCAGACACACAGTTTCTGCTCTCTCTCTCTCTCTCTCTCTCTCTCTCTCTCTCTCTCTCTCTCTCTCTCTCTCTCTCTATCTCTGTCTCTCTCTCTCTCTCTCTCTCTCTCTCTCTCTCTCTCTCTCTCTCTCTCTCTCTCTCTCTCTCTTCTCTCTCTCTCTCTCTCTCTCTCCTGACTTCGACGCTAAGGCCGTATACACACACATAAGCGGATATTCCATGCGGAAACCTGTGCGCAATCCATAAATAAGTGAGACAAAGAAGGGAACAGATTTGCGCACATGTCCGAATTTCGCCTATATGCGTAAACTTTTATTCTTCTTTCTTCCACTTATTTAGGGTTTTCCGTACAGAAACTTACGCGTCTAATGTGAACCCGGCCTAAGAAAAGTAAAAGAGACTATTTCCAAGTGGGGTACAAAAAAAAACCCACTGACTCATGTCCATAGAAGTCTACTCTAGTCGTGGTAGGCCTAGTCAAAAAAAATAACCGGGTACTGTGGCCCCCCCCCCCCCCCCCCCCCCCTCCTCCCCCCCCCCCCCCCCCCCCCCCCCCCCCCCCCCCCCCCCCCCCCCCCCCCCCCCCCGACTTAGGGGCTAAAAGCGCTCTCTAGGACAAAAGGCGAACAAGGTCTAAACACGGTATTTTAGGGCCATGGAGTAAATCACTATAAGTTGTTGCGTATAATAGTTACACCGGTGACAACCTACGGACGAATGAATTCGACTGACTTCCCCCTTCCTAAAGTTTACCACTAGGTTAATAAAATTCAAACAATGACACCACCAACTAAAAGCCCACAACAAAATTTGTAACATTTTCGTTTCCATGTTGCGAGTATTGTACTCGCAACATGGAAACGAAAATGCTACAAATTTTTTATACGGTCGAATGAATTCCACTGACTCCCTTTACTAAGTTTTATGGCAACAGCTTTAGCCTTTTTAGTGCTGGTGGTCCCAGATATGCAGCGCGTGGCAGGGACCTAAAGCTCCAAGTGAAAAATTAATGGCCTTCTCAGCTGGAAGGTGCACGGAGGTTTAGGCCTATTATTGCACGTTCGTTGACAGTCTTCTAGTGCGTGAGCTCACACGCACGGGGCTTTTGCCTACTTCCCAAGTAAAGAAGTTTATTTGAACAGACAAAAACAAAAAAACAAGTGCAACGCTGAGCGGCTGCAATGTCCCCTCCAGCATCGCCGAGCTACTCCGAAATCAGAATGTGTCGGCTGTACACATACATAAAAACGCATCAAAACAGCACGTAACTACATAAAAACGCATCAAAACAGCACGAAACCGAATAGTTTTTTTTATATATAGCCTTAGGGATCGGACCCGTGATTTGAGCGCGCGCGATCATGCGCACACGAGCGCACAGAAAAATTCATGACAACTGTGTTATAGACCATTCATCAAGAAATGTTGTGAAAAAAACTGCATTGAAATACATGCAAAACTTCGCGAGATATTAGCGATTATGTGTTTCGGGGTTTGAACCCCGTAACTGGCGCGACCTTGACCTTAATGTAAAACTAAATACATCAGTGGATAGCTTGCATCTTGGCAAACTAGTATACCAAATTTGATGATGATAGACTGGATAGTTTTTGAGAAAAACGGACGAATAGACGGACGGACGGAGGCACGCCGGAGGCACGGACGGATCAGACAGAAACAATAGCTCCCCGAACCTTCGGCTGGGGGACTAACAAAAAAAAATCTGTTGGCTTTGCACCCTGAGTAGATGGTTGCTGCTAAATGGGAAATAAGGTTTATCAAACGGAAAACTTACTCTTACTTGTGGCGGTACCATAGCCGATGAGGTTTAACCGATGAGTGGTCACCGCTACAGCTATCTGTATGAATTTTAAAAAATCGGGACTTTACTGGTTTCGTACTGCCTCCGGGCATTGCCTCCAGTATTGTTCCCACCATATTTGTATTTACAAATGTCCCATATGTGTCTGATTCAGACCAAGAGGACGTAAAACACCATTTTCGCTCGCTCAAACGGAAAACTTACTGGACTGTCTATCAACAATAGAGATTTCAAAGGGCGTCTCGTCTCAACTCCTGTGGGACTGTGAACTTGTCTGCCTTAGGCTCGGTGTACATCTCGTGTCCTGGCTAATACAAAGCATTTGCTTTGTTTCAGTCTGTGTTTTTCTCACACCTTGCTGCATTGTCATTCACACCGACTGGCGTGCGTTGTGTACGCATTGGGTCCGCTGTCGCCCATGTTGTTTGGGCCTTGGGAGAGAGAGTGACCAAAAGAAGCAGACCTGTTTGTGTCAGCGAGTCAAAAGCAACAAGGCGTGTGCTACCTGTCACCCTATTGTCAAACATGCCGACTCCTCGGTAGAACACAGATGGACACCGAGCATTACTTTAGTTACAACTTCCCCCCGTGGGGATACAGGGGGGTCTTTTGCATAAATAGTTCCCCCACCTTCTGGAAGTTCTGTGCTTGTAACTTCCTTTAATCTGTCACTCTCTTTGACTCTGCCTTTTTCCCCTTTGCTTACTGTCATCTACTATCTTTCTGTCTAACCGGTCCATTCTCCTGCCCTTTTTTTCAAGAAACACTATCAAAATAGAAGTCGGACATGCTGGGCCTAATTATTTCTTACTTAGGCGCATAATGGCAGCATGACGCATCTGCGCTCATAATTGACAGGAAATTGAGCAATCGAAGAAGAAGAAGAAGAAGTCACAACTTAAAATATGGAAACGGAACTTCCTCTCGTTGACATCCCCCCCCCCCCTCTCTCTCTCTCTCTCTCTCTCTCTCTCTCTCTCTCTCTCTCTCTCTCTCTCTCTCTCTCTCTCTCTCTCTCTCTCTCTCTCTCTCTCTCTCTCTCTCTCGTCTCTCTCTGACCGTGTACACATTAGACGCGTAAGTTCCGTACGGAAACCCCTAAGTAAGTGAAAGAAAGAAGAATAACAATTTACGGATTATGGGGAAATTCGGACACGTGCGCAAATCTGTTCCCTTATTTATTTGACTTATTTACGGATTGCGCACGGGTTTCCGCGCGGAATCTCTGCATATATGTGTACACGGCCTCCCTCAACAAAGATCATGTCTATAGACATGTTTTCCTCTCTTACATCTGAAATTATAAGAAGCAATCGTTTTAGTTTAAATTGTTATTGTTTTGTGCCAAATAAGTCTTCTTTTTTTTAATACTTTATTAGGCCGTGTACACACATAAGCGGATATTCCATGCGGAAACCCGTGCGCAATCCATAAAACAAGTGAAATAAAGAAGAGAACAGATTTGCGCGTGTGTCCGAATTTCCCCATATATATGCGTAAACTTTTATCCTTCTTTCTTCCACTTATTTAGGGTTTTCCGTACGGAACTTACGCGTCTAATGTGAACCCGGCCATAGGCAATAAACAGATGTTCTGTTCTGTTCACACACACACACACACACACACGCACACGCACACACCACACACACACACACACACACACACACACACACACACACCACACACACCACACACACACACCACACACACACAGATACACACACACACACACACGCGTGCGCACGCACGCACACGCACACGCACACGCACACACGCACACACACACACACACACAACACACCACACACACGCACACACACACACACACACACACACACACACACACACACACACACACACCACACACACACACACACACACACACACACACACACACACACACACACACACACACACACACACAAGTAGAAGAAGAAGAAGAAGAAACCGTTACGCAATGGAAACTTGACACTAGCATTTCAGGAGTACAGTGCTTGGAACGATAACTCATCGGGAGGAAACAGGCGCTGCTCTGCTTCTGTAGATTTGTCGCCCTTGAATAACGAAAAGATGGCGGGTCGATAAGCAGACGACCACTTAACTCATCAGCCAACAAGTGGCCATTGTGAATTAATTCCACTTTGGAACCCTCACATGCCTTGGGAACGTTCGTAATCATAATTGCTGCATGTGTGAATGAGTTTCTACACACTCTCTTCTGTTACACTTCTTTTATTATTATTACCCGGCCAGATCGGTTTGTGTGTGTCTGTGTGTCTGTCTGTGTATCGATTCTCTTAAAAACGACTGTTTGGATTTTGATTAAAATTGGCAGAAGGGTAGACAGCTTGACAAGGAAGCTTCCTTTCGTTAATCAACACCGTGCTGACCATGACCTTGAAGTTTGACCTTGAAAACCGAAATTCCCTTCTTTGGGCTATGTAATTTCCCCCCCAGCTTTATCTCGTGAGCTAGTGAACAGAATCGCTTCAAATTTTGTGTGGTGGTGTACCATGGTGCAAGGAAGTTTGTATAAAAGTTCAGCTGTATCTCGTGAACTGCTGAACAGAATCGCTTCAAATTTTGGGCTATGTATTTTATGCGTTCTGTAAGGGTGGAAAGTGGTGTGTTTATTGTGGGGGGGGGGGGGGGGGGGGGGGGGGGGGGGAGGACATGGTGCAAGCAAGTTTGTATAAAAGTTCAGCTGTATCTCGTGAACTACTGAACAGAATCGCTTCAAATTTTGGGCTATGTATTTTATGCGTTCTGTAAGGGTGGAAAGTGGTGTGTTTATTGGGGGGTGGGGGGGGGGGGAGGACATAACTCTGGCCGGGTTTGCATTGTCACAATGCGTTGCTGCCACTCGGCGATGCCCTTGTTACTTTTGGAATGTTCCCTAGTCATCCGGTTTAATAATTAGGGGAAGACGGGGTAAAAAGCCCATAGGCGGGTAAGAAGCCCGTGCCAATTATCTCATGAAATAAAGCAAATTTCAGTCAAATTTGCCCATGAGACGAATGCTAAGCATTAACACTGGTCTCATGGGCAAAATGTGACTGGCATTTGCTTTATTTCATGAGATAATTGGCATGGGCTTCTTACCCGCCCATGGGCGTTTTACCCCGTCTTCACCTACATGTGTGTTCGCTTTGTATTGCATTTTTGTTTGACTGCATTTAAGAATGCTAACGTGTGTGTGCGCTTTGATTTGATTTCTATCAAGATTCAGCGCCGCATAAATACTGTATGTTGTTGTTGTTGGTGGTGGTGTGTGTGCATGTGTGTGTGCGTGTGTGCGCGCGTGTGTGTGTGCGTGTTGCGTGTGCGTGTGCGTGTGCGTGTGCGCGTGCGCGCGCGCGCGTATGTGACTGAAATGTGTTTCAGTTCATAGCGCCGAAACCATTGAACCGATTGTATGGTATGCTTTAGTATGATGATGCTATGGTTTGGTATGGTATGGTATGGTATGCTATGGTATAATATGGTATGGTATGGTATGGTTTGGTATGGTATGATGATGGTATGGTTTGGTATGGTTTGGTATGATGATGGTATGGTTTGGTATGGTATGGTATGATGATGGTATGGTTTGGTATGGTATGGTATGATGATGGTATGGTTTGGTATGGTATGGTATGATGATGGTATGGTTTGGTATGGTATGGTATGGTATGGTATGGTGGGTATGGTTTGGTATGGTATGGTATGATGATGGAATGGTTTGGTATGGTATGGTATGATGATGGAATGGTTTGGTATGGTATGGTATGGATGGAATGGTTTGGTATGGTATGGTATGGTATGGTTGGTATGGTTTGGTATGATGATGGTATGGTTTGGTATGGTTTGGTATGATGATGGAATGGTTTGGTATGGTGCAGCATTATTAACAAGTCACAGAGACTCGTCTCTTGAAGACGGTGGAGGAGAAGAAGGAATAGAGTAAAAATAATAATTTAAAAAAAATGAAGAAAATGCGTGATTTGACCTTTAACCCTTTCACCGCCAAAGTCGCATTTTAGGACCACAGTGATTTAACATATATGTCACTAAAAAGCATGAAATCGGGGTCTATCATCCAAAGACCTTGTCTTAGTTTTGGGAAGTAAGGATAGACCTTATTTCATATATGTCACAGAACAATCCCCAATACTGCAGATGGATTTTGTTCTCTACCCAGGTCATTTCAATGGATATTTTTGGCTGAAATATGGCTGGCGGTGAAAGGGTTAAGGCCTAGCCACACTGCATACGATTCGATTCACTACGATCTGATTTTGACATTCGTGGGACATGAATGACGTGAACAGGCTTCTACTGCCTAAATACGTCTGATGAAATCCTACTAGTTAATAATATAATTATGTTCACTACTGATATTGGTAGCCTCCTGTACACGGATCTATAGCACCACAGTGACTTAACACCTATGTCACTAAAAGGCATCAAATTGGGGGTCTATTATCCAAAGACCCTATTGTCTTAGTTTTGGGGAAGTAAGGGTAGACCTTATTTTATATATGTCACAGAAGAATCCCCAATACTGCAGATGGCTTTTGTTCTCTACCCAGATAAACGTAATGGATTTTTTGGGCTGAAATATGGCTGGCGGTGAAAGGGTTAAAATATATTATTTTTGGTCACGAAAGCCTGAGGAAGTGTCGCAATAAACACGAAAGCTTGTTTGCAATGAACAGTGTTGCGTTTTGGGTGTTCATCTTAAATATTATTTTTGTATCGGACATTTGATTTTTGATTCGTGTCTGAGCTTTGTGAACGAAAACGGTAGGGGAAGACGGGGTAAAAAGCCCATGGGCGGGTAAGAAGCCCACCCCAATTATCTCATGAAATGAAGCAAATTTCAGTCTCATTTTGCCCATGAGACGAGCGTTAATGTCTAGCATTCGTCTCATGGGGCAAATTTGACTGAAATTTTCTTGATTTCATGAGATAATTGGGGTGGGCTTCTTACCCGCCCATGCGCTTTTTACCCCGTCTTCCCCTAGAGTTATTATTTTTAGACGGAAGTTATATTTCACGTGAATCATGACTCACAGATGTCGTCACTCACAATCGATCGTAATGTATAATTTGGGGTCAAATCGTTTGCAGTGGGGCTAGGCTTTAACTCCCTTGCAAGCTTTTCTTCTTCTTCTTTTTTTGTAGCCTTCAAGGAGCAGACATCTTGGACAAATCAAGGTGAAAGGTGAAGGTCAGCATGAATAGTATAATTGTGGGTCCAGGAAACTACTTGATCCCTGTGGGAAGTAAACTAAAAATATAAAAAAATAGTACTTCTTCTTCTGCGTTCCCAGGCCATACGGCCATAATGGGTAAGGTACGTATGTGTCCGGTTTTCAGTTTTCACTGGTCTTCCCACTGCTGCGTACAGCCGACACATTCTGATTTCGGAGGAGCTCAAAGGAGAAACATTATTTCGAGGATTTTGTTTTGGAAAAAAAGGCAGGAGAATGGACCGGCCAATTATAAGTCAGAATAAAGATAGATGATAGAAAGCAAAGGGAAAAGGCAGAGTCAGAGAGTGGCAGATTAGGGGGACTTTTCAAGCACTCGGTGGGGGAACTAATTTTACGAAGGGTCCCCCCCGGTATCCCCACGGGGAAAAAATAGTCCAAGGTGATTGTCCGCCCCTCAGTAGCGGGTCAATGGGGTCACCGACCCCTGCCCTTGGAATTCCTGTAAAGGAAGGCCTCTGCTGAGACTGTATGTAATAAAGGTGATTTATTTAATAGGCCGAGAGAGAGAGAGACAGAGAGAGTATGTGTGTGTGTGTGTGTATATGTGTGTGTGTGTGTGTGTGTGTGAGAGAGAGAGAGAGAGAGAGGGAGAGAGAGAGAGAGAGAGAGAGAGAGAGAGAGAGAGAGAGAGAGAGAGAGAGAGAGAGAGAGAGAGAGAGAGAGAGAGAGAGAGAGAGAGAGACAGAGGAGGGGGGGAGAGAGAGAGAGAGGGAGAGAGAGAGAGAGAGAGAGAGAGAGAGAGAGAGAGAGAGAGAGAGAGAGAGAGAGAGAGAGAGAGAGAGAGAGAGACAGAGAGAGACAGAGAGAGAGAGAGAGAGAGAGAGAGAGAGAGAGAGAGAGAGAGAGAGAGAGAGAGAGAGAGAAGGCTAGTATTGTACGCTAAGGGGAATGAGACAGGAAGAGTGCGGGGGTGAGAACGCACGCACACACGCAAGTATGCACACACACACAGACAGACAGACACACACACAAGCGCGTGCACACGCACACACGCACACATACAGAGAGACCGACCGACACTGAGACGACACATATTGGACAGACAGACAGGCAGAGACAGAGAAGTTGATAGAGGCGGCTCAGTATTATAAACTAGCGCTCCGTCACCTCGCTTCGCTTCACTGGCATGACTGATCCAGTACATATCATCTCAGAGAGAGAGAGAGAGAGAGAGAGAGAGAGAGAGAGAGAGAGACACTGA
Organism: Phymorhynchus buccinoides; assembly: GCA_017654935.2. Taxonomy (NCBI): domain Eukaryota; kingdom Metazoa; phylum Mollusca; class Gastropoda; order Neogastropoda; family Raphitomidae; genus Phymorhynchus; species Phymorhynchus buccinoides. The sequence continues at coordinate 24,055,743 of CM065707.1, forward strand.
CACTGACACACCCTGGTTATTGTCATTACCAGAGAGAGAGAGAGAGAGAGAGAGAGAGAGAGAGAGAGAGAGAGAGAGAGAGAGAGAGAGAGAGAGAGAGAGAGAGAGAGAGAGAGAGTGAACAACAACAACAAGAACAACAACAATGTCATGATGTCCTGTCGGAGGTCACTTACCCTTTATCGGAGTAATCAAACTGATAATAGGGTAAAACATGTGGTTGATGACGATGTTCGGGATAAATAAGTTGTTAAAAGTTGATATAACAATTTTACTATAGTGAAACAAGCATACGGTAACCATATGGTGCCAAATTCTTTGAATATTTCCTAACCATTTGTGTCCCAGAAAACCTCTGGTTTTCTTACGACAATAAAATGTTTGTTCTTGTTGTTTCCATCACTTGGTGAAGGCTTCTATTCTGCCTGCGGTCAGTTCGCCCGTGGTCACCTTTATGCCCCCTTGTCCGTCCATACTCCGGACACACACGCGCGCACACACGCACACGCACACGCACTCCTACACATACACACACTATGATTACATTTGTACATATGTATACCTAATCATTGTATTGTGCTTGTATGAAGTGTATGTATTTTCCCCATGATTTTTGATTGTGGTTGATTTTTCTCCAGTTTATGTTTAATTTTTTTTTATTTACCTTAATTGGTTTTCTTATCAATTTATGACGACAGGATGTAAAAAAGCTTTATTCAAGCTTATTCTTTTATCGTCAATAAAGATCATTTTGACTTGACTTGACGCAAATCCCATAGGTTTTCAGACCAGCGAGTACTTCCTTTGCGGAGGTTTGCATTCAAGGTTCAGAATGTAGCTCACTGCATTCCTTGCTTGAGGCAATTGAGGCTATTGATTGAGACGACTGTGTATATATTTTGCAAGCTCACTTGCAAGGACGTCATTTGTAATTAATTTGCTAGGTGTAACATTATGTATATAAGTTTTATAAATTGTATTCTTATTTCCGTACAATTGTCTAAAAAAATCAAGACAGAAAGTTTGCTGATGTTACTTACGGCTGGAAATTAACAGCGTCTGCTGTGAGGAATCGGCCCTATTTTGGAAAGGTAGTATCTTCCACAATGGGTGCAAACGTGGCTGGGGGTCACAGGTGATGGGTCGGTTTCCCTGCAGCAGTTTGCCTTTCTTCTGGTTCTTTTCTCCTCAGTGAGGCTTTGGAACTGTGCTTCTTAAAGGGAAAACAACCGATCCCAGGGATCTGGTCTCGCTCGTCAGAAAAGCTCTTCCTCTCGGTGGCTCGCACAACAGGGAACAAAGAAGGGAGAACCGTCTCTCTCGTCTGCTGTGGTTCAAATGTGGTGCGTTTGCTTGAGAGGGTGAGATTTGCGTCCAATTGACCGTAGGTCCTTATGGACGTTCTGCATGAAGGCTGGGTAGTCTTCTCGTTGGATGATGATGATGATGGGGGCCGTTGAATGATGAAAGGTGGAGTTCGTGACGTGGCATACGTCGTCTTTCGATGACACGGAACACATTGCGCACCCTGGAATCGCACCCTGGAATCGCAGATAACGCTGTCGGTTGCGGGAACATCTCGGACGGGGATCCGAGTCTGGAACTGTTGCGTGATGCTGATGTTAGCATCGTTGAATTTTGGTGCATAGATGCGAGCATCTGATGAAGCTTGTCGCTGCCGTTGGCGTTGGCGTCAAAGATAGCTCCTGCTGTAGATGGTCTTCTTCCTCCTAAGGCCGTCGTCAGGACCACAGGGCGACCTGCTCCATACCGGGCGGGGAGTCGATGTCGTTGTGGGCGGGCTGGTAGACACGCAGCCAAGTTGAGCCCTGTTTGCTCAGCGCCTCCCCTCTTTTATAGTCCGGTCGCGGGTTTAAATTAAACAACATGTACATGTGGTTATGGGACGGGGTGCGAGATCTGCAGAGTTATTATTGAGCTTTGCGTTCACATACAGTTTCTCCAGAGTTATTGTTCTTAAAGGGGCACCCTGACGGATGAGGCTTTGTAAGAAAAAAATCACCAGGAAAACACCATTTACAGAGATTGCAACACTCACTTTGCTCTGGTTTCCTAGAAATCAAACCGTCTAATCGGCGATTCCTCCTTGGCAGAGGTGCTGAAAGTAACATTATTTCACCCAAAGAGAAGCCGTGTGCCGTCTCTTTTCTAATGGCCGCCAAATCGTTTGCACGAAATGTTTGCAATACAGGCCTTTTTATTATTTTTATTTTCATAGCTTATCTAAACAAAGGATATAGCTCAATTTGTTTTTTTACTGCACTGCAAAGAAAGAAAACGCTTCAACCACAATAAGTGACCTCCACCCACCCCATCCAAAATGGCTACTTTCTCCGGCATCTCCGCCAAGGAGGAATCAGCGTTTTGACGGTTTAATTTATAGGAAACCAGAGCAAAGTGAGTGTTCCGATCCCGCTTGAAAAGGCTGTCTTTCTGGTGATCTCGACGTGTTTCTTGCAAAAAAAACTCATCCGTCAGGGTCCACCTTGAAGGTTTCGCAAAAGGATGCAATAATAGGTGTGTGGCAGCATACCCTCAGATCCTACAGAGGTCAGCAGCAAATAGGTTTTGAACTATGGTCACCAGTTTTCGGACAAACAGACAGACAGACAGACATAAAATAAATGGATTTTTTTAAAATTAAAATAGCAAAGATATGCGAACAAGTGGTTGTGGGAACTTCAGCCAGATACACTGACTTCCAAGCAAACCCAGGCAATCCGAAGATGCCAAGCTTCTTTAAAAAAAAAAAAAAAAATCCAAAACTTTAAAAAAAAATCTCGTGAACATAACGTGGCTTTGACAAGAAAGTTCAGCTCGCTCTCAAAGCTTTCCAAGTGCTCTCTACCACGCTTGGGTCACAAACAAGTTTTGTTTGTTTTCTTTCTCTATCTCTTATCTCGTTCGTCCGGGCTGACTTGACACTTGAGAAGAAGGTGGGAGATTTGATACGCGAACTATGTAATGTCACAGGAAGTAAGGAAAGAAAGGGGGGCAAGAGACGGAAGTTTAGGAGAAAAGTTTGGAGGAAGGAAAATAAAAAAAGCGTGAGGATATGAGAGAGAGAGAGAGAGAGAGAGAGAGAGAGAGAGAGAGAGAGAGAGAGAGAGAGAATACGAATACGAATACGAATGTTTAATGAGGGTAAACGGATAAGCTCAAGCTTCTTTACACCATGCCCTCGAGGGGGAAAAGAAAAGCCAAATAACAAGAAAAGGAAAACAAAAATAAAATAAAAAATGCATAAAAAGAATAGAAAATAACAACAGGCATGTTCACAGTAAATTGAAGAACATGCGAAAACAATTCAAGCTCAAACGAACAGCTCGTTCACGTACTCGCACACACACACACACACACACACAAAAACATACAGTATATCCTATAACTATACCAAAACCTAGTCTCTTGTTCGAACACACAGGTGCAAATACGCTCATGGTCCAATGATAGAATACAATACACTAATAAGCCCACGTTATAGAGAAACATTATATTTACGTAAAGTCATTATTATTTCTAAGCAAACAGCGAATGTTTCTAGGAAGTTAATAACTTAAAACTTTTCTAAGAGGTGTTTGTGATATGTTCTTTTAACGGATGAGACACTTATTAGGTTTTTATTGCAATTTATCCAATTCATTCCATAGTTTGAGAGAGAGAGAGAGAGAGAGAGAGAGAGAGAGAGAGAGAGAGAGAGAGAGAGAGAGAGAGAGAGAGAGAGCTTTGAAAACTTTGAACATTTTGAAAACTTAAACTTTATTTTCCAAGGATATAGATTTTAGGCAACGCCTATTCTTCCAATCTGTCCTTGATATCCATATGAAAAAATTATACTAACACAGAACACAAACCTTGCTAGGTATATTATTACACACACAGAGTTGAACACAACGGTAGCAAAATAACTGATATTATGATACAAAGATAGGCTGAAATATGGGTTTATGAAATGTGCATACGCACATACATATTTTTATTTTTATTTATTGAGAGAGAGAGAGAGAGAGAGAGAGAGAGAGAGAGAGAGAGAGAGAGAGAGAGAGAGAGAGAGAGAGGCGGGGATGATGAGCAATGGCACGAAGGAAAAAAAGGGGGGGAGGGGGGGGGAGGAGGTGAGCTAAGAGCAAGGAAAGAAGGAAGGAAAGCAAGAGGTAGTATATTCGAAGAGTGTAAGCGAGGGTTGATCATTAAAGTTTGGCAACAACCCTGCCATTTTGTAATCTATGAAACTTACATGTATTATGGAGATCTATACCAAAGAAAACTTCATTCTTTAACGCCTTTGCTTGCACACTATCATCGTGATGTCACGTCCTACGTAAGTGTATGACGTTATTGAAAATATGATGCAACCGACTAATTAAAAAAGAAAATCGTGGATTCTTGAGCTGACTCGTTCGTTCACTTGCTGTGACCTTCAAACTGATGAAACGTAGCAACTATTATTATAAGAAAAATAATTCCGATTTGACAGATAGTTGGAAGAAGTTATTTTTGTTTTGTTTTTTTGGGTTTTTTTTTTGAAGGTGATACCCTAAATCGCCCAACAAATCTGCTTAAAATTTAGTCATATTCTTTTTTTTTCAGTTATGTTATTAACACACACACACACGCACGCATGCGCGCGCGCGCGCGCGCGCACGCGCACGCACACGCACACACACACACACACACACACACACACACACACACACATCGCGGCATCTTTGGATGGGTACTTTTATCATTCTAGGGCGTAACCGACGTGACAGGGACCATACTACAATATAATATACTAGTAGCCACCTCCCCCCCCCCCCTCCAACCCCCCACCACCCCGAAATCTTTTGGTCAAAACAAGGCGGCTGCTTGCTAATGGTATGATGAAAGGATTCAGCTTGTGTAGCGAGCGACCCCCAAGGGATGCGACAGGATTCAGATGTGTTGTGGGTTGGACATAACAGTTAACGGGATTTAACAGAAGCCCCTTTGATGTTGGCTGGGCTCAGTTTGAAAGATGAAAGAATCCGCGCGTTTTAGAAAAGCCGAGCCTGGACAAAAGGGGAGGTAGTAGGGTTTGGGAGGGTGAATAACGAGCTGAAGGGTGGAAGATGTGCGGGGTGGAGGAGGGGGGGGGGGGGGGGTCAGGGCGTGGTATAATACGCACTGTAGGTGTCGACAAGAACAAACAGACCGACACAGCCCAGACCTACTTATTAATAGACTACCCACAACACCTTATCATCAACGTGTGGTCTGGACAGCGGTTGTATTTGGGTCATCAACTAAACGGACTGGACTGGGAACCATTATAATCATAAAGTCAGTTTCGCGGGGCGTTGGTTCCGTGAATGGTATAAGTAGGCTCACCTCTATTTGATGCCCATTTAGATTTGTCGCTGGTGACAATTTTGGAATGAGCCTCATTGTTGAAAGTTGTCGCCACCCGCGCCAAATCCTGTGTACAGTGGACGGTTATGGGATGAGCAAGAATGTTAACAGATTTTGCCAGTTTTCACCCTTACAGTTTGTCAAGAGTTGTTGTCCATTAATTAAAGGGAAAGCTACCGATCCCAGGGATCGGGTGTAGACTGCTAGCCTAGTCGCTGCGAAGTTCTGACTCACAGTGGCTCGTGCAACAGAGGCCTCTCGGTCTGGAACAAACACATATGGGACATTTGTAGATACAAAGATGGTGGGAACAATACTGGAGGCAATGCCCGGAGGATGTGCAGTACCAATTTTTTAACAATACAGATAGGTGTAGCAGTAACCACGCCTCAGTTAAACCTCATCAGCTATGGTACCACCACAACGCTTTATGAACGCTTTATATATGCCGGCTCTGGGTTTAAAGGCCAAGAGTAAAGTCGAAGGTACTGAAGGAGGGAAAAGGCAACTGTTATTGGGAGAGATACACGTTGTTAGTCCTCGAGCCGAAGGTTCGGGAAACTATTGTTTTTGTCTGGTCCGTCCGTCCGTCCGTCCGGTGTCCGTCCGTCCGGCTATTCGTCCGTTTTTCTCAAAAACTATTCAGTCTATCATCATCAAATTTGGTATACTAGTTTGCCAAGATGCAAGCTATTCACTGATGTATTTAGTCTAAACATGGGATAAGCCCGCTGTGCCCTCGGCCCTTTGTGTCACAGGCCCGATATGTCCCACGTCAAAACTATTCAGTCTATCATCATCAAATTTGGTATACTAGTTTACCAGCATGCAAGCTATCCACTGATGTATTTAGTCTAAACATGGGATAAGCCCGCTGTGCCCTAGGCCCTTTGAGTCACAGGCCCGATATGTCCCACTTCTTTCCGGCCGTCAAAACTATTCAGTCTATCATCATCAAATTTGGTATACTAGTTTGCCAAGATGCAAGCTATCCACTGATGTATGTATGTCCCACTTCTTTCCGGCCGTCCATCCGTCCGTGCGTGCGTCCTGTTTTCAGTTCTCAATGGTCTCCCCGCTGTGTGTATGGGGATTTAAAGCTAGTCTGACCCGTGCGGGCTTTATGCACGTAAAAATCTCACGCCAGTTAAAAGTCGGTAAGAGCAGGGAAAAATCCCGCTGCCTGGTATGACCAAATTGATAGCTAGGTTCCCCAAGTCAGCCTCCTTCCCCCACTTCACCCCCCCCCCCCCCCAATAAAAAAAAACACACACCAAAGGGTAATGCTGCGCTTGTTGCGACGTCCTCTCCAGGTGGGAGCAACCCGAATTTCACAGAGACACGTTACATATTATTGTTCTGCGGACATAAGAGTTTGTTTCCTTGTAAGCTGAGACTGATCTCCGTTTCTGACCACACATATTTTAACATTCATTAATATAATTGAATATATGTTTTTTTCAATTTAATATTGGTACCTTTTTATGTTCTTCTTACTGTTTTTTTAAAATTCTTTTCGATTGTCTATGTATTACATTAATATATAAATCATATTTGAAAATTAAGATAGCGCTTCATTAGTCTGCTTGGCCGTCCGTCACTATTATTGTCTGTGCACTTTTTTCTTTAAGATAGGGCTTTATATAAGTTTTCTTGTTGCCCTATCTAATGATCATTGTTGATTTTCATTGGTGACTTTGAGAAATAAAATGCTATGAAAACCAAAGACTAGTGGTGAAAATGATGTTTTACGTCCTCTCGGTCATAGACACATATGGGACATTTGTAAATACAAAGATGTTGGGAACAATACTGGGTGCAATGCCCGGAGGCAGTGCAACACCAGTAAAGTCCCGAGTTTTTAACATTATAGATAGGTGTAGCGGTAACCATGCCTCAGTGAAACCTCATCGGGTATGGTACCGCCACAGTTGATACCAAAGACTAGTCTAGCTTGAGTCATTTTTTATATGTTAAAACAAATGTCGCTGGAGACATTTTTAAAAGAAACGACACAAATTTAAGGAGTAGCACTGGGGACATTACGTTTGGTCTTATTTAAAGACCCACTGACCCAGCAATATTATGTCCCGTGTTTTTTTTTTTGGGTAGGTGTGACCCACATACAAATGCCCCCAACTTCAAACTGAGGCTGTTCTTCAAAGTCACTGTGTCGTTTTCAATTTGGGGGCATTTGTATGGGAGTCAGACCTGGTCAAAATAAGATTTCTTACCTGCGAGAGAGCCGGGATACACGTGAAACCCGTGATTTTCACCCATGGATCACCAGGTCACGTGTCAAAATCACGGGTTTCACGTGTTTTCCCTCTTATAGCTGGGAAGAAATCTTGTTTTGACCTGGTCTCACCCCCATACAAATGCCCCCAAATTCAAACCGAAACATCGTTTCAAAGAGCAGCCTCAGTTTGAAGTTGAGGACATCTGTATGTGGGTCACAGCTACCCAGAAAAACCCCCAAGGGACTTAATCGTGGTATGGTGCGTCAGTGGATCTTTAGAGAGAGAAAAAAATAGAGATTTAACGCCTTCTGGGCCAAAGGGCCATTTGGGGCACTTGAAATTATAAAGATCCTGGAGAAAGTGGATCTTTAAGATTCCTTACTAGCTATAAGAGGGAAAACACGTGAAACACGTGGTTTTGACACGTGACCTGGTGGGTCTTTAAAACGTGGGAACGCGGTGGTCTGTTGATCCAACTAACTCGCTGGTGAAATATTATTAACAAGTAGGTCGCCTTTTCCCGCCTTTTCGTTTCGCGGTCTAGAGCGTGGGAACATTATAATCTCTGTAGGAACACAAGCCGGGTTGTTGTTTTGTTTTTCTCCAATATTAACCCTTTCACCGCCAATGTCACATTTTAGCACCACAATGGTTTAACACCCATGTCACTAAAAGGCATCAAATCAGGGCCTGTAATCCAAAGACCCTATTTTCAGAATTTTGGGAGGTAAGGATAGGCCTAATCTTATATGTGTCACAAAGGAAATCGCAATATTGCAGATATTTTATTTTCTCTACCCAGTCTAAGTTCAATGGTATTTTTTGGGGGCTGAAAAATGTCTGGCGGTGAAAGGGTTAACCGATATTGTATGTGCTTATGCTAGGTGTATGTGTGTATATTATTCTTTTATATTTCGCAAGTTGTCAATGAGGTAGAATGGTATCTTTGTTCTTAGTTGAACAAATGGTCTATTATATACACAAAGAAAAAAGTTAAGCACCCCACCACTTTTTTGGCTGTAGATGAGATGGTATATAATAGACAAATGGTGAACGTTCATTTTCTTTCAGCGCCCCTTCTGTCTGGAACACCCTACCATATGAACTTCGTTCTGCTAAATCTTTCCAGTCTTTCAAAACTGCTCTTAAAACTCACCTCTTCCGGCAATACCTCTGATTTCTTCCTTGTCCTGTTTCCTGCCTTAAAATGATAGTCCCCCGCATTGTGGGTGGGTGGGTGCGCGCGCGTATGTGGGTGTGGGCGTGTGCGTGCGTGCGTGTTGTGGCTGTGTGAATGTTTGTGATAGTTGATATTGTAGTAGCCTATTTATGATTTATGTATTTATTTAAACAGTTGTGAAGCGCCGTGAGCTCAAGAGAGAAAGGGCGTTCTATAAATGTTATTTATTATTATTATTATTAAAGAAGAAAGTTAAGCACCCCACCACTTTTTTTGCTGTAGATGAGATGAAATCGAGATTTATTGCAAATAAGCAATAAAGAATGAAACAACATTGATTGGTAAATGAAAGTTTGACTATCTGACTATAAGAAAACGCATAATTTAATGAATGGTTTTACAAATGCATTCTGATATTCTGAAACAAAAAGGGTTGTCATGTTCAAATTAAAAACTACCATGTTTAATTGTCAATGTAACAATTTCATATGGCTATCTGAAAAGTTAATTATTGTGGGAAAACGTCATGAGGAGTGTCCAAAACTCATTTGGCAAATCAAAGTTCAGTAGCGTGTGTTTCCTCCCTGTGCCTGGATGACTGCTTCAACCCTGCTTATAACGGAATAATGGTAGCCTTGTAAGGGGTGCTTAACCTTTTTCTTTGTGTATAATTACTCATGTAACTGGTATGTCGATGGCAGTATGATTTTATTTG
>CM065707.1:24070271-24097771 GCA_017654935.2 Phymorhynchus buccinoides
TGCTGTATTATATTGCATTGCATTGTTTTGTAATGTATTATATTGTATATTATGCTGTATTATATTGCATTGCATTGTTTTGTAATGTATTATATTGTATATTGTGCTGTATTATATTGCATTGCATTGTTTTGTAATGTATTATATTGTATATTATGCTGTATTATATTGCATTGCATTGTTTTGTAATGCATTATATTGTATATTATGCTGTATTATATTGCATTGCATTGTTTTGTAATGTATTATATTGTATATTATGCTGTATTATATTGCATTGCATTGTTTTGTAATGTATTATATTGTATATTGTGCTGTATTATATTGCATTGCATTGTTTTGTAATGTATTATATTGTATATTGTGCGGCATTGTATTGCATTGCATTGTTTGTAATGTATTATATTGTATATTATGCTGTATTATATTGCATTGCATTGTTTTGTAATGCATTATATTGTATATTATGCTGTATTATATTGCATTGCATTGTTTTGTAATGTATTATATTGTATATTGTGCTGTATTATATTGCATTGCATTGTTTTGTAATGTATTATATTGTATATTGTGCGGTATTGTATTGCATTGCATTGTTTTGTAATGTATTATATTGTATATTGTGCGGCATTGTATTGCATTGCATTGTTTTGTAATGTATTATATTGTATATTGTGCGGCATTGTATTGCATTGCATTGTTTTGTAATGTATTATATTGTATATTGTGCGGCATTGTATTGCATTGCATTGTTTGTAATGTATTATATTGTATATTATGCTGTATTATATTGCATTGCATTGTTTTGTAATGTATTATATTGTATATTGTGCGGCATTGTATTGCATTGCATTGTTTGTAATGTATTATATTGTATATTATGCTGTATTATATTGCATTGCATTGTTTTGTAATGTATTATATTGCATATTGTGCTGTATTATATTGCATTGCATTGTTTTGTAATGCATTATATTGTATATTATGCTGTATTATATTGCATTGCATTGTTTTGTAATGCATTATATTGTATATTGTGCGGCACTGTATTGTATTGTGTTAGTTTTGGTATTACGTTGTGTTGTTGCGCGGGTTGCCCTTCTCCCCATCAGCAATTAACTGTATTCCCAGGCCCCGGAACTCATTAATTATACTCACAATGCCAGCATTGCAGGAAATACAATCTTGTAAATGGAACCACGGGCGTTGGTTGTTGGTCCGCTCACCAGTCTGTTGCCTTTACTCTGAAGACGAATGTTCCGTTTCGCCTTATTTCATTTCAAAGGGTTTTTTTTCATAATTTTTTTTATTTATAAAAAAAACAATAAAATTGCCTTTCTGCATTTTCGCATTTCCCTCCTATTTCGTTATTTTCTATTTCGACTGTTTCCATATTTCTTTTTTTTTCTTCTTTCTTTCTTTTGACCAAAGACTGTACAGGGGAAGATAGACATCCGGTCTCTTTTCCCTATATGAGTAGTGAGGACAGAAACACTGGTCGTGTCCCTTTGAAACGTGACACCGCATTTCACACATCGATAGGCCAGTTGAATTCTCCGTTCAAGTTCCAGTCCGAGTTTTTGGATAGCCTCCACTGTGAATAGTGTACACGTCCCCACTAACGATAACTCTATCAGCCCGGTTCGCCGAGCTTTTAAGTAATCCATCTTACCCTTTTAGAATATCTTTGTTTTTGCTTCCCCTTTTTGACTTATTAGTTTTTTTATTACTAGGGGAAGACGGGGTAAAAAGCGCATGGGCGGGTAAGAAGCCCACCCCAATTATCTCATGAAATGAAGCAAATTTCAGTCTCATTTTGCCCATGAGACGAGCGTTAATGTCTAGCATTCGTCTCATGGGCAAATTTGACTGAAATTTTCTTTTATTCATGAGATAATTGGGGTGGGCTTCTTACCCGCCCATGCGCTTTTTACCCCGTCTTCCCCTATCATTTTGATTATCATTTTTTTTCGGGGTGGGGGGGGGTGGGGGGGGTTTTATTCGTTCTCGTGATCATTTGCTTGATACCCTTTCAGTCGTCTAATTTTGACTTTTTTGTGTTCATGTAATCTTTTTGTTCATGTTGTTTTTCGTTTAGAGTTTAAAGCTCAAAACAATTGCTCCTTCATCTCATTTTACTTCTTTTTTTTTTTTTTTTACACACCTTTTTGTCTTATTTTGATTTTTTGTTCGTATATTTCTTTGGGGCCTTATTTCCCCTTTTTCTATTTCCCTTTGTCTCTTGATTTTTTAATGTCTCCTATTTCTTCTTTCGATGTGTCCCCCCCCTCCCCCCCTCTTGAGTTTTTCTATATATTATATTCCACTCTATGTTTGTTGTTTTTTTCGAAAATAAAAATCGTTTTCATTTTGACTTTTTAAAAAATATATCTTTTTACCCCATTTTGATTTGCTTGGAATCTATTATCCCCCCCCCCCCCCCCCCCCCCCCCCCCCCCATTTTGACTTTTTTTTAGATATCACTTTTCCCATTAACGATTACCTGACTGTCATTATAGTTCTGTCAATTACAATAATTTCAGAATAAAATATTTTTTGGGGAACAACAGAATGTTTTAGATTCTGTTTTGTTGTGTGGGGGGGGGTTTGTGTGTGTGTGTTTGTTTGTGTGGGTTTTTTTTGGGGGGGAGGGAGGGTTGAAAAAAAAAAGATATTATAAAAAAAAGAACAACAAAACAACAACCACACACATACACAAACGACAACACCAGCATAAGACAACAACAACAACACACACAGCTGGTTTCAGGCAAAGGTACAAAATAATTACAGACAACATTTTTGTCCTTTTGAAAAGTGTAGACAGACAGAGAGATAGTTAAAGCCTGAAAGAAAAAAAGAAAGAAAGAAAGGAAGGAAGTTTGAACGAAAGAAAGAAACAAAGAAATAAAGAAAGAAAGGAAATTTGAAAGAAAGAAAGGAAGTTTGAAAGAAAGAAAGGAAGAAAGAAAGAAAAGAAGTTTGAAAGAATGAAAAAAAGAAAGAAAAAAAGGAAGAATGAAAGAAAGAAAGAAAACGGGAAAGAAAGAAAGTCTGAAAGAAGGTCTGACAGAAATGAATAAATAAATAAATAAAAGAAGTTTGAAAGAATGAAAAAAAAAAGACAGACAAACAGACAGACAGACAGACAGACAAAGAAACCCCCAAAGACGCTGTGCTATTCACACGATTGGCCTGCAGTAATACTACTATACTACTTTTACTCAACTCAACGAGACCGAAAAAAGGTTCTCACGGAAAACAGTAGCGACTCGCTCTCCCACACTCGGCTCCTCCCACTTTGGCACGTGCGCTCGCGGCCCGGGGGCCCCAGGGCAGCTTTGCATTCATTGGTTGACAGGCCCGGAAGGAAGGAGCGCGAGCCTCGAGGGGGGCATTTTTGCATAGCACGCGCTTTTGATGAGAGTGAATGAATCGACTTGACTAGTAGGCTAGGCCTAGACAGACAATGAGAGAGAGAGAGAGAGAGAGAGAGAGTACCAGGCTGGTCTGAGCTGATTGTGAAGCTGGGTCTGACTCGATCTAATTAATTTTGTATTATTTTATTCACGAGCGAATGCACACTTGACACATTCCCATGGCAGTTCAATGGGGGGAACTCTTTTTGTATATTTATTAGCCAGCGCATGCACACACACACACACACACACACACACACGCGCGCTTCACTTGTGTCGTTTGATTTTTCACGTTTTTTCACATAGTCACATAGTCTCTCTCTCTCTCTCTCTCTCTCTCTCTCTCTCTCTCTCTCTCTCTCTCTCTCTCTCCTCTCTCTCTCTCTCTCTCTCTCTCTCTCTGTCTCTCTCTCTCTCTCTCTCTCTCTCTCTCTCTCTCTCTCTCTCTCTCTCTCTCTCTCTCTCTCTCTCTCTCTCTCTCTCTCTCTCTCTCTCTCTCTCTCTCTCTCTCTCTCTCTCTCTCTCTCTCTCTCTGTGTCTCTCTCTCTCTCTCTCTCTCTCTCTCTCTCTCTCTCTCTCTCTCTCTCTCTCTCTCTCTCTCTCTGTCTCTCTCTCTCTCTCTGTCTCTCTCTCTCTCTTTCTCTCTCTCTCTCTCTCTGTCTCTCTCTCTCTCTTCTCTCTCTCTCTCTCTCTCTCTCTCTCTTCTCTCTCTCTCTCTCTCTCTCTCTCTCTCTCTCTCTCTCTCTCTCTCTCTCTCTCTCTCTGTGTCTCTCTCTCTCTCTCTCTCTGTCTGTCTCTCTCTCTCTCTCTCTCTCTCTCTCTCTCTCTCTCTCTCTCTCTCTCTCTCTCTCTCTCTCTCTCTCAGTCCCGTGGTGGTGGGGGGGGGGGGGGGGGGGGGGGGGGCGTGCGTGCTGTTGACTGAAAAACCGGAAACTGACGATTTTGATTTTGTACACCCATCTGCTGGTTTTCCTGGGTTAGTGTCAGTGCTCGATACCCCTTCTTCCCAAATCTCATATAGAAACGAACCTATGTGTTTAGTCCATAAAATGTCTTATGTCTTATGCTCTCTCTCTCTCTCTCTCCTCTCTCTCTCTCTCTCTCTCTCTCTCTCTCTCTCTCTCTCTCTCTCTCTCTCTTATATTAGTTATAGGTCGTGCGCGCGCGCGTGTTTGGGTGTGTGTGTGCACACATGCGTGAGTGCGTGCATGTGTGCGTGTGTAAGTGCGTATCAGGTTGGGTGTAAGCTTATATTTATAACATGTTATGATTTATGTTTTATATTGTTTGGATTTTGTTATATTTGACTGTTATATACGGCATTATGAATCATTTGGATATTATTGTTTATTATCATTATAATTATTATCATATTATTATTACTTTTGTTTGTTAATATTCCTGTCGTCATTCTTGATGATGTAATGCTTATTCAGTTAATCCACATTCAACATTTCAAGTTTCAAGTTTTCCTTTGTCACAGACAATTCATGTAACTTCGATGTAAGCTTGGGGGAAAATCGGAATTTTCCCGGGGAAAAATCAGAATTCTGAATTTTACCGAGACCAATCCGGGAACTTTCCCGGGAAGATTCCGAAGTTTCCCAAACTCGGGACAATTCCGAATTTTCCCGGGCATTGTCATTGTCGCTGATGGGACTGGTTTTCAAAATTCCTAGACTGGTCTCATCTCTTTTTCTGTGTGCGGAGAAGAAAGAAAATGTGTTTTAAGTCCTCTGATATGGAGCATGTACAATTATGGGACATTTATCTATATATTGCAAATTAAAATCTATATATTGCAAATTAAAATAGTGGGTCGATCCTGGTGATATTGCAACTAATAACTAACAACTAATAACAAGAAACAAGCAAAACAAATAAAAATCGCATGCAAAAAAACTATATACAATATATTGTATATATATATACAATTTGGAATTATGTTTGTTACTGTTCCTGTCGTCATTCTTGATGATGTAATGCTTATTCAGTTAATCCAGTTAATAAATTAGTCTCCCAATATCAGTTCAACAACTTGAAACTATATCTATATATTGCAAATTAAAATCTATATATTGCAAATTAAAATAGTGGGTCGATCCTGGTGATATTGCAACTAATAACTAACAACTAATAACAAGAAACAAGCAAAACAAATAAAAATCGCATGCAAAAAAACAACGGGTGGCGCAGCACTAGATGTAACGTTCTCTCCAGGAGGGGTGAACCCGAATACTGAGTACTGTACCAATCGTACCAATACCAAGACCCGATCTTTTTGTTGATACATTCTATTATGTCTAAAGGAATTAACGTAGAATGGTGCTGGATTCCATCGCACTGTGGTATTGTTAGGAATGAACTGAACTAGCTGATAAATTAACGAAAGAAGGTGCTAGTAGAAAATCTTCAGATTGTTCAAAAATACTAGAAAAACACGAAATAAATTCAATGTTAGAAAATAGTATATAATGAAAAGCTTCCTTCAAATTTATCTAGCCTTATCTACAAAATTCGATTAAACTCGCGGAGGACCAAATTTTCTAAACTGTAGAAAGCGCTTTTGGTCTCCCAATATCAGTTCAACACATTCTTTTAGAATGTCCATTATTATCATTGTTATACAAACTATCTGGGATACAAGCTGCACAAATTGAAACTTTAAAAGATGTAGTTTGCAGTCATGAAACGATCAAAATTGCTACAATCTTATCCAGCTCTGGAATTGCATGATTACTATAGTTCATCAGTTGGTTTTCTTTGTCACTTTTTTTTTGGTGCTATTCATTTGTTAGTTTTTTTGGTGTGCTGTTTTTTCCTCCACATTCACAGACACAAAATCGTGTGCATAGTTACACTTACTCATACACACGCACTCATATTCACACACGCAAACACACATACAGACTTTAAATTAAATCAATCAATCAATCAATCAATCATTAATTTCCTTCATGTGCACTACACCCCCTATATGTATTTATAGGCCTGACAGAATAGAATTGTTTTCAATTGTTTTCAATTGTTATTATTATGTGTGTCTGACTATCTGTCTGGTTGTCATGTGTGTGTGTGTGTGTGTGTGTGTGTGTGTGTGTGTGTGTGTGTGTGTGTGTGTGTGTGTGTGTGTGTGTGACAATATTTCCATCTATACGCCAGCTCGCACTTTACGTTCAGTTTCTGACCCTCTTTCTCTCCAGATCCCTAGGTATAAGCTTTCAACTGTTGGTCGGCGCTCTTTTGCTGTCTCAGGACCGACCTCCTGGAACAAACTTCCGCTCTCCCTCCGTCAGCGACCGACTCTCTCTGCTTTCAAAGCTAACCTCAAAACCCACCTGTTCCCCCGTCATTAAAGCTCCTCTCTCTTTATCTTCTCTCTCTTGCCATTAGGTCTGTTTCTGCTATATTCCATTTATGTTATCTGTGTGTGTTCGCGTTGTATTGCGTCTGTGTTTGAATGCGCTTTGAATGCTAACGTGTGTGTGCGCTTTGATTTGATTTCTATCAAGATTCAGCGCCGTATAAATACTGTATGTTGTTGTTGTTGTTGTGTGTGTGTGTGTGTGTGTGTGTGTGTGTGTGTGTGTGTGTGTGTGTGTGTGTGTGTGTGTGTGTGTGTGTGTGTGTGTTGCATCAGCCATCCTCCATGTCTTAAACCGGCAATGACTTAGAAGGAAAAAAAACCCGTTCTTGTTCTTTTCCTGTACGCCGGATGAAGCCGATCCCCTATCAATTATTTCAGGACTCTTATCGCAGCTTTGTTTCTGCCAAAGATGTCCCAGAAGGTTTTCCTAAAGCGAGAGCCCATCACATAATACACAAAGACGTTGGCCGCGCAAGGCTTCATCAGAATAACGGCACCATCGACGAACCTGTAATAATGGTCAGAACCGACCTTGACAACAATATTGGACACTGGACACTGGAAAACTTTATTTGACAAGGTTTTCCAGAAGAAGAAGAAGAAGAAAAAGAAGAAGAAGAAGAAGAAGAAGAAGAAGAAGAAGAAGAAGAAGAAGAAGAAGAAGAAGAAGAAGAAGCAGAACCTATAGCAAGCGAACAGAGTGTGCTGCTTCTGTCCATTGTCCACCTCAGGGAGAGAGAAACACCGGACAATGTTGACACAGAGCGTAAGGGGGCATGCAGGGGATCATCGGAACAGCACGGAACTTCTGACCAGCATCGTTGTTAGGGCCACATCACTGGAAGAGAAATATGATAATGAGAATGATAATGACGACGATGATGATTTGGATCGCCATTTTCTGATCTGACGATGGTGACTATATCGTGGATATCGTCACCACCATCATTGTTCCTCCGAGAACACCCGTATTGCCGAACACGGCGCCTTCCATGAAGTTGATCAGATCTTTGTGCTTACGTGCCCACCTGAAACGTATTGGCGTCACCCCATCAAGCTCCTGTGACTGTGGGGCGGAACAGACAGTTCACCATGTCCTCCAGGACTGTCCCTTGTTGGCGGTGCAGAGGGAGCAGATCTGGCTGCAGGAGGTGCCAACAGACAGTTCACCATATCCTCCAGGACTGTCCCTTGTTGGCGGTGCAGAGGGAGCAGATCTGGCTGCAGGAGGTGCCAACAGACAGTTCACCATATCCTCCAGGACTGTCCCCTGTTGGCGGTGCAGAGGGAGCAGATCTGGCTGCAGGAGGTGCCAACAGACAGTTCACCATATCCTCCAGGACTGTCCCCTGTTGGCGGTGCAGAGGGAGCAGATCTGGCTGCAGGAGGTGCCAACAGACAGTTCACCATGTTCTCCAGGACTGTCCCTTGTTGGCGGTGCGGAGGGAGCAGATCTGGCTGCAGGAGGTGCCAACAGACAGTTCACCATGTCCTCCAGGACTGTCCCCTGTTGGCGATGCAGAGGGAGCAGATCTGGCTGCAGGAGGTGCCAACAGACAGTTCACCATGTCCTCCAGGACTGTCCCTTGTTGGCGGTGCAGAGGGAGCAGATCTAGCTGCAGGAGGTGCCAACAGACAGTTCACCATATCCTCCAGGACTGTCCCTTGTTGGCGGTGCAGAGGGAGCAGAACTGGCTGCAGGAGGTGCCAACAGACAATTCACCATGTCCTCCAGGACTGTCCCCTGTTGGCGGTGCGGAGGGAGCAGATCTGGCTGCAGGAGGTGCCAACAGACAGTTCACCATATCCTCCAGGACTGTCCCTTGTTGGCGGTGCAGAGGGAGCAGATCTGGCTGCAGGAGGTGCCAACAGACAGTTCACCATATCCTCCAGGACTGTCCCTTGTTGGCGGTGCAGAGGGAGCAGATCTGGCTGCAGGAGGTGCCAACAGACAGTTCACCATATCCTCCAGGACTGTCCCTTGTTGGCGGTGCAGAGGGAGCAGATCTGACTGCAGGAGGTGCCAACAGACAGTTCACCATGTCCTCCAGGACTGTCCCTTGTTGGCGGTGCAGAGGGAGCAGATCTGGCTGCAGGAGGTGCCAACAGACAGTTCACCATATCCTCCAGGACTGTCCCTTGTTGGCGGTGCAGAGGGAGCAGATCTGGCTGCAGGAGGTGCCAACAGACAGTTCACCATATCCTCCAGGACTGTCCCTTGTTGGCGGTGCAGAGGGAGCAGATCTGGCTGCAGGAGGTGCCAACAGACAGTTCACCATGTCCTCCAGGACTGTCCCTTGTTGGCGGTGCAGAGGGAGCAGATCTGGCTGCAGGAGGTGCCAACAGACAGTTCACCATGTTCTCCAGGACTGTCCCTTGTTGGCGGTGCAGAGGGAGCAGATCTGGCTGCAGGAGGTGCCAACAGACAGTTCACCATGTTCTCCAGGACTGTCCCTTGTTGGCGGTGCGGAGGGAGCAGATCTGGCTGCAGGAGGTGCCAACAGACAGTTCACCATATCCTCCAGGACTGTCCCTTGTTGGCGGTGCAGAGGGAGCAGATCTGGCTGCAGGGGGTGCCAACAGACAGTTCACCATGTCCTACAGGACTGTCCCTTGTTGGCGGTGCGGAGGGAGCAGATCTGGCCGCAGGAGGTGCCAACCGCCAGCAAGCTGTGGGGAACGGCATAAGACCTGCGCCGCGCTGTCCAGTTTACGACCTCATGTGGACTGAGACCATAGCATTGCCAGATTGATCGCAAGAGAGAGAAGAGAGAGAGAGAGAGAGAGAGAGAGAGAGAGAGACGAGAGAGAGAGAGAGAGAGAGAGAGAGAGGAGAGAGGGGAGAGAGAGAGAGAGAGTATCAGATCTTTGTTCGCTTTGTAGAACTGCACTTGAACCGCAGCCATGGCGCGGGCACCCTCTTCTTCTTCTTCGATCGCTCAGATAGCTTCCTGTCAATTATGAGCGCAGATGCGTCATGCTGCCGTTATGCGCCTAACTAAGAAATAGGCCTTCATTGATTCTTTTACATTTAAGTTATCATCAACAGTCCCCCCGACACACACACACCTCTTTGAAAAAAATAATAACCTATCTGGCTCTAGGACTAATCAACCAAGTACATAATTTTGATGGAGTGAATGCTTAAACACATCGTTCTTAACCCTTTCAACAAGCCAAGGGATGCAACTCGGGCAAAGTAAAACTGTTGACTTGCCCAAAGTTGCTTCCCTACTTTCGTCGTTTTTCTGTTTTTCTGTTTTTGTCCGGGTTTTTTCTTCTTCTTTTTCTTTTCTTTTCTTTTTAATTTAACACCACACACACACACACACACACACACACACACACACACACACACACACACACACACAGACAGACACACACACACACACACACTCTCTCTCTCTCACACACACACACACACACACACACACACACACACACACACACAGAGGGATAGAGGGAGATAATTTGATGTACAAAAGTCTTAATCGGACACTATTAGTTAATGCAATAGTTGTTCCCCTTAGGTCTAAGTATGAATACTACACACATACAAATCCATATCGATGCATAAGTTTTACACTTAACTTTTGTCTCTCACGACGATCCAATTTCAATTGGGTGTGTTTTTGTCATTATGATAAATGAAAATTCGTCCACACTTGTCTTAAAGACCCACTGACCTACCACGATTAAGTCCCTTGGTTTTTCAGTTCTGGGTAGCTGTTGACCCACATACAAATGCCCCCAACTTCAAATTGAGGCTGCTCTTTAAAACGATGTTTCGTTTTGTGAATTTGGGGGCATTTGTATGGGAGTCAAACCTGGTCAAAACAAGATTTCTGACCAGCTGTAGGAGGGAATACACGTGAAACCCGTGATTTTGACACGTGATCTGGTGGGTCTTTAAAGATGCACCCTAACGGATGAGTTTTTGCAAGAAACACGTCGAGATCACCATAAAAACAGAGATCAGAACACTTACTTTGCTCTGGTTTCCTAGAAATGAAACCGTCAAAACGGCGATTCCTCCTTGGCGGAGATGCCGGAGAGAGTAGCCATTTTGGATGGGGTGGGCGGAGGACACTCATTGTGGTTGAAGCGTTTTCTTTTTTTGTAGTGCAGTAAAAAAAAAAAAAAAAAAGGAGTTGCTTCCTTTGTTGTGAGCGAAACTCCTTTAGATAATCTGTATAAAATTTAAAAAGAAAAGAAAAAAAGAGGCTTGTGTTGCGAAACTTTCGTGCAAACGATTTGGTTTTAACAAGGGCGGCCATTAGAAAAGAGACGGCACACGCCTTCTCTTTGGGTGAAAGAATTTGAATTCCAGCACCTCCGCCAAGGAGGAATAGCCGATTAGACGGTTTGATTTCTAGGAAACCAGAGCAAAGTGCGTGTTGCAATCTCTGTAAAGGGTGTTTTCCTGGTGATCTGGACGTGTTTCGGCTTACAAAAACTCAATCCGTCAGGGTGGCCCTTTAAGCTTAGGGCCTACTTACAAAAGTGAGAAGAGTAATAGATAAATACGTAAATATATAATTAAATAAATAAATAACCTAACATTCTAACGCAAAGAGAATTCATAGGTTAATACAAATTTTCGTGCATAGAACACCATCACAACGTAGGCGACTAACTACTCAGGGCCTGTATTCACGTTGAGATAGCATGAGACTTAGCATGATGCTAACTTAGAAGCTCTTCCAATGTCCTATAGGATTTAATAGGACTTTTGGAAGAGCTTCTAAGTTAGCATGATGTTAAGTCTCATGCTATCTCAACGTGAATACAGGCCCAGGTCATTTAACTGTAGGCCTAATTAACACAATTAAGCAGAAATAGGATATGAAAACATCAACTAAAATGGTTGCAGTACCAGCTCATCTGGGGAATTATTTGTGGAATTATCATGTTTTGTTATTTGTATCAGTCTGAACGAGACATGTTCGTGTACATGTTTTGCATAGCTCTGACTAATATACTACTCAACACTTGCTTTGCATCACTTTTTGTTTTGAAAAACTGTGGGGGGAAAAAGTATTGCTTGATTTGCATATTATGTGGTTGATTGATAAATGATATTGACCAGTAGCTTCAGTAATCAGTTTCCCTGTAGTGTTGAACAAAGTGAGTAGTGTTCACTCTATGCCTTTTTTTTGTTTTGCTCGACATCACGACGTTTACGTGGCCAAGCATGACCGTTATGGAGGAGGCTCGCTTCTGGTCTGGGGTGGAATCAGTGTGCAGGGAAAGACCGACCTCCATGTGCTCCTGAACGGAACCATGACGGCAGCCACATACTGGGATCTGACTTCTTCTTCTTCGATCCGCTCAGGCAGTTTCCTGTCAATTATGAGCGCAGATGCGTCATGCTGCCATTATGCGCCTAGCTAAGAAAGTCCGGCATCGCCTGGAGGAAATCTTTTTTGAAAGTGTTTCTTTACCCCCCCCCCCAAAAAAAAAGAAAAAGACCCCCCATTGACCGGTAAGGCAGAGAAAGACAGTCGATGACAGTAAGCAAAGGGAAAAGGCAAGAGTCAACGAGAGTGACAGATTAGAGGAAGTTACAAGCACAGAACTACTATAGAAGGTGGAGGAACTATTTATACAGAAGACCCCCCGGTACCCCCACGGGGGGAGATGCCGGGATGAAATCCTTGATCTATATGTGAGACCCTACAGTGGAGCTGTTGGAATGAAAATGGAGTTTTACGTCCTCTTGGTCTGAATCAGACACATATGGGACATTTGTAAATACAAATATGGTGGCCCGGGAACACTACTGGAGGCAATGCCCGGAGGCAGTACGAAACCAGTAAAGTCCCGATTTTTTTATATTAATACAGATAGCTGTAGCGGTGACCACGCCTCGGTTAAACCTCATCGGCTATGGCACCGCCACAAGTAAGATTTTAATATTAGAAGCTGGAGCTGTTGGCCCGGAGTTCATCCTCATGGATGATAACGCCCGTCCACACAGAGCACATGTTGTGGACCAGTACCTGGACGACGAATCAATCGAGCAAATGGAGTGGCCAGCCAGGTCCCCTGCCTTAAATCCCATTAACCATGTTTGGGACATGATTGGGAGAGCCGTTTGTGCATGTGTTAACCATCCACAAACCCTGGTTCAGATTGGGCAGGCTTTTCAGGAGGAGTGGGATGGGATTCCCCAGCGGACTGTCCCAAACCTCATCTGTTCTGTGAGCAGGCGTTGTTTGTCGGGCTGTCATTGAGGCGCATGGAGGTCACACACGTTACTGACAGTCAGTTTTCTCTTGTTTCTCAAGAATTTGCGAAGTTCTTCATTCAATGAAGTTTTTTTCTCCATATGCCGAAAACCCTGAAATTCGAGGGTAGGCTTGATTTCGTGTCTTTCAAATCTTTAACCCTTTCACCGCCAAAATCGCATTTTAGCACCACAGTGATTTAACACATATGTCACTAAAAGGCATCAAATTGGGGTCTGTTATCCAAAGACCCTATTGTCTTAGTTTGGGGAAGTAAGGATAGACCTTATTTTATATCTGTCACAGAAGAATCCCCAATACTGCAGATGGATTTTGTTCTCTACCCAGGTGAATTTAATGGACATTTTTGGCTGAAATATGGCTGGCGGTTAAAGGGTCAAAGCTTCAAAACTTTATTTTTATTGGTTATGTTTTTGCTGCCAGACAATGAGATGGGTTCATTTTTATTTGAATAACGTCAATGGAATATACGACAGCGTTTGTCCAAAAAAAGTGATGCAAAGCAAGTGTTGAGTAGTATAGGTATCGACTGTATAGATATATGATCCGCGTTGCGACATAAAGTCGATTAAAAACAAGTAGAGGTCTTCACGCATACGAGTCTATATACGCATACAGACAGACAGACTGTTCAGACATGTCAGATACACACAGACACACTAAAACACACACACACAAACACACTCAAAGACACACACACACGCGCGCGCGCACGTGCGCACGCAAACACAAAATTGTTTGTTTAAGCATATTCTCTCTCTCTCTCTCTCTCTCTCTCTCTCTCTCTCTCTCTCTCTCTCTCTCTCTCTCTCTCTCTCTCTCTCTCTCTCTCTCTCTCTCTCTCTCTCTCTCTCTTTCTGTGTCTGTTTGTGTGCGTGTGTGTGTGCGAGAGCGAGAGAGAGAGATAGTGTGTGTGTGTGTCTATGTGTGTGTGTGTGTGTGTGTGTGTGTGTGCGTGTGCGTGCGTGCGTGCGTGCGTGCGTGCGTGTGCGTGTGTGTGTGCGTGTGCGCGCGCGTGTGTGTGTGCGCGCGTGCGCACGAGCGCGTGTGTGTGCTTCAAGTAGACAGATGGGCTATACAAAAGCAGTCAAGTTTTCTTCTTACGTAACATTGAGTACTGCACGAGACAGAAAATCATTAGTTTGTCATGCCATTATCCAAGCTGTTTGACTTTTAGCAAGAACTAGCAGCAACGCCCCGCGGTTGCTACGCCCTGCGCTCGCTTCGCTTTGCGGCAGCTTTTCCCCGGCACAGGTCTTTAGAATAGCAGTTGCCGGGATAGCACTTCACAATGTCTCCCACTCACTGTAGACCATGTTTATGGAGCACCCCCGGCTCTCACTCTCACTGTGCTATTGGCCCTTCAAAATGTATTCCACTGCATTCCAATGTTAATGCTGATCACGAATATAATAAAGTAGCTTTCCCCCAGACACAGGTCTTTAGAATAGCAGTAGCCAAGGTAGCACTTCAAAATGTCTCCTACTGTAGTCCATGTTTGCTGCGTGAAGCCCCCCCCTCGGTTATCACTGTCAATATGCTATTGGCCATTCAAAATGTCTTCCACTGCATTCCCCTGTTGATGCTGATCACGAATATATATGGTTATAGTGGACAAACGCCAACGGTTATGAAATTATGAGCATTTGTTTTCAGAGCCCCTCAGCTCTCACTCTCACTGTGCAATTGGCCCCTTCAAAATGTTTCCCACTGCATCCCCTTGTTAATGCTGATCACAAATTGTAGTGGCCAAAAGCCAACGGTTTTGAAACTATGAGCACTTGTTTTCGGAGCCCCCTCCAGCTCTCACTCGCACTGTGCTATTGGTCCCATTCAAATTGTCTTTCACTGGGTTTCCGCTGTGATGCTGATCATGAATATATATGGTTACATGGGTCTCACGCCAACAGTTTTGAAATTATGGGTACTTGTTTTTGGAGCCTCCTCAGCTCTCACTCCCATTGTGCTATGGCCCCTTAGATCATGGTGATCAAGAATATAATAATGATAATAATTTTATTTCATATAGCGCTAAAATCCATGCAGTAGTATGCTCGATGCGCTTTACAAAAGCAACATTAAAAACATGCATTAAAATCAACAAGATAGCCATACTACCAACATTCCAGTGCAAAGAAATAAAGTAGCAAAGATAACATGATTCTCACTCACAAAGACATCCACCCTCATTCACCAGCACTGTCACTGTGGGTGTAAACCCAATGGTGCTCACATTACAGCCACAGGTAATAAAGAGAAGTTCACACGTCAAGGTCAAGGTCATTAGGATAATCAATACTTTGCACCACTCATGACCTTGAGGCAGTCTACCAATCTGTCAACTTTGAACGATATGGCCGAAACACAAATTTGACACCTCCAAGGTCTATAATATATTCTTGACCTTGACCTTGGCCTTAATCGTTACCCAATATTCCAAATCATTAGTCAATATAACAACAACAACAACAACAACATACAGTATTTATACGGCGCTGAATCTTGATAGAAATCAAATCAAAGCGCACACACACGTTAGCATTCAAAGCGCATTCAAACACAAATGCAATACAACGCGAACACACACAGATAACATAAATGGAATATAGCAGAAACAGACCTAATGGCAAGAGAGAGAAGATAAAGAGAGAGGAGCTTTAATGACGGGGGAACAGGTGGGTTTTGAGGTTAGCTTTGAAAGCAGAGAGAGTCGGTCGCTGACGGAGAGAGAGCGGAAGTTTGTTCCAGGAGGTCGGTCCTGAGACAGCAAAAGAGCGCCGACCAACAGTTGAAAGCTTATACCTAGGGATCTGGAGAGAAAGAGGGTCAGAAACTGAACGTAAAGTGCGAGCTGGCGTATAGATGGAAATATTGTCACAGAGGTAAGATGGAGCAGCTTTATGAATAGATTTATAGCAAAGTGTGTTTAATTTATACTCAATTCTGTCTGCGACAGGAAGCCAGTGCAAAGAACGCAGAAGAGGGCTAACATGATCGAACTTTTTCTTCCTAAGGACAAGACGAGCAGCTGTGTTTTGAATACGCTGGAGACAAGATAGAGAAGAGACTGATAGGCCAGAAAGGAGAGCATTACAGTAGTCAATACGAGATAGGATGAGTGAAGTAACAAGCTTTGCTGTGGCTTCATCTGAGAGGTATTTACGAATATAGCCAATGCAACGAATTTGATAGTAGCAGGACTGACAGGTCTGAGTCAGGAAACTCTGCATGGAAAGAGTATTGTCCAAAGTGACACCTAAGTTTTTGACAGAGTCTGAGAGGGGAATGATATTGTTACCCAGTTGGATTGACTCTATGGAAACAGAGGCTAGTTTGTTTTTTGTCCCTACAAGCATTGCTTCGGTTTTTTCACCATTTAATTGAAGTTTATTTTGAACCATCCAATTTTGAATATCAATATAGCAGTTGTTACTTTCTGTAAGAATGGAATCTAGATCTTCAGGGGTTGTACTGTTTTGGAGTTGTGAGTCATCTGCATAGAAGTGATGTTTCATGTTGTGCTGATCGATGACATTGGCAAGAGGTGACGTATACAAAGTAAACAAGACAGGACCAAGCACAGACCCCTGGGGGACTCCACAAGAAAGCCTAACCTGTTCAGACTGACGACCATTGACCAGAACTGATTGAAAACGATCAGAAAGGTAAGAGGAAAACCAAGAAAGAGCAGGGCCCTTAATTCCAAAAGTATGTTCAAGACGAGACAGAAGAATGGAGTGGTCTATGGTATCAAAGGCAGCAGAGAGATCAAGAAGTGTCAAAAGAGAGATTTGACCAGCATCAGAAGCAAGTAAGAGGTCATTGACGATTTGAACAAGGGCTGTTTCTGTACTGTGGTTGGTTCTATAGGCAGACTGATAAGGATGATGAAGATTGTTTGAGGATAGATGATCGTTAAGTTGTTTCAGGACAGTCTTCTCAAGGAGTTTGGAGAGAAAAGGGAGGTTAGATACAGGTCTGTAGTTTTTCAGATTATTAGGATCCAGATTGTTCTTCTTGAGAAGGGGCCTTACAAGAGCGGTTTTGAAAGCAGAAGGAAACACACCTGAAACTAAAGAAGAATTGATGATGTTGGTGATTGATGGCAGAAGGTGTTGATAGATTTGTGAGAAAAGAGAGGCTGGGATGGGGTCAAGATCACAGGATTTAAAATGCATTTCTTTCAAAGTAGAAAGAACTTCGGTCTCAAACACCGGCTTGAAAGAGAGAAGGGGGACACCAGTGAATGATGGGTCTGGAATAGTTGCTTGAAAAGGCATGGAGTCGATTTTTGATCGTAGATCGATAATCTTGGTGGAGAAGAAGGAGGAAAAGGTTTCTGGCAGTTTGTCAGGACTGATATTTGATGGCAGAGGACTTGATTTCTTGTTGCCTAGGAGATCAGACATGGTGGAGAACAGGACTTTTGTTGTGTTGGCTTCAAGAATTTTAGATGAAAAATAGCTTGTTTTTGCCTTGGCCAGAAGAAGAGTGAAGATGTTACGAAGAAACTGATATATCTGACGATGTATTTCTAGTTTTGAGGCCCGCCACTGACGCTCAGCCTTACGACTAGTGCGTTTACTTACTCTAAGTTCAGGCGTGTACCAGGGAGCGCAGGGACGATCGGGCACAACACGAGTGGATGGGGGAGCGTGTTTATCAAGCAAGTTACTCATAGTTGAATTAAAAGTCGAGGCAGGATCGTCTGAAACGCTCATGTTAGAAAGGAGTTCTGTTGCCTCTGAACTGAAAGTATGAATATCTATAGACTTGAGATTACGGCGTGTGACGGTTATATATATAACCATATATATATATATTCTTGATCAGCATATCACAACCTATTCAGATCCTGAATTGTGAACCGCCAATGCAAACCTCCGTCAAGGAAGACTAAGAAAAACGATATTTCCTTCTTTGTGCTATATATTCCATGTCCGAGCTGTATCTCATGAACCAGAGAACAAAATGGCTTTACATTTTGTGTGGTGGTGTATCACAGTGCCGGAATGGTCCCATAAAAAACACCTATGAACGTGGTGACCTTGACCTTGACGTTTGACCTTGGCGTTTGACCTTGAAACCCGAAATTTCTTCTTGATGCCCTTTCTTTCATTCTTTATTGGACTTACAATTGGGTTCAAACTTGGGACAGGGGTGGATTGATTAATGATGATTTGGAATATTGGTTACCGATGAAGGTCAAGGTCAAGGTCAAGGACATAGACCTTGGAGGTGTCATGTGTGGTGGAAAGTATTGATTATCCTAATGACCTTGACCTTGACTTTTGAACTTCTCTTTTTTACCTGTGGCTGTAGTTTGGACACCATTGGTACGAAGCCATATATATTCTTGATCACCATGATCTAAGGAATGCAGTTGGAGACATTTAAAAGCCACTTGACCTTGACCTTTACATTTGACCTTGAAGCTGTTACATGATGACGGTCTGTCCGGATAAAAGTGCCCATAATTTCAAAACCGTTGGCGTTAGACCCATATAACCATATATATTCATGATCATCATCACAGCGGAAACCCAGTGGAAGACATTTTGAAGGGGCCAATAGCACAGTGAGAGTGAGAGCTGAGGGGGCTCCGAAAACAAGTGCTCATAGTTTCAAAACCGTTGGCGTTAGACCACTACATATATATTGTGATCAGCATTAACAGGGGAATGCAGTGGAAGACATTTTGAAGGGGCCAATAGCACAGTGAGAGTGAGAGCTGAGGGGGCTCTGAAAACAAATGCTCATAGTTTCAAAACCGTTGGCGTTAGACCACTATAACCATATATATTCGTGATCAGCATTAACAGGGGAATGCAGTGGAAGACATTTTGAACGGCCAATAGCACATTGACAGTGATAACCGAGGGGGCTTCATCAGTAAACATGGACTACAGTAGGAGACATTTTGAAGTGCTACCTTGGCTACTGCTATTCTAAAGACCTGTGTCTGGGGAAAAGCTACTTGTGGTGGTGCCATAGCCGATGAGGTTTAACCGAGGCGTGGTCACCGCCACAGCTATCTGTATTCATTAAAAATCGGGACTTTACTGGTTTCGTACTGCCTCCGGGCATTGCCTCCAGTATTGTTCCCACCATATTTGTATTTACAAATGTCACTATATGTGTCTGATTCAGACCAAGAGGACGTAAAACACCATTTTCGTCATCGCCAAAAGCTGCCGCTAAGCGAAGCTAGCGCAAGGCGTAGCAACCGCGGGGCGTTGCTGCTAGTAATTACTAAATTGCAACATTTTCCAGGGGGTTCGCCCCCACTGGGCCCCCAGAAGGGGCATTGTCCCTTAACCCGGAACGTATTATTATGCAGCTCCATGGATCCCCGGCAGAACCCCACACACCCACCACCCCCACCCCATCTCCCTATATGAATCATTTGGTCCTTCCCTGTAAAGTATTGTTTCTAACCCACTGACATACTTACACAGAGTTGAGTTTGTACCGTCTTGCTTAACCCCTTGACTGTCGGAGAAGATTCAAGAAAAAAAATAACTGGGCAAATCATGCCATGAAAAAGACAACAAGTGATAGAGCCAATCTGGAAAAATGGTCTGGGGATATCACTCTCTTGACTGTGCTAGAGCAAAAGCCAGCACATCGGGGTTGTTCTTCTTCATCTGACAGAGATGTCATCAGGGGCGGTATTCTCATTGGAGCTGCTAACTTAGCATGTATCATAACTTAGCAGAGCGAGTTAGCATCCACTTAGCACCTCCTCGGGTGTTCTACTAACTTGGTATTCACATCCCGCTTTTGCTCTTCCTGCTAACTAGAAGCCGTCTATGTTTAACTACTGTGGACCTAATTGGAAAACCCCCCATACTGCACATGTGCAAATGTACCACAATGCAACTGTGAAGTATAAACTTGTAAACATCCGACAATGTGATCGCCACTTGGGTTGCTGCTTCACTTGTTCAAGGAAATGGAACAGAAAACAAAAGTAAGCAACAGCAAAGTTCTTGGGGGGAAAATGAAACGTTGCTAGACTTTATGAATTAAGTCCCCTGTATCTTAACACTCTCAAATGAAATCTATTGAAAATAATCCAACACAACACTGCAGATCTATTGCGTTGAAAGTGTAGCTACTAGTACTAGGCTACTGTAGTAGTAGTAGTAGTAGTGATAGGGACAGGCATCATGGCTTAGGCCTCACGGCCTATAAATCGTCCAATCATTCGTACAATCTTTATGTATGGTGTCTCTGATTTGCATACATCACTAATGTATAAATAATTTCATAGCATCAATCAAAGTAGGCCTTATCGTTTAGAGAATTTGATGAGCCATCACACTCACTACGGAGAGTCACTTGTCTTTGTTGTCTAGTAGCCTTGATCTACTGCAGACGGACAATCCGTGATGTTGCAAGTGATAGGCTACATTATTATCCACTTGTTGTGTGACTTTAGCACCGGTAAGTACTATTATAGTATATTTCACAGTTAAAAATGATTTAGCAGTTCTACTACGTGTACAACTCCTTGACTCCTGATGCATTAAGATTGAAAATGGCAAAACAACATTGATGAAACTGTGAAAGGGTTGGGTGTAAACTTTACCTTCACTTGAGTCAACAAGGGAGGGAGAGGAGGGGGGGGGGGGGGTGCTTGCACTTGTACTTGTCTAGAGGGGTGAAAAAAGCAGTATATGTGTTTGTGTGCGCTGCCCCTGCACACTGCCAGTGCTGCCCCTTAGCAAGATTTTTTAAATTTCCCAGGAGCACCCATGTAGCCGCAAGGCTCTTCTTGTTGAAGTGGCGGTGCCTTCCAATGCCTTTGCTGACAGTTGCTCTAATGCCAAATGTGATAAGTACCTCCCACTGTGCATGGATGGAATTGTGATGCTCATCTTTGGCAGTCTAGTTAACATGCATTGAAGAGGCTTAGGTTGATAAGTGTGTGGTCCTACACTACAAAGTGGATGGCTTACTATCTGCCATAATTAAACCATTCAGGCTGTGGCAAAAGCGCTGCACTGACCTAAAATGAAATTAGTAGGTCTGACAATGCTCTGCAAAAAGGCCCATAGGAGCATCCAGTGTGTGTCAAGTCAAAATTATCTGTGTGTGTGTGTGTGTAAAATTGTCGTCAAGTCAAAATTATTTGTGTGTGTGTGTGTGTGTGTGTGTGTGTGTGTGTGTGTGTGTGTGTGTGTGTGTGTGTGTGTGTGTGTGTGTGTGTGTCATGAAAAAGACAACAACTGATAGAGCCAATCTGGAAAAAAATGGTCTGGGGATATAACTCTCTTGACTGTGCTAGAGCAAAAGCCAGCACATCGGGGCTGTTCTTCTTCATCTGATGACATCATCAGAGATGTCATCAGGTCAGTACGTGATACGTTGGTGGCAGTCAGGGGGTTAATTACCAGCAAGTAGAAGTTGTCCCACATCACCGCAATAGGTCGAGGTCTATACGGGTCAACAATCCACTCGGAAACGCACGAGTTTTTAAGCACACACAACTATGACGTTGACTTTAACCCGCGCACCCTTAACCTGTCAACCCCGATTTTTTCTTTTATAATTGTTGAATTCACACACAAAATCCTACGAGGGGCCGTATGTGTAAAACGTATCTACTCTATTGTAGCTTATTCAATAGGAAAAATAGCAGTAAAGATGTGCCACCCCCCCTGCATTTCTCGGTTAATTCTATTTTTCCGTTTGTGCCTTTCTTACCATACATACAGCTTTATTTTAGGAACATTTTTAGCTAATAACCTTTTTGGAATACTAACCCTATCCCTAACACTAGCCCTAAACCTAACCCTACCCCCCACTATGTACTGCAGTACACCGCGATTTGTCACAGTTGTGGTGCGTTGCGTTTTTCCGTCTTATAGGGTGGGGGGTAGGGTTAGGTTTAGGGCTAGGGTTAGGGCTAGGGTTAGTATTCCAAAAAGGTTATTAGCTAAAAATGTTCCTAAAATACAGCTTTATGTATGGTAAGAAAGGCAAAAACGGAAAAATAGAATTAACCGAGATAGGTAGGGAGGGGGGGGGGGGGGGCACATCTTGACCTTTTTAATAATGTCATCATCAATATTAAATAGGAAAAGTAAAGAATCCAAAGTAAAGAATTTCTTTGGTCATGACTATCGTTTTTTTAAAATTCTTTAGTGCACTTTTCTGTTCAATAGAACAAAAACAGTATTGAATAGATGCAAACTCAGAAGAGTAGAAAATAAAACGCTAAAGTAAAGAATAGATTCCGAGCCTGCACAAGCCATTAATACCCCCCAAAAATTATTAAATAGTTTCAATATCCATTCAATACTTCTTGTGAACATAGAGTAGATAATGTTCTTTTCATACAACCATTTCCTTCTATTTAATAATATCCGTAAAATAATTATTATTAAATAGTCGAAACCGTAAAGAATGGATTTCAAAAACAGCGCATAATTGTTTTTACTTTGGATTCTTTACTTTGAGTAGAGTGGCACAGTGGTAGCGCGTTCGCTTCGTGTCAAGGATCCCCGAGTTCGAACCTGGGTACAGGGGATTTTTCCTCTCTCTTTGCACTAGGCCTTGCGGTCCGAACGTGGAGTCTTTCGGATGAGACGAAAAACCGAGGTCCCGTGTGCTCATGCACTTAGCACACGTTAAACCCAGTGGCAACGAAAAAGTTGTCATTTGGTCAAAATTTACCCCCCCCCCCCTTTTCCTTCCTCATCAGTCACACATAAATCGCATGCCAAAAAAAAAAGAAAAGAATTGGGTGGCGCGCCTCTAGCTGCGACGCGCTCTCCAAGTGGGAGCAACCCGAACTTCACAGAGACGCCTCTGTGACTATAATGTACCTATAATAACATCTGGCCTTTCATGAAAACCGACGAAATTCTGGGTTTTTGTAAATGTTATATATCCGTTGTTATTATTCCCGCCTTATACTTATTATTATTTTTAATACTTATTAAAACTTATTATTTTTGTTCTTGAATCCCCAAAGTGGAACACAGAGTATGGTACGTCCTGGATCTGTCAGTGTGTGTGTGTGTGTGTGTGTGTGTGTGTGTGTGTGTGTGTGTGTGTGTGTGTGTGTGTGTGTGTGTGTGTGTGTGTGTGTGTGTGTGTGTGTGTGTGTGTGTGTGTGTGTGTACGTGTGTGTGTGTGTGTGTGTGTGTGTGTGTGTGTGTGTGTGTGTGTGTGTGTGTGTGTGTGTGTGTGTGTGTGTGTGTGTGTGTGTGTGTACGTGTGTGTGTGTGTGTGTGTGTGTGTGTGTGTGTGTGTGTGTGTGTGTGTGTGTGTGTGTGTGTGTGTGTGTGTGTGTGTGTGTGTGTGTGTGTGTGTGTGTGTGTGTGTGTGTGTGTGTGTGTGTGTGTGTGTGTGTGTGTGTGTGTGTGTGTGTGTGTGTGTGTGTGTGTGTGTGTGTGTGTGTGTGTGTGTGTGTGTGTGTGTGTGTGTGTGTGTGTGTGTGTTGTGTGTGTGTGTGTGTACGTGTGTGTGTGTGTGTGTGTGTGTGTGTGTGTGTGTGTGTGTGTGTGTGTGTGTGTGTGTGTGTGTGTGTGTGTGTGTGTGTGATTTTTTTGCTCGTCATGTTTTGCCTGAGGGCATGGTGTAAAAAAAGCTGTTCTCAGCTTAATATCCAATTTCCCTCATTAAAAAAAATCGTATTCTCTCTCTCTCTCTCTCTCTCTCTCTCTCTCTCTCTCTCTCTCTCTCTCTCTCTCTCTCTCTCTCTCTCTCTCTCTCTGTTTAAATTTGTGTTATTACTTTCTTGTACAAACAAAATTATTGTAAGAAAAGTGGCTGTTTTTATCTTTAAAGCTTTGAAAGTTCGGCAAGATTTACATAATGTTTTGTAATTAATAATGTAATGTCAACATATTGTTGCTGTCACACTCACTCCCTTGTATGGGCATGGCCTAACAAAGTGATTAAAAAAGTCCTGACTCCTGACTCCTGACTCTCTCTCTCTCTCTCTCTCTCTCTCTCTCTCTCTCTCTCTCTCTCTCTCTCTCTCTCTCTCTCTCTCTCTCTCTCTCTCTCTTTATTTTCGTTTTTCATTTTCTACTTTTAAATATGTATTTTGTCCAGAGGGCTGGATGTAAAAAAGCATGTTATTGCTTACTCTATTACCCTCTATAAATAAAAGTCAATCAATCAATCAATCAATCTCTCTCTCTCTCTCTCTCTCTCTCTCTCTCTCTCTCTCTCTCTCTCCTCTCTCTCTCTCTCTCTCTCTCTCTCTCTCTCTCTCTCTCTCTCTCTCTCTCTCTCTCTCTCTCTCTCTCTCTCTCTCTCTCTCTCTCTGTGTGTGTGTGAGGGTTGACAGGCAGCATACAAGTCCTACGTGTATAGCCTAAGTATTGTATACTTCTCACGTCTGTATAGTAGGACCATAGACCAGAATGGTAAGACAAAGCGTACGATGGAGGAGAGGGGTCTATTAAGTGTAGCTGTGGGTAGATAAAGACACTCAGCTAAGCACGTACACACACGCGCGCGCGCGCAAGCACACACACACACACACACACACACACGCGCGCGCGCACGCGCGCGCGCGCACATGCGCACACACACACACACACACACACACACACACACACACACATCTTTAAATAAAATTTTGACTTGACTTGACACACGCGCGCGCGCGCACGCACGCACACACGCACGCACGCACACATACACTAACACACACACACACACACACACACACACACACACACACACGCACGCACGCACTTGCGCGCGCATGCACAGGAGAGAGAGAGAGGGGGGGGGGGGGGGAGCTTACTCTATTCTGCATTGGCGGAGCAGACCAAGAGAGGGCAAAGGACTGATTTTGCACTGAAAGTACTACAAGTACAAGCTAATGTTTGGTTCAAAGTGATGCACTAGGGTGTGTAGAATCCCGGTGTAAACAAATCCCATAAAATCCACTTGGGGTTTCCGAGTTATGACGTCATTATTTATATTTTTTAGACTGCAAATTCTATGTCAGCTGAAACACAAACAACAAAACGGTATTTCTTTTGAATATTTATGCATGTGATGCATTAAGATGTGAGGAATCTTTTTTTTATGAAAATGTCCCAAGATGTGCCCCCCCCCCGCTACATTTATCAGCTCTCCTTGCATTTTCACACTTGCCTTTCTTACCAAACATTAAGCTGTATTTCATGAACCTTTTCAGCTAATTATCTTTGTTGAATAATTAATCGCAGTCATGATAAAGGCCATTATCTAATAGCACCCCCCCCCCCCCCCCCCCCCCCCCCCCCCCCCCCTATGTAGTGCAGTACACACAACAGCCGCGGAGCATTTTGTCACAGTCCTGGTTCATTGCGTTTTTCCCGTCTTGCCTTTATCTTCTACTATTATTCAATGCATGTGTTTAATTATGTAAATGGATGGAAATTAGTGTTCAATATAGCAAACGATAGAGGATGAAGTACTCAATCTGCAGTAAGAAAGGCAAGACTGAAAAAGTGGAAACAACCGAGAAATGGAGGAGGGGGGGGGGGCGCATCTTTACCTTTGCCTCCTGCGCATGCGCATTGAGCCAATCGTCAGCCTACGCTAGCCTACTTCCTGTTTAAGCCATGACTTATTTAATAATAATAATAATAATAATAATAATAATAATTAACATTTATAGAGCGCCCTTTCTCTCATGAGCTCACGGCGCTTCACAATTATTTAAATAAATACATAGATCATAAGCTACTACAAAAACATGCACATAGCCACAGCACGCACACACGCACACACCCGCACACACCCACACAACCACGCGCGCGCGCACACACACACACACACAATGTGCGGAACATAATTTTAAGGCAGGAAACAGGACAAGGAAGCTGTGGAAGCTTATTAATTTACCTCCCCCCCCCTCTCTCTCTCTCTCTCTAAAACATGTTCGATTCGATTTCGATTATTGTTGTTGTTTTATTTGTGCCCCCCCCCCCCCCCCCCCCCCCCCCTCTTTCCCTCCCATGTGAATGGGCAAATTGCCTGACGCTTTAGAATTTATGTTGTAATGCGCATGCGCAAGGGTAGATATTTCATAGGACTACTTATTTCTCATGACACTAGAACCATAATTGGCTTGTAGTACTTTCAGTGCAAAATCGTCTCTAATTTGAAGAGCTCTACAGGCCTATTGTACTTAAAATAGACCTAGTCAGCAACTAGGACATCCATTCCTCTCACACTAAAGAGCTCAAACTTGACGCGTAGCCTACAGCAGACGACAATGACTGTGATGTGTGTGTGTCTGCATAACTGAACATAATATTCGTTCATCGATTCGAGGGAGGAGCATCGTATGGACGAAAAGGTAGGTTAAATGATTAAGTCTCCCCCCCCCCCCCCCCCCCCCCCCCGAACATCATGCACATGTTTTGTGCTGCTTTTGTAAGAAAAGAAAGGAAATGCAGTTTTCCGTCAATTTTGTGTAAACTTTTTCGGCAGATACTTTTTTTTACGACAGAAAAGAGTTCGAAGTTTGGGGGAAAATTTGAATGTTGACAATATTTCTGATCATTAAGTAAACACGATTTTTCGTTCATGACTGATATTTGATGATTTCTAAATGACTTATTCTTAACGATATTAGTGATCATGTGTACCATTAATTTCGATTAATGATGATCCAGGGTATGGCTCCAACCCACCTGCGTGCGCATCTCGACCATTCCAACGGAAGTGTCGCCATCTTAGTCCTTATTTGTGTGTAAACAAAGTGAAAATGTTATCTAAATGTGTAAAGAAAACATCCAGATGTTATAAATACAGTTTAGATAAGTTTCGAATTGGAACAGCCAAATATGCAGCATCGATCTGGCATTTTTCAAAAAAAGGTAAGGACTAAGATGGCGGTCTCCCATAATATGGCGCTCCTTGTGGCCGGATATGACAACACGTGGGTACTAGCCATAGAATGGGTTTTTTTTACATGTTGAATTTGTACACGAAAAAAAAAGAAAACGTTTGAACTTGCCATAACCGTAATGCATGGATAATGACAGGTATGTGTGTGTGTGTGTGTGTGTGTGTGTGTGTGTGTCTGTCTGTCTGTCTGTCTGTCTGTCTGTGTCTGTGTGTTATTTAGGAGTAAATGGACAGAAGAGGAAAAGACAGAACGATTAGACGAAGAATACGGAATTTTCATATGAATGCAAATAAGACAAAATGAAAATAAAAATAGGGTTGGGACATAGGGGAAGACGGGGTAAAAAGCGCATGGGCGGGTAAGAAGCCCACCCCAATTATCTCATGAAATGAAGCAAATTTCAGCCTCATTTTGCCCATGAGACGAGCGTTAATGTCTAGCATTCGTCTCATGGGCAAATTTGACTGAAATTTTCTTTATTTCATGAGATAATTGGGGTGGGCTTCTTACCCGCCCATGCGCTTTTTTACCCCGTCTTCCCCTACATTACATTTGTCCCAAAAACTTGCTTCGTGATAAATTTG
>CM065707.1:24102771-24117771 GCA_017654935.2 Phymorhynchus buccinoides
CTAAGCATTGTTAACTTAATGGAAGACATTTTCACGGGGCTTAAAATTTGTAGTAGATTTCGTAGTTAGGTGTCCAGTGACTGACTGAAACAGAAAGTCTTGACGCCAATGATTTTTTTTTTCAAGTTTTGAACTCACTGCTACTCCTATCCCTTTCTGCAGGTCGGGATAGGGTTAGACAGGGATAGGGTTAGGATATAACGCCCGGGAAAGGGATAGGATTATGGTTGGGGTTAGGGTTAGAAATTAAAACAAAAAGTCATGACAAAATGGCCGCTTGACGTTGCTGGAGTCCAGACTGGCAGACTGCAGATAGCTTACTGTCTGACTGAACAGTGAACGGTACCTGACTGGCTGGGTCTGTCAAATGTGATTGTGGTGACTAGTCAAATAGGCCTAGAAGGAAGGCAGATCCTGAGATCGCTACCGGCAGATCTACTTCTACTGAGTTGTAGGCTAGTACTGTACTGTAGTAGGCCTGGTACAGTAGTACTAGTAATAGTAGTTAGTAAAAAGGATTGATGTCTGCCTAACCCTCGAGGCTTAGCCTTCCATCCAAAAAAATGTTTTTATGAACTCCGGGTAGGTAGTGATTGGGCGTACACCGCTCCGTATTCTAATCCGTTGCTTTGTGCTAACCACCAAAATGGCGTCTTGCAGCGGACGTGTTGATTACGAACTTAGGCCTAGTTATTGATCGTAAAAAAGTTAGCCAAAAGTTATGTAGAAATTCCAGCTTTCTTGTGGTCAGCCAATGGATGACTCAGTTCGAAAATGAAACAACAGGAGTGTGAAGCGCTTGATAATCTTTGATAGAAATAAACTTATAAAGGTAGGTTTGTCATTCACTCATTGATTCAAGTTTCAAGTGATTCAATTGTTTCCGTAGATCAGTAGAAAGAAGCAGACCTAATTCAGTAATTGTTGTAGGATTTTTGTTTACCCTAACCAATTGACCTCCCATCTCTCTCTCTCTGGTTTAAATGTGGTTTTTTTTTCCAAATCAACATGAACAACAACTATGACATAACTGAAGCAACAACTCTCTCTCTCTCTCTCTCTCTCTCTCTCTCTCTCTCTCTCTCTCTCTCTCTCTCTCTCTCTCTCTCTCTCTCTCTCTCTCTCTCTTCTCTCTCAGTCCCCCCTCCCCCCCATTCTTAGCTATCTTAAACTAAGAGCACACTAATCTAAGATTTAATGACCTGGCCAGCCAGCGCACATTCAGTGTGTAACAAGCATGATGCCAAGTCTAGCACTGGTCAGGGATCTGGTCTGATCTTGCTCCGATCATACAACCCTCAACTCACCCCCCCCCTTCCCTCTTCCCTCCTCTCCCATTCTCCCCACCCCCTCTGCTCCACATTACCGACTTTGTTTTCTTTTTCATTACTTTTGTTTTTTCTGATCTGTCGACTGGGGGCCTGGCCCAGCACTAGGCTGGGTTGGGGCCATACTAGGCCTCCAGCTTGCTGGGGGCTGAAGATCATTGCGCCTGGTTCCTTCACTATACTACCACCCTCTATGTCCCCCTCTTTTCCTCCATCCGCACCCCCCCTCTTTTCCTCCATCCGCACCCCTAGGTAGGGGTAGGGGTGTGGATGGAGGAAAAGAGGGGGAAATAGAGGGTGGGGGTTAGGTGAAGGTTGTGGGAAGGGATGGGGAGAGAATGGAATCTTCCACAAGTACAAAGTTAGAAATGTTAATTGTCAATGATTTTCACTGATTATTTGCGTATGTTTACATTAAATAACTCATTTTCCTTGGCATAAGGCTGTGTCAGACCAATTGACAATCCAGAACACCAAGGCTACATCAAAATGTTATGTTATGCATAGTTATGTGGAGATTGTCTTTAGCCATGGCAAGCTCCTAGCATAACATCATCAGTCGAAAATCCTCCGAAGTCGGAGTGTGGCTGCCCACATTGCGAGGTAATAAAAAAAAAACCGGTCACACACGTAATGTTCTCATACCTAGTTGGGGCATTTGTACAATAGTCAATTGCTTTGGCGCTGTTGGG
Source organism: Phymorhynchus buccinoides (assembly GCA_017654935.2). Taxonomy (NCBI): domain Eukaryota; kingdom Metazoa; phylum Mollusca; class Gastropoda; order Neogastropoda; family Raphitomidae; genus Phymorhynchus; species Phymorhynchus buccinoides. The sequence continues at coordinate 24,104,792 of CM065707.1, forward strand.
ATGATCCCTAGACTAGCTAGAGGAGTTAAGCCAGGGAATGAAAACAACGGTCTACACAATTGTTCAACAATGTAGAGGCATAAAACTTGTCCAATGCCCTTCGAGTTTGACTTGAGTAAGGCCATCAACACACTTCAACACACTACTTGACTTCACTGTCGCAGAATGTGACAATTTTGTGCAAGTATAGACATCATCGTACAACAGTAATTAATCTCTGAGTTCTGTTTTTGAAGGCGCAGCAAATTTTATCACATGATACATTCATGAAGATTACAAATTACTGAACAAACTTAGGGAAGCACACACACAAATAATAGCTTTAACTTAAGTTAACCTTTTTAAGAACGAAAATGAGGAATTGTTAAATGCTACTAAAGCTATCAATATGTTCAGAGATTTTCTTAAGCAGTACAATCGATCATAGATTGTTTTAAATAAAAACAACCAGAATAGAACTAATCTGTTACAATGTAGTTTAAACAAAAGTTTTGCTTTTTTCACAGGAGTTCACACCATGATGACTGCAGAGCATGGAGTCTGACAACAGTGAACAAGGTAATGCCTGGTAAAGTTACTGTCTGTTATATAAACAGTAACTCTTATTTAATACAGGAATCCACAACATAATTCGAACATAATGGGCCCGCCAAGGATGCATCACTATAGTATACTTGAATTTCATTACAGACTTCAGTTCATGGGTCAGATGACCCATGGCTGCATAAAATGAGGGGTCAAATCATCAATATGGGTCAATGACCCGGGCTCGCTGACAATCCTAAGCTCTATCCAGGTTTTACTTTATTCTTTTGAATGAACTTTCATTCCATCAGTACTTTGAATTTGACTGAAAATGCTTCATGAGATGAATGATGTTAACCCAAACAATGTATACATAGTAGTACTACTAGTAGTAGTAGTTGTAGTACTAATAGTAGTAATACTAATAGTAGTAGTATTGAGGGCTAGAGGTGGGCCTCGAAGCCTTTTACACCCATTCCTTTAGTGACCTTGGACGTTTTAGGGTGGCATTTCCTTTCTACAGCTAATCCATACTTTTTATTTTTTAATTCATTGAAAGATGTGACTTGTGAGATATTGTGAGTGACATACTGAGTCTTAATAGTGTATTGTTGTTCAGCAAACAACAGATGTTGGATACAATTGTGCTAGGACTAATCATTTGATAATGACATAACTTATGAATCCCTATCCTCGTCCACATCCCTCTCAGATTTCATTGTGTTTTATCTGTCAGATGTAAACAAAAAAATAGAGCATTAAGACGCTAGATCACCAACTGCACGGCAGCATTTTCAGCTGGTAATTAAAGTCACATTTGAATTTTAGCTTTTGGCTGGGTTTTTTTGTTTTTTTAGCAAACACATGCATCTTGAGTTTTACATAAGTTTGTTGATTTTTTTCTTTCTAGATTTCTCTGACTCTGGATCAGAGTATGTACCAGACAGCATGACTGAAAGTTCAGAATCAGGTGAGGCGAAAATGTGCTAAACTGTATTAAATGTGTAATTATTGTTTATGTAATCACAATATTGGAATTTTTGAAAAGCAGATTATGTAAGTCTATTTTGTGTTTGTATTTATAGAATGGTTGTGCAGAGATGATTTGGCATCATGTTGCTGCTCTCACGTCCAATAATTCTAGATATGTACAGTGACCCCCCCCCCCCCCCCCCCTTATATTGATAATTAAAACCTATTATAAGACTCCCATTTAAGAACTACTTTTTTAAGACACTGCTCGCCTTTGTAAGTATTACAATCCATGCCGTTTTACAACCCCCTCCCATACAAGACCTCATTTTAGATGATTTTTGAAAGTCTTATAGTTATAAGGAGGGTTCCACTGCTGTTAGACATGTGTTGTGTTAGGGATCAAACCCTAACAGTAACACAACACACACACAAAACCTGGTTCCTCTGAATGATGGCTTGGCTCAGTGAATAAAACCAGCTACAGAAATGTCACTGAGTGGAAACAAATTAATCCACTTCTACCCGGATTTCAGTGATCAATGTCCCGAGGCACCTGTCATAGGCCATTGTCCTATTAAAATTGACACACCTCCGGTTAAATAGGAGGTATAACGTTTTACAATACATTCGCTAATTTCTGAATTCAATTCTTCTTCTTCGATCGCTCAGACAGTTTCCTGTCAATTATGAGCGCAGATGCGTCATGCTGCCCTTATGCGCCTAACTAAGAAATAGTTAGACCCCAGCAAGTCCGACTTTGGCTGGAGGAAATGTTTTTGAAAGTGCTTCGTGAAAAAAGGCAGGAGAATGGACCGGTAAGGCAGAAAGATAGCAGATGACAGTAAGCAAAGGGAAAAGGCCGAGTCAAAGAGAGTGACAGATTAGAGGAAGTTACAAGCACAGAAGGTTGGGGAACTATTTATACAAAAGCCCCCACGGTATCCCCATGTGGGGATCAGAATTCAATGAATTCCTACACTCACTAGGCGAAACTGACTGCTTTCACTTCTTCCTTTTATAACGACATTTTTACACTGTCTTTCAAGGGGCATTGATAGTCCAGTGGTTATTGTGCCGCGTTGCAAGCCAGAGGTCGTGGAATCGAGCCTGGCTCTCAACGCATTCGTTTTACTCTTTTCTTCTTTATTTATTTTTAAAGGGGAGGGGGGGGGGGGGGGGGGGGGGGGGGGGGGTTTGTTTTGTTTTGTTTTCTTTGTGATTTGTCCGTTGTTTGTTTGTTTTTTCTGTGTTTGTTCAGCGTGGGGATAGGGGAAACCCTGAGCAAAGCGGGGTGAAGGGCTAGTTCATTTATAAAGCTTCTGTGCTTTAGTTTGCCTTATAATCAGGAGCACGTTGTATGTAGTTCATAAATATATTAATATGTTTAGGTGCAAGGGTGGGAATGAATGGTGTGAATGCAATGACACCAGGGATACCCTTCCCCTTTCTGAAGGACAAGAAAGGGACATTTGAACAAGGAGTACTTTGAAATCACACATTTAAGGCAGGTGCCTTTTAAAAAACAATTCTTTGTATTACACAAATTTAGAATGCATTCTAAAATCATGATTTGTATCTCGTTTATCAAGAGCCCTCATTGCTTCCAAGTCTACCCCTGAGTGGCATCTGCAAATCAGCTGGAAGAAAATGGGAGGAAGACTACCGAAGTGGAGCCTTCACAAAACTCCAGGAACTCTCAGCAGGTGTGCAAATGTTATGTTCTATCGAGTATAAGTAGTTTAGTAGATCAATTTAGATTCTGAGAAATGAAATGCAAACAACTTTTTCTCCCAAATCCCTGTTTTTGACATACGCTGTTTCAACACAGTCGCTATTTTTGTGTGGTTACTTATGATAGAGTCGCTATTTTGAAGTCGCTCTTTTGATTGTCACTGTTTTGAAAATCACCATTCCACCCCCATGTAATAGCAGCTGTCAAAACAGCGACATCAAAATGGCGACTGGATCTTAACGGTGATAGTTTAATTATTGAGGATGCAATAATAGCTAAAGCATCCAATACCGATCTCCCAACCAACGATAATCAAAATTACGATTTTTATTAAAAACAGCAAAGATCAACTCATTTAAGCCATGTTTAAGTGGCTTGTCATTTGGGTAAACTAATGTCATGGGTATGTTTGGAACAGGAAGGACCTATGCTTTAATTCTTGTTACAATCAGTTCTGTACACCTATTTATGTTCTGATAAATGAAATACAACTTTATTTCTCCCAAATCGCTGTTTTTGACAGAACAGTTTCAACAAAATTGCTCTTTTTTTTCTTGCTGTTTTTATAGTCGCTGTTATGATAAGAGTCACTAACTTGAAGTTGCTTTTTTGAATGTTGCTGTTTTGAGAGTCGCTATTCCACCCCCACGCTGATTCACACACTACTGTTTGGCAAGTATTTGGCTGATGTCAGGAGCCTGGTATTCTTCCTAAAGTGTGTTTGACCTGCACATGTCGATGGCTTGGAGTCAAAACGGACTGTCTTTAGATAGTCCATTGACATTATTATTGAACTTATTACGAAAACTAATAACTTGTATTACAAAAAAACCTGCAGAAATATAAAAGGCATAACCCCCTTTTTATATTTTTGCAGTCATTATTTGATACAAGTTATTAGTTTCTGTAATAAGTCCAATAATATGTCAATAGACTATCTAAAGATAGTCCGTTTTGACTCCAAGCCATCGATGTGCAGTTACCAAAAAATCCCCAAATTGTCACTGACATTGCCTTATTGAGGATGCAATAAAAGTGTAAATAAAAAGATAGCAGCTCCTCAATTTTAACTTAATTTAAGCCAAGGCCACTGACATGTAAAATTGTATCTAAGCACCAGTCAAATTTGTTTTTGAGGTAACTGGGGGAGAAACAGTATCGCATAGTCCTACAATTTCACACCTGTGTGGCACCAGCTTCAGCATTTATATATAACATTGTTGTACTCTCTCTCTCTCTCTCTCTCTCTCTCTCTCTCTCTCTCTCTCTCTCTCTCTCTCTCTCTCTCTCTCTCTCTCTCTCTCTCTCTCTCTCTCTCTCTCTCTCTCTCTCTCTCTCTCTCTCTCTCATATGTATTATTATACTGAATGTACAGGTTAACGGGTGGCGCACCTCTAAGTGCGACACATTCACCTGTTGGGTGCAACCCAAATTTCACAGAGACGTTTCTGTGATAATAAAGTATCAAAATACCAAATACTATATCAAATACAGAACTTCAGATTGAGGGGTCATTTTTAAAAAATGATGGCCTACTAATGTTATTAACTTTAAACCTAAATTTCATTACAATGCATTATGAGTGTAGGCATGTGTGTGCATGAATGCATGCAAGGGAGCATACGGTTTAATTGATCATGGCCTAACGCCCCTGTCAAAAGGGAACAAAGGGGAAGAGAGAGACAGAGAAGGATCATTAGCTTAGCCCATATGTGTTGTAAATCAAGAGAAAAAAATTCAAATATGCACATTTCTGTACTGCAATTTTTTTTTAAAGAACTAGCGCAACGCCAAGTACCGGTAACGCCTAGTAACAAAAAAACCCAGTAACGGTAACGCCAAGTAGTGGTAACGCTGAGTACAGCAAATTTGAAGCGATTCTGTTCAGAAACGGTGGGGTGCTGCCCTGAGAGTGACGCGCTCTCCCTAGTAACGGTAACGCCTAGTAACGGTAACGCCAAGCACTGGTAACGCTGAGTACAGCAAATTTGAAGCGATTCGGTTAAGAAAAGGTGGAGTTATAAGGCCCCGTTTCCCGTTGGCGCTGCTCTGAGAGTGATGCGCTCTCCCTAGTAACTGTAACGCCTAGTAACGGTAACGCCAAGCACTGGTAATGCTGAGTACAGCAAATTTGAAGCAATTCGGTTAAGAAACGGCAGTTATAAGGCCCTGTTTCCCGTTGGCGCTGCTCTGAGAGTGACGCACTCTCCCGATTCTCTTCAAATTTGCTGCCAGGCTTTGCCCCGGCCACAGCAAGCCTGACAGCCAATTTGAAGCGAATCGGCTAAGAAACTGCAGTTATTTGTGCAAAAGTGAAGCAGCGTATATCACGCACATTTATGAATCGATTCGCTTCCGGTTTGGCATATCGATAGTCACTGTCCCCGGTCATCTACCTGCCAAATTTGAAGGCAATCGGTCCAGAAATACCGGAGATACGGGCGCCGAGAGTCCGGTGGATACGCGTTTTGCGCATTTGCCAAACCGCGCAAATGACACGGCCGCCTCGGTTGCCGTTGCCATCGCCCCGTTAGGACTCATAGCAAATTTGAAGCAATTCGGTCGAAAAACGGCGGAGTTATAAGGCCTGTTTTGTGTTTCTGACAGACACACACACACACACACACACACGGACACTTGGCTTTTTATTATATGATGATGACTGAATGATGTATACTGTTGTGACATTTTATTTTTATTATTAGTGATTTGATGGGAACAGAAAGAAAAAAAAATCATGTATATTATACTCTCTCTCTCTCTCTCTCTCTCTCTCTCTCTCTCTCTCTCTCTCTCTCTCTCTCTCTCTCTCTCTCTCTCTCTCTCTGCTTGACATGCGCCAGACAGGCGCATTACTTTTACAAGTATAAACATGAGTCATTTTGAAAAAAGTGAGCGTGAATGGCGCATTGCGCCAACAATCTGATGCTCTGTAAATAGATCATTCAGTGTTCTCTCTCTCTTGTTGCAGAATTTTAAGAAATAGGTGTTTGTATGCTAATGCAGGTGCAGTCAGCAGTTCAGTCCAATGCCAGTCCCAGACGAAACGCCAGACAGCAACCGTAGATGCCCCTTCTTCAGCTGATCTTCAAGCAGCAGGGCTGTATGTCAGCAGTGTAGATATGGCTGTTTCTTCCTCTTCAGCTGATCTCGGAGCAGCAACTGTTTCTTCCTGTTCTACTACAGCAGAGTCACCACCGTCTACAGACTGTGTTACAACTAGCACACCTGACATTAGCAATAGTGTTTCTGTTCATGTTGCTTCCAAAACCGAACAGGGTAAAAGAAAGTGGGACAAAGCTGCAAGTTGCTATTTCTGCAACAAACTCTACACAAGCTCCAACGTAACAGCACACATGCTGTCAGTACACAAAACAGAACCACAGGTAGCAGAAGTTTTAGCCAAACCTAAGGGATCATCTGAGAGGGCTTTGCTGTTAGAAAAGTTAAGAAATTTAGGAAATTTCAAGCACAACTGCGACGTTTTGAAACAAGGCAGTGGTCAGTTAATTCCTTGGAGGGCTCCTTCAGAACCAGTTCAAGCAGGAGATTATTCTCCATGTGAACATTGTCTCGGATTTTTTAGGAAGAAAGAACTTTGGCGGCATGAATCCAAGTGCAAATTCAGCACTGACAGCAAAAAAGGGAGAAAAGTGATCTCCAGATCACAGATGTTACTTCCAGCAGCTGCAACATGCTCAGATGAGTTAAGGGATAACATTTTCTCTTCAATGATTGGGGATGAAATCACACTCATAGCCAGAAACGATGGCCTCATTGTTGCGTATGCTGAAAAGCTTTATGAAAAACACAAGCACTTGAAGCATCAATGGATATACATTAGACAGAAGATAAGAGAACTTGCCCGATTTCTGCTTTTAGCCAGACAAAACCCAGGGATCACAAACCTGCAGAGTTGCATTGATCCAAGCAAGTTTCCTTCACTAATATCCGCTGTAAGACTACTGTGCGGTTATTCCACAGAAGACCATTCCTACCAGAACCCATCCTTGGCCCTCAAAACTGGCCATTCCTTGAAGAAGTGTGCCACAGCACTAAAGAGCATTGCCCTTGTTGAAGGTAACACTGTTATGAAAGAAAGGTGCGATTCTTTTCGGGATTTGTGTGATGCCGAGTGGAACACATATATTTCATGTTCTGCCCATGCGTCATTGGAACGAAGAAAACAGAACAAACCACACAGGCTGCCACTGACAGAGGATATCAGACTCGTTTCAGAACATCTAAAAGAAGAAAGACAGAAGTGTCATCATGACTTGAAAAAAGTGCCATCAGCATTGACTTGGCATGCACTTGCCAAAGTTACTCTCGCATACATGATTCTGTTCAACAGGAGGCGAAGTGGAGAGGCAGCAAGGATGCTACTATCAGATTACAGTGCAGCTAAATCTAACTCTGTTCCTGAGGATGATGTGCTTCAAGCCTTGTCAGAGCTTGAAAAGAAACTTTTGGATAATTTCCGAAGAGTTGAGATAAGGGGCAAACACGGCAGAACAGTTCCTGTGCTGTTGACTACAGCAGCTTGTGAAGAAATAGACACGTTGATTGAAATGCGAGATGCAGCTGGTGTCAGCAAATCGAATGGGTATGTCTTTGCAAGACCCTACTACTCTTCTGAGGACCATATGTCTGGTCATACAGTACTCCATGCAGTTGCACTTGAGAGTGGTGTCAAAGAACCAAGTAATATCACAGGAACCAAGCTGAGAAAACATCTGGCGACTGTTTGTCAGATCCTGAATCTCTCAGAACATGAGCTGGAACAAGTTTGTGGATATATGGGGCACAACATCGCTGTTCATAGGGAGTTCTACCGATTGCCACAAGACACCTATCAACTGGCCAAAGTCAGCAGATTGTTGTTATGCATGGAGCAGGGAAAACTGGCCCGTTTTCAAGGCAAGACCTTGGATGATATTGAAGTTGATCCAGAATTTTCAGAGTCAGAAATGGAAAACAAAGGTGTGGCTGATGTTGAGTTTGATTCTGCTCACGCACTTGGAGAAGAAAGGGTGTCACAGCCTTCTGCTCATGCACTTGGAGAAGAAAGGGTGTCACAGGAGAAGAAAGGGTGTCACAGCCTTCTGCTCATGCACTTGGAGAAGAAAGGGTGTCACAGCCTTCTGCTCATGCACTTGGAGAAGAAAGGGTGTCACAGCCTTCTGCTCACGCACTTGGAGAAGAAAGGGTGTCACAGCCTTCTGCTCACGCACTTGGAGAAGAAAGGGTGTCACAGCCTTCTGCTCATGCACTTGGAGAAGAAAGGGTGTCACAGCCTTCTGCTCATGCACTTGGAGAAGAAAGGGTGTCACAGCCTTCTGCTCATGTACTTGGAGAAGAAAGGGTGTCGCGACCAAAGAGACCAAGAAACAAAAGACCAAGAAGTCCACATCCTGGTGGTTGCCAAGCGATTCCAGTGATTCCTCAATCAAGTGAAGCTAGCATGATTCCAGGATCATCCAGCAGCAAAACCCTGACCAGTCAGACTAAAGATATCTTAACTGAGGAAGAAACAGATCTTATTCACAAACTTTTCAGACGACACATTGACGATAGAGTTGTTCCAAGAAAAGCAGATTGTGAGAAGGTACTCAAGACTAATCCTTTGTTGCAAAGCAGATCATGGCGGAAACTGAAATGCACTGTGCGGAATGAGATAGAGAAGAACAAAAGACAGGTCAAAAAGCTTCGTAGACAGTGATTAGACTGAGAAAGAGGATCTCAAATGAGGGAAATACAGATTTTCAGCTTCCTCTTTCAAGTATTTGAACACAAATCTAACCTCTTGGCTATTGCCTTTCAGAGATCTATTTACAGTTTAATCCCTTAGTGTACATGAAAGCAGCTGAGTTCACCAAAGTGAAAGTTGGATGGTTTTGCAGATCTGTTTGTTCCTACTGGCTATGTATATGACTGGCTCAAATTTTACATGCGGCTAGGTATGTAGGTTATCTTGGCCAAGTTCGGAAAGGGTCAAAGGTCAAGGTCTTTGTAGCCAAATCTGCTGCCGCACAACTGGTTGATCTTGCACTTCACGCTCCAGTTATCTATGCATTTAGATGCTATCTTAATAATAATAATAATAATAAGTGTACATTTAAAAGTAAGCAGCAGAGTTTTTATTCATTTTTGTTGTCTTTAATTTTACATGCTATTTCAAGGCATAGGTGATAGGGCAATTCTAGCAAACTACGCATTGGCTCATCAGTTCATCTTTGTTTTTTTCTAATCTGACATGTACAAAGACAGCGTGAGTGAACTGACAAAAACAGTGCCTTGTGCACATCTGAAATGAATAATGAATTGTGGTTTTCCCCCTGTTCAAAAAAGTTCATTTAATGAATACATAAGAAACACTGTAGCCTTCGGACATTCTGCCATGTGTTTAAAATTGGTCAGTTAAGATTCATCTTTAGGAACTAAGTTAAAATATGTGAATGTGTTAATGGACTCCATCACTTCAGTGCATTCGAAATAACTCTATTGGGTGGTTGGTTAAGTGTGTACCATAGTTTTTGGACTATAAGGCAATACTTTTTACACAGACTCGGTCCCATAAGCCTTATAAAATGATTAATAAAATAGTAAGAACATTATTTAAAAAAATTCTGAAATTTGGGTATAATTTGAGGGTGTGTGCTTTACACTTTAGTCCGAAAATTATGGCACCTTTGGGTGGGCTGTATGCTAAAGCTTTTTGTTTGTTTGCAAAGACTCAGCTTGAAAAGCTAGTGTTTCAATCTAGTGCTCTATGGAATTGTTTGATAGTGGTTTTGTTTTTCTGTTCTCTATTTTCTGTAGAAAAACAGACCTGTGCATGTTTTCATCAGGACGTGGTTTTTTTGTACATGATAAAAAAACTGTCATGTATGGGTTTTCATCAGGAAATGTTTGTTTGTTTTTTGTTTTCGTTCCCTGGCTTAAAGACTCCAGGGATCATCCGAACAGTCGATGCAATCGATTATTGTACAAATGCCCCAACTAGGGTTGAGAACATTACCTGTGTGACCGTTTTTGATTACCTTGCTACGTGGGCATCCACACACTTTAAAGGTGGGAAGGTTTGAATACTTTGATGCTAGGTGAACACAAAAGAGCAAGAAAACTTGGTGAACTGAAAATGTATGTATGGAAACTTTGAACATTCATTATCATTTTTATTTGATTTATTCAATCATACTTGATTGATTACGAACTTTGTTTATAATTTGATCAGCAATGCCAATGTTCAAATGTTCTGATCTTTTCAGTTTCTATCGATTGTTTATAATTTTTGTGAACATTTGAAAGATTAGTAATTTGTGTACAACTTTAAGTTTATTCTTCCCAAAGTTCATTTCAGAGTATGGTGATAGTTGGTTTTCTGTGTTATGACCTAATACACATTGACTTATCACATGGTAATTTGAAGAAAAAAATAGAAATGTTGATATATTAAAAAAAAATATATATAATTGAGTTTGTAGATATCACTCTCCAAAAGTCCTGAGTGCAGTTGACATGTGTTTATTGCTACATGTAGCATGCAAACGTTAAGATTGTTTTATATTTTTATAATGGGCATGTACCGTAATTTTCGGACTATAAGTATAAGGGATAATTTTCCCCCAGACTCAGACCCCTGCACTTTATGTTGTTGTTTTCGTTCCCTGGCTTAAAGACTCCAGGGATCATCTCGGCAACAGCACCTTCGGGTGTTTCTGCTTCATTCAAATGCCCCAACTAGAGATGAGAACATTACATGTGTGACCGGGTTTTTTTTTTTATTAAACTCGCCACGTGTGCAGCCACACTCCCACTTTGGAGAATTTTGGACTGATGATGTTATGCTAGGAGCTTGCCATGGCTAAAGACAATCCCTGCATAACTATGCATAGCATAACAACATTTTGATGTAGCCTTGGTGTTCTGGCACAGCCTTATGCCAAGGCACTACTTAACTGTATTATATATATATGAATGTTTTTTTAATTTTGTATAAAGTATCTGTCCATGACTAGCCGCTTCTTTCTTCGTAAGTATTCTTCATCAGTTTGGTGTATTTCACTGGCAATGGGTGAATGCCTCATGCCTCCATTCGGGGAGTTGGACGACCCCACCCTCTACAAGTCTATCCCATGGGGACACCTGGAGTCTTTTGTACAAATTGTTCCCTCACCTTCTGGAAGTTCTGTGCTTGTAATTTCCTTTAATATGTCGCTCTCTTTGACTGCTTTCTTCTCTTTTTTTTTGTCATCTACTACTGTATCTATTTGACTTATTCAATAAGTCAGACAGTTATTGGCCCATTTTCCTGCTTTTTGTTTCCAAAGATCGTCAATTTTTTTCTTCTTTGAGTTCCTCCAAAACCAGAATGAATCGGCTGCATGGAGCGAAGCCCAGCAAAAAGTGGAAAAGGGACACATAATTATGTTTTCCCTTATGGCCATATGGCCGAGGAACGCAGAAGAAGGTGTCTCCAAAATACGTCTTGTAAGTCCTTAAGTATGTACCTTAGTCTTGGGTGGCCTGTACACTAAAGCTTTTTTGTTTGGCAAAGCATTTCCTTGGCAAGCTAATGCTCTGTGGAATTGTTTGATTTTGTTTAGTTGTTTGGTTTTTCTTTATTTCCTTGTCTGTAGAACAGAGAGCTGTGTGTGTTTTCATCAGGAGATGGGTTTTTTTTCTACATTAAGAAAAAAACTGTCCAGTGTGGGTTTTCATCAGGAAATAATTGTGTACGTTTGTTGAGGGTTTTCCATAAAAAGAAAAACTTAGTATTGTGTGGGCTTTTCATCAGCAAATGATTTTTTTCATATTGAACATCCTCTTTTATGGTGAGAAGGTTTGATGCTAGGTGAACACTTAAGAGCAAGAAAACTTGGTGAACTGAAAATTCATGTATGGAAACTGAACATTCATTCATTATCATTTTTATTTGATTTATTCAATCATACTTGATTGATTACAAACTTTGTTTATAATTTGATCAGCAATGCCAATGTTCAAATGTTCTGATCTTTTCAGTTTCTATCGATTATTTATAATTTTTGTGAACATTTGAAAGATTAGTAATTTGTGATGCAGCACAGGAAAACAAGGCTAATGTCGTAAATTATCACTTTTGACTTGTTCATATTTTCAGAAAGGCCAGAGACAACAGATTAACAGGCAAAAAACAGAATTCATCTATCTCTAATAGTTTATTTTAAAAAAAATTTCAATCAATCAAATCTAAATCTCTCTCTCTCTCTCTCTTTCTCTCTCTCTCTCTCTCTTTCTCTCTCTTGTGGCTGCCCGACTTTAGCCTTGTTTTCCTGTGCTGCATCACATTTGTGTACAACTTTAAGTTTATTCTTCCCAAAGTTCATTTCAGAGTATGGTGATAGTTGGTTTTCTGTGTTATGACCTAATACACATTGACTTATCACATGGTTATTTGAAGAAAAAAATAGAAATGTTGATATATAAAAAAAAAATATATATAATTGAGTTTGTAGATATCACTCTCCAAAAGTCCTGAGTGCAGTTGACATGTGTTTATTGCTACATGTAGCATGCAAACGTTAAGATTGTTTTATATTTTTATAATGGGCATGTACCGTAATTTTCGGACTATAAGTATAAGGGATAATTTTCCCCCAGACTCAGACCCCTGCACTTTATGTTGTTGTTTTCGTTCCCTGGCTTAAAGACTCCAGGGATCATGACAACAGCTGACGCAATTATCTATTATACAAATGCTGTA
>CM065707.1:24132771-24156085 GCA_017654935.2 Phymorhynchus buccinoides
GTAACAACACCATCAACATTTGTCTCTGCATTTCATTATTATTGATAAACCCAGGTCGAGAGGACGTAAAACCCAAAGTTTCGTTCGTAGATGTGTTTCATAGTGTTGTAACATCATCGTCATCAATACTTGTTTGAAAACTTATGCTTTCAAGAACATCATTAGCAGAATAATAATATGTATTAATTATTCAACTAAAAATGATTATTAACGCTTCATAGGCATTTTTATCGTCAACAAATTAACAAGTGCAACGCCGAGCGGCTGCAAAGTCCCTTCGCAGCATCGCCGAGGGTACTCCGAAATCGGAATGTGTCGGTATGTACACATACATCAAAACGCATCAAAACAGCACGTAACTGGCTATAAAAACGCATCAAAACAGCACGTAATGCGAATAGTTTTTTTATATATATATAGCCTTGGGGTTCGGACCCGTGATTTGAGCGCGTGATCGATCATGCGCACACGAGCGCACAGAAAAATTCATGACAACTGTGTTATAGACCATTCATGAAGAAATGTTGTGAAAAAAAACTGCATTAAAATACATGCAAAAACTTCGCGAGATATTAGCCGATTATGTGTTTCGGGGTTTGAACCCCCCGTAACTGGCGCGACCTTGACCTTAATGCAAAACTAAATACATCAGTGGATAGCTTGAATCTTGGCAAACTAGTATACCAAATTTAATGATGATAGACTGAATAGCTTTTGAGAAAAAAGGACGAACAGCCGGACGGACGGACGGAGGGACGCCTGACGGACGGACACCGGAGGACAGGCATAAACAATAGTTCCCAGAACCTTCGGCTCAGGGACTAATAAACGATTATAAAGATAGGGGGATAATATTATTCAGCTAATTATGTACAGCCGAATAAACATGTGGTCATGTTACAGTCAGAGTGGATTCAGGGGCCCACCCCACCCCCCCCCCCCCCCACCCCCCCCCCCCCCCGTCCCCCCCGCCGTCCCCCCCCCCCCCCCCCCCGCATTCACAAAATTAGTACGAATCAGAGCATCTGTAGGGTGTGTGGTGTGGTAAGACCGCGGTGCTAGCCAGCTGGTGCTATCAATCACACTAGACGCCTGCAACAGCCGGAGACAGACCACAAAGGATGAAGCTGTAGACTAAGTATTCCCCGTTGTTGTTGTAGAAAAATCAATTTCCGACTGTCATTGCGGTGGTTTATTATTGGCCCAGGCTGGAGGTTAATGTCAATTAATTAATGCTAAAAGTGCCCCCCACCCCCCTACCACCCCCCCCGCCCACCCCCCCCCCACCCCCCCTTAGATATTTTTTTTTATTTTTTTGTGTTCTCTAACTTAAACAAGATAGAGAGAGAGAGCGAGACGATAGCAGAGAGATGATAGACGACGGATGAGGGAGAGGAGAGACGTTGAGGGAGGGGGAGATGATGAGACGAGAGAGGAAATGGAGTCACCCGAGAGAGAGAGGAAGAAGAGAGGAGGGAGAGGAGACAGAGAGACGAGAGACGGACCGAATTTTTCTAAATTGAGGAGTCTAGTGGCTGTAAACAGTCAACGCATCCGCCAAAAAAAACCACCCTACATTATTTCTGGTGCTCTTAAACACCAGAGAGAGAGACGAGAGAGAGAGAGAGCGAGAGAGAGAGAGCGAGAGGAAGATGGAGAGGGAGAGGGAGAGAGAGGAGAGAGTGAGAGATGGGCGGTGAGAGGAGGAAGAGAGGAGGAGGGAGAGAAGAGGGAGGAGAAGAGACGGAGGGAGGGGCGGAGAAAGAGAGAGCAACGATAGAGTAAACGCAAGAAGATCGGAGAGACAGAGAGAGACAGAGAGAGAGAAACAAAAATAGATGTTAAGAGATACAGTGGAATCTCCCTTATAAACCCTTCAAAAATAATCCAAAAAATGAGGTCTTATAAGGGAGGGGTCTTATAAGGGAGGTAATTTTAATACTTACAAAGAAGGGCAATTGTCTCAAAGAAGTAGGGTCTTATGGGGGAGGGAGTCTTATACTGGGAGGTCTTGTAAGGAATGGTTCCACTGTATCAAGAAAGACAGACAAAGAAGGAGAGGGAGAGGAGAGACAGACAGACAGAGAGAAAGAAAAAGGGAGAGAGAGAAAGAGAGAGACAGAGACAAACAAACAGACCAGAACGAAAGAGAGAGACAGAGACAGAATGAGAGGAGGCGCAACATCTAACGTTTATCTATTGAAAAATAATTAAAATAATTGAAGAATATTTGTCTGCGGAAAATTCGGAATTTTCCCCGTTTCCACATCATGTGATAAACAAATGTCAAGAGAATAAGGGAAGACGGGGTAAAAAAGCGCATGGGCGGGTAAGAAGCCCACCCCAATTATCTCATGAAATAAAGAAAATGTCAGTCAAATTTGTCCATACGACGAATGCTAGACATTGACGCTCGTCTCAAGGGCAAAATGAGAATGAAATTTGCTTAATTTCATGAGATAATTTGGGTGGGCTTCTTACCCGCCCATGCGCTTTTTACCCCGTCTTCCCCTATATTCTGTGAAGAGCACGAAATGGCGTGCGTGTGCCGAACGTGATTCATACCAGAATGGCTTTGTTCCTAAACAGGGTCGGAAATGTCTGGAAATGGTATGGGAGAGTCCGGAATGAGCAGCCCTGTTTCCGAAGACGGTACCGGAATGGGTCCAGAAAAAGGCAACTCCAGTATGGGCGGAATGATGAAGGTGGGTTTTGTCCAATGACTGACGGTAATGATATTATTTTAACCCCTTGATGCTTTGCCAGACTAAAAATTAGGGAGGATTTTTTTTTTTAAATCATGAAAAAATACACCTTGGCCCTTTAGTTTTTTTTGCAAAGTACTGGTTATCATTGGTTGACATTAACCTTCAGTATGGGGCCAACAGTAACACGAGAGCTGTACAAATAAAATGATTTTCTACAGTATTGGAATATCAACTTAGCCATGTACACATTAGTCTTTTTGTCGAACAACTATGACTCCCTAACTAGGGGGGGCGGGGGGGGGGGGAGGGGGTCGGGGGCTTTGCTGGGGGGGGGGCGGGGTAGAGGGCGGCAGGGGCCAAAGCATTGGCTCTAGTTGCGGCAGACAAAGGGTTGGGTTGGCCTTTGGGGACCTTCCCTAACGCCAGCTCGTTCTCAAAAGTCCCCTTGGCCGAGAGAGTAGTGGGAATTGTACCCTGGGCAAGGCATCTCCACCATAAAAACTAAAATTCTAGCCCAGCCCGTCAGAAATAGCATCTGCCCCCCCCCCACCCCTCCTTTGTTATCTGGCAGTCATGGTCGGAAACGACAGACTGGCATGCATACACAGGGCCGGACCAAGTGAACCGTAAGGGGGGATTTCCGCGGGGGGTCCAGTGAGCAGCAAAGGCTCCGGGTTAAATAAGGGGCAGTACTCTTTTGGGGGGCCCAATGTAGTGATTGTTAACCCTTTCACCGCCAAAGTCGCATTTTAGCACCACAGTGATTTAACACCTATGCCACTAAAAGGCATCAAATTGGGGTCTACTTATCCAAAGACCCTATTGTCTTAGTTTTTTGGGAAGTAAGGATAGACCTTATTTTATATATGTCACAGAAGAATCCCCAATACTGCAGATGGATTTTTTGTTCTCTACCCAGGTAAATTTAATGGAAATGTTTGGCTGAAATATGGCTGGCGGTGAAAGGGTTAAGGCAAAAATCGAGTATTTTTTTTAAAAACTTTTCACACTTGTGTAAGGTACACGATTGGGGCAGAGAGGGTTTCATGAAACCCGGAAAACCCCTCCCCTAGATCCGACCCTGATGCATGCATACATACATACATACATACTCAAAGGGCTGATATCACTGGTTGATATTAGCCTGTAGTAGGGGGCCAACAGTAACATGAGAGCTGTACAATAAATGTGGTGGGTCTTTTTTCTCAACATTATTGAAATATGGAACAGCTATAGGAAATAGCTTATACCACATATAAGTCCCTTTTCATTCTTGTTACTGTGGAGCCCCCCCAGTGCTCTATCTGTCGTCAAGTCCCTTTGTGGTGAGAGTATTGAGCTGACTCTCGAAGATAAGGGGCCTTTATAATTCTGTATTCTGGGACCTTCCCCAGCCTTGCCATCTGTCGTCAATGTCGCCGATACTTTGTGATTGCTGTAACGAGTAGAACGGACCGCTATTGATGAGAGAGTTGATGATCCGACTTCGCCCGGAGTGGATTTAACTTTTTCCCGGGAGAGTGGCCCTGTGTTAGACGCAAGAGGAGAGAAGAGGACTGGAGAGAGAGAGTTGATTCGGTGTTAAAGAATGTATAGTTGTTTTTTGATTTGAGAGAGAAATTAACGAGAGCGAGTCGAGAGGCACCGGAAGACTTTTTCTGAGGTGAGAGGAGAGTCAGATAGTCTGTGAGAGAGAGGGAGAGATGTGTAGAATGAGAGAGAGATAGTGTGCGAGATGTTTGAAGCTTTGTTGGTGTGAATTGGTTGTGAGCGTGACTTCCGTTGAACTTTATTTTTCAAGGATAAAGATTTTATCGTGTAGACTACGCCTAGTCTTCCAATCCGTAGTCCTTGGTACATATACGAACATAGAATACAAACATGAAGTGAAGTGAAGTCAAGTCCAGTCAAAATTAGAGAGAGAGAGAGAGAGAGACGAGAGCGAGCGAAGAGAGATGAGAGAGAGAGAGAGACCGGAGCAGACTGAGAGAGGAGATGAGAGAGAGAGAGAGAGAGAAACGGGGGTGTACCCTGGGCAAGGCTTATCCACTGTGTATACATTTTAGCCCAGCCCGCCGGAATAGCTGCTGCCTCCACTTGCTATCTGGTTGTCGTTGTCAGGAAACAAATCAATCACAAACACACGCCACATATACATATACACACACGCACGCACACACACGCACACACACACACGGCACGCACACACATACACACACACGCACGCACACATACACACACACATGCACCGCACCACACACACACACACACACGCACCGCACCACGCAGCCACACGCACACACACAACACCACACACCACACACACACACACACACACATACACACGCACTCTCCCAGTGCCAACACGTCACAACACTCACACTCTCACCTTCAAATGCGCTATCATGCTCGTAGGCTTAATTAATTTCACAACACATATCTTCTTTGTGTGTGTGTGTTTGTGTGTGTGTGTGTGTGTGTGTTTGTTTCGTGTGTTTGTGTGTGGAAGTATCGGCGTTGTGTGCTAGTCTGTTTGCCCGTGTGTGGTGGTCGGTCCCCTGTTTGGGGTGTGTCGGTAGTGGTGTTCCTTTCTGTCGTGTCTCTTCGGGTAGGTCCTCGTATGTTGTTCTAATATCACTTCCTGGCGCGTGTGGAACATGTTTTGTACTTGTAAAACTAAAGAACGAACACACACACACGCACGCGCACACGCACACGTCACACACACCAAAGAGCGAGGCACACCGACATCACCAACAACCGCACACACACGCACAGCACACGCACACACCAACGCACGAGCACGCGCACCGCGCACACACGCACACACACTTTCACACATACACACACACACACATCGCACACACACACATCACACACAACTTAAATATAATGTCTTTCATGCATTGTACAATGCTAGCAAAAATGACATTGCCAGCTAAAAAATACATATATTCGCAGCTTTGGTGTCTAATACTAATCGACATGCACATAATCAGTCTTACCTTTCCAAGGCCCAGGAATAACCATAGATTCAAAGCTTTTACGTTTTTTTGTTTTTACTCATGGGACCGGGGAACAGCTTGGATCAATTTGCCACCATGTTTGTGTAGCTCATTTGGAAATGTCACGTTTCACGTGTCACGTCCATTGAAACGTGCATTTAAAATGAGCTAAAAAAAAGAATTTGCTTCATAAACTTTAAATTTAAAAAATGCTTAGATCTTATTTGTGTATTGATATGTTACAAAATGAATTCTTATATTTGTTTCAATTGTTCTCCTTGGCGTCTTTTTCATAATATGTCCTATTATTTTCTATAGCTTTAACTCTCTGTTCTTTATTCTCTTTTACTTTCACTTTCCTTTTCCCTAAAGTTTTCACACTTATACTCCTCTCTCTCTCTCTCTCTCCTCTTCCCCTTTCTGCTCTCTCTCTCTCTCTCTCTCCTCTCTCTCTCCTCTCTGCTCACGCGTCTCATCCATCTCGGCCCTCTCTCTTTCCCTCTCGCATCTACTCACTCCTGCGGGGAAGTTAAGCGAAAGTAATTTAAAAAACCCTCTCAAAGGTAACCTCGTCATCTCCTCGGTCTCGTCTATCGTCAGTCTTTTCGCTTTCGAGTTAGAGTTCTCTCATCGCTCGTCTCTCTCTCTCTCGGGTCATCTCTCTCTCCACTCCATCTCTTCTCTCTCTCGTCGTCCTCTCATCTCCATCACCTAACGAACTCTCCTCTCCCGGTATCTCCTATCGACAATTTCCCTCCAGTCTAATCTCTCGCTCAAAAATTCTAATCTCTCTCACCTCACTCCACCTCGTCAATTATCTCGTCCTAGCTCACCTCATCTCGCCACTATCCTCCAACTCCTCTCATCTCGCTCTACCTCATCTCGCTATACTCATCTCTGTCTCTCGTGAACTACCCGAGTCCCGCTCCCTTCTGCTCACCTCTTCTCGCACATCACTCCGTCTCTCTCTCTCTTTTCCTCTCTTATGTCCCTCACGACCTCAACTCTCCATTTCCCATTCAACTCTCATCTTCATTGTCTCTCAGTCTTCCACATCTCCTCCTCGCTATCTTCTTCTCTTTCCTCTTTTTCCTCCTCTGCTCTCTCTCCTCCGTTCCCCTCTCTCTCATCTCACCTCCCCCTCTCTCTCTCGTCTCTCTCTTTTCTCTCTCTCCTTCATCTCTCTCTCTCTCTATATTATATATATATATACTATATATCTTATAATCTATTCTATCTATCGAATCTCCTGCTTTCGAGTTCGATTCTCCTTCTCTTTCCTCTCATCTCCTCTCTTCTCCTCTCTTTCTCCAATCCTCCTCATCTTTTCCCTCTCTCACCTCCCTCCCCTTCTTTCTCTTCCTCTCCTCTTCTCTCTCTTTCCTCTCTCTCATCTCTTTCTCTCTCTTCCCTCTCTCCTCCTCTCTCTCTCGTCTCATCTTTCCCTCTCGTCTCTCTCCTACCTCTTCTCCTCTCTCTTCTCCTCTCCTCTCAATCTCTCTCTCTCTCTCTCAACTCCTCCCTCTCCTCTCTCCTCCCTCCTCCCCTCTCCTCTCCTCTCTCTCTCCCTCCTCTCACTCATCCTCTCTCTCATCCACTCTATCTCACACAAAACTCGCTTCACACCACCTCCTCTCTCTCTCTCTCTCTCTCTCTCTCCTCTCTCTACTTCTCTCTCTCTCTTCCTTTTTTTCATCTCTCCTCTCTCTGTCTCTCAATGTCTCTCTCTACTCTCTCTCCTCTCTCTCTCTCCTCCTCTCTCGCTTTCGAGTTCGAGTTCTCTCTCTCTCTCTCTCTCCTCTCTCTTCCTCTCTCTCCGTCGTCTCTCTCTCTCATCTCTTTCTTATCTTCTCCTCTCTCCTCTCTCTCCTCTCTCACCCCTCTCTCATTCTCTTCTCTTCTCTCTCATCCCCTCTCTCTCTCTCCCTCGCTCTACTTTCGTCTCTCTCTCTCTCTCTCTCTCTCCCCTCTCTCCCCCCCCTCTCTCTTCCCCCCTGTCACTCTGTCTATGCATGCTGTCTGTATCTTTTTTCTACCTTTTATTTTTCTATGTCATTTTTCCATATGTCAAGTCAAGTCAGTCACGTACCTTTATTATCTCAACAGAGAAATTACATTCAGGTCAACATCACATCATTTTAAAACAAATCACAAATCAATTGCAGAAAGAACATAACATTAAGACCATTTATATACACCATGTTTGCGTGAAATTTGTTCTCATTTGTTTGATTTTCCATGTTTGCATGCTTTTCCTGTTTTACGTTTTTTATTATTTTGTTTCGGTTTTTGCTAGCTGGTTCGCACAGAATGTAAAAAAAAAAGCTGCTCAGAGCTATTTTCTTATTTCTCAATAAAATCTTTTGCTCGACTTGGCTGAAACACACCATCAGAGAGAGAGAGAGAGAGGAGAGAGAAGAGAGAGAGAGGAGTAGAGAGAGCGAGAGATAGATAGAGAGAGTACTTTAATGAATAATTCTACTTTGAGTTCTTTGAATATTTCTTTTTCATTTCTTTTCTTTTTTTGATTTGCAGATGTATTTTCACGCCGTGTTACGGAATTCCATATTGTTTCAACAGTTTCACATCGACACTGCGGCAGTAATGGTGTGTGTGTGTGTGTGTGCGTGTGCGTGTGCGTTCTTGCGCGTGCGTGCGTGTCGTGCGTGCGTTAATTTTCTACTTATTTATCTATATCCTGTTTATTGCACAAAAACACTCAATTCGAGTCTGGTAGATTTGAGGTCCCTTTATTGAAACAAGACAACGGTTCTGGCCATAAGGCCCGTCTTAGTGTGGCGACGACAAAGGTAGCAAAATAGACTGAAAAACTGAGTAGAAAAGTCACACAACACAAAAAAGGAGAGATACTGAATACAATTCATTATAATCATGGAAAAGGAGAGCCTACAATGGCAAAGTTGAAACACTGAGTATGTAGTTAACTCTGTGAATATGATACACACAAACACACACAACCGCACACAAAACGCTGGCATGCACGTAGCACACACACCCACAACACACACACCACCACACACACACACACATTACACACACACCACACGACACCGCACGCACGCAACCACTACGCACGCACGACGCACACGCACACGGCACGCACACACAACAGCACCCCACTCTATCTGTTTATGATGTACTTACTATTATTTGTTTTTGCTTTAGCTGTTTAAATTCACAAGAATTAGTGTTATTTTCTAGTTTTTATATGTCAATGTGATGTTATAACCCCTCCCCCCAGCCTTCCCTATGATACGGCAGAAGGCCTATTCACGTTCGCACACACACAGAGACACCACAGAGACACAGACCACGACACACACACACACACACACACACTCCACACACACACACACACACACACACAAACACACATCTTGTAATTTACACGTGAAAGTTGGAAACCTTCCTTCAAAAATTAATAAGGTCTTATAGAGGGATGGTGTCTTTCCAAAATAAGGTCTTAAATGGGAGGGATGTAGTAGGGCAGATAATTTCAATACTTACAAAAGATGGCACCGCTCGAGAAGAAGTCTTATAAGTGGAGGAGTCTTATGAGGGGCGGAGTCTTCTAAGGCCGGGTTCCACATTAGACGAGTAAGTTCCGTACTGAAAACCCTAAATAGTGAAGAAAGAAAGAATGCAATTTAACGCATATAGGGAAATTCGGACACGTGCGCAAATCTTTTCCCTTCTTTTTTTCACTTATTTATGGATTGTGCGACGGGTTTCCGGCAACGGAATATCCCTTATGTGTGTACACGCCTAAGGGAGGTTTACTGTATGATTATATCCCCAGGCTTGCGTTGGCGTGTTTTGTGGTGTCGTGGTCTCATTCCTATAACGATATCATGAAATGCGGCGCGAGGAGTTGTTACGTCACCAGACTAATGTACGTCCACGGTGACGTCAATTCCCAGACAACGCCGGTTCCAAGGCCAGGGGGAAGAACAGAGGCCTCCTCAACCAGACCAATTAACCTGGCATCTGACATCAGAGCACTTAGACGCACATTTCACGCCAGGGGGCAGTCAAACCATTCTCCGTCTCTCTTTCTCTCACTAAAGAGATGTGTAGTATCATTTTAGTAGTAGTAACAAGCTCCTCAATGCTTTTTGTAAGAAAATATACTAGCATCAACCGCATCTGTGGCAATTCTGATGCCCCACCACCAAGCCCCCCCATACAACCCCATAATCTGTGTTTAGATCTGGTAGTTTACGTTTTTTTGCATGTTTAGAAATGGTTGAAAGTGTTCCGAAATATTATACGAATGCAAAGAGGACCAGTCCGGGGCGTATACTATCATCAAGTTGACAAAGCATGCGTGTGCTCGGAAAACGTGATCCGGGGATCAAAGAACTAAAAGGGTCAGCTATGCAGTGGGGTGTGCACATAACAACCCCCAACTAAGAATATCCACGCGCGATATCCCTCTTGCTGGTGCTTTGAATCTTGTGTGCCGCCCCGTGGCGGTGAAGCACGTCCTAAGGGACCAATGAGTTTAGCGTCCTATGAGGCATATCCCTTAAGAGCAATATTCTGGAGACGAAGTCGTCTCGGTGAGGGAGGTGGTGATGATGAGATGGCGCTGATGATGGGAGAGGGTTCTTGACGGGCAGACGTCGTAGTAGATGATTCCGGCACTACATTGGCACACCCCTTACAGACGAGTGTGCACCTCCGGTTACTGGAAATTTCGGACGGAGCCGAGTCGAAGAATATTCTTGTCCCTGTGCTGAAGTCAGCCTCCGTGTAGTTTCCTTTGATCTTGATGCTGGTGTTGCATCTATGGGCGGTAGGAGACTTTAACATTGTGAGACAAGCCAAGGTTTGTCCCAGGTGCTCCTGTAGTCGCTTTGTTCTGTATTGTTGGTGTATTTGAGCAGTCTTCTCCCCAAGGCCGTCTCAGGGCCCACCGGGTGACCTGCTCTGTCCAAAAGCTGGTGTCGTCGCAGACTGGCAGGAGACATACGGCGAAGTCGAGTGGTCTTACAGGCTGGCGTGGTCCTTACAAGAGGGGCCCACTTCCCAACAGTGAGTGGCTCCTGCTGCACTGAAGTCTAACGCATCCAAAAGAATGAGGCTGCCATCCTCCTGGCAACAGCACAGCCAAACCCACTGCTGGGTGGCTCCGGCGGATCATTGAGCGAAGTCAAATCAGCAGAGATGATCCAAGTTTCTGCAATCCGCCCTGTCAGCCCTGCAAGTCCTCAACTCCCATTCTGGTGAGGGAGAGGAGTTCCCGGTTCGCCCTTCCTCACCGCTGCAACCCAGTAGGACTTCGATAGCAATCCGCCACCTTGCTTCGGAATCATCGCGTGATGAAGTCAGTATAGTCGACCCTCTCACCACGGACTCACTGGTGGGAATGGAATTACTCCCTTTGCGTCTCCTATATTAAAATTCTAGGTTAAGCTCATGACCTAGAACTTTTGTGTTTGTTCAAACAGTGTTAAACTATAGTCCGAAGCCACTGCTCCAGACGTGTCTGCAACTTCGCTCTTAGCCGTGGATTAGCTACAGCCTAATGCTGGTCTTATGAACCTACAACGTCTTCTTGATTGTTGATTACTACATGATGTTGGGGGGGATTGATGATTGATTGTTATTTTTACAGTTGAAGCTGTGTCGGGAGGCCACCTCCTACAGACGTGCTGCACTTCGTTTCAGCTGTGGATAGCTACAGCCTGATGCTGGTCTTCATTGACCGTTCAACGTCTTTTCTTGATTGACTGATTGATTGATTGTTAACTACTTGATTGATTAATTGACTGATGATTGATTGGCTTCTTTTACATGTGGGTGAAGCTATGGTCCGGAGGCCACCTGCTCCAACGTGCCTCACTTCGTTCAGCTGTGGATTAGCTACAGCTGATGCTGTCTCATGGTCTACAACGTCTTCCTCTGTCTCAGCCTGGTCCTGGGTGGCCACCGTGGCCTATTTTCTGACCGCCTGGAAACCGACAAATAGCGATAATATAATAGTAGTATGAATATGGAGCTGATGGCAGCCGAGCGGCGAGTTGGTCTCACAGTTACGCCCAGGAGTGTCATTAACATTGGCTTAACCCTTCACCGCAATGTCGCATTTTGTCACCACAATGGTTTAAGCACGCTCGATAGGCCACTGAAAGGCCTCAAATCCAGGGTCTGTTATCCGAAGACCCTATTTTCTCAATTTTGGATGTAAAGATAGGACCTGGTCTAGTGTTATACTCACATAGAGAATTCCCCAATATTGCTGACAATTTTTTTCTCTTCTACCCATTAGGTTAATCGTATGTTTGGGCTGAAAATGTCTGGCGGCGAAAAGGGTTAAAGGTACATGAACCACCACACGATTCAGTCCCTTGGTTTTTTTGCTGGTAAGCTGTGACCCCATACAAATGCCTCAACTTTCAAATTGCGGCTGCTCTTTAAAATGATGTATCGTTTCAGTTGGGGGCATTTGTATACGGGAGTAAACCTATGTCAAAAACAAGAATTTGTTACCGCTATAAGAGGGAAGACACGTGAAACCCTTGATTTGGATTGACAGGATCTGCTGGTCTTATAAAAAAAATGAAAAAAGAAAATCCGCAACCCTCTCTCGTGAATGTCTATGTTTGTTCTGTCTTTATTCGTATGTAATGTCTGTGTGTCTGTCTGGGCTGTCTGTATGTGTCTATATGTCTGTGTGTCTGTTCTGTCTGTCTGTCTGTGTCTCTCTGTTTTCTCTCTCTCTCTCTCTCTCGTCGTCTCTTCTCATCTCTCTCTCTCTCTCTCTCCTCCGTATCAGATGTGTGTTTGTGTGTGTGTGTATGTGTGTGAGAGAGAGAGAGAGGGGGGGGGTAGATAGATAGAGAGATTCACGTGTTGTCTGTGTGTGTTGTGTGCATAGAGATATGTTTTATGTATGATGTTGCGTGCGCTGCGTGTGTGTGTGTGTGTGTGTGTGTAGTGTGTGTGTGTGTGTGTATGTGTAGTGTGTGTGTATGTGTGTGTGTGTGTGTGTGTGTGTTTTGATTCATAATCTATGCACTATCGTGATAGTAGACGTGTGTGTGGTGTGTATGTGTTTGTGTTGTGTGTGTGTGTATGCGCGTGCGTAGTGGTAGTTTGTGTGTGTGGTAGTGTGTGGTGTGTGTGTGTGTGTGTGTGTGTGTGTTTTCAGGGTGTTTTAGCATACATGTACGCGTGTATGTGAGTATGAATGAATGTGTGTGTGCGTGTGGAATAAACGCGCATTTTGATGTATGGAGTTAACTCTACAGAAACGCCTACACTATAATGTAAGTACTGTAATAAACCAATAAACAAAAAATAAAGGCATAAAAAAACATCAATCACCTTCCCCTCAAACAACCCCCACCTCCCACAACTTTTTTTTCACGGAGAGAAAAAAAGAATTACAAGTAATGGTAATGACCTAATTGGATTGTGCTCTAGGCTAACGACCAAATCGTAAGTTTAGAGCTGGTGATTGATATAACTGTGTGTGTCATTTTTAAGGGAGGGGAGAGGCAACAAAACTGGAAATAAATATTTTCATGTCCTTACATGAAAAAATGTTGATAATGAGTTATTTTGTTTCCCCATAATTATGCAGACTTATTTTTTTCACATATTTTGTTTTAAAAGCATCCCATTTTTCCATGTATACTCAAAGAAAGTAATGTTGTATTCACAATAGAATTATGATTTATATGCTTTTAGGCCGGTCACACATTAGACCGCTGTAAGTTCCGTGCGAAAAACACTAAATAAGTGGAAGAAAGAAAGCGATAAAAGTTTATGCTTATAGGGAAATTCGGACACGTGCGCAAATCTTTCCCCTTCTTTGTTTGCACTTGTTTATGGATTGGGGGGCGGCAGGGTTTCCGCATGAAGATCCGCTTACGTGTGTACACAGCTTAATATCTAAATGTTCTTGGTGTGTTTGCCTTTTATATTTGAAGTAGTCCAAATTGTCGACTTAATAAGTTTGCACTGTTTCGTGGCAGATGTAGGGGAAATCAGGTATTCAGAATATAAACCATGTTTTAGCTCCCAATATTTTTAGCTGCACCTATCTATTTTCATTGTAATAAAAGAGCAATATTATGGGATCCAACAAATGTAATTGTGTACCTTTTGCAATAGTGTGTGTATCAAAAGCTGATTTTACAATAATCACTTCAGGCCTTGGTATCCAGCATGCTTTTAATGCCTGAAGAACTGATTTTGAATCTACACAGGAAAGAACTTGAAAGATAGTTTAGGGAAAGGTTGATCAGATAATTTAAAGCCACAGTGTTGCATTAATTCTGCTGTAAATATTGATTTCTTATCCAATGTAAACCGATTTCTCGATTGTTAAGTCGGGGATTAAGAATGCTCATCCTGTTTTACTGCTTGGCATGAACCACCTGTATGGTGTTTTTTAATTATTTTGGTGTAATTTCTTTTCATTTGGCATAACTTGCTATACTGTTTAGCGTTTTCATCGTTTTTTGTTATGTTTGTGTGTCGATATCTAAAAATGCGCTTTGTAAGTTTCCATGGTGTATTGGAAACATGATTTCTGACAGATACTGCTCCTTTATCCAATGGAATCAAGGTCCAAATAGTGGTGGATGGTATTTTTGCCAGTGTTAACTCGAGAAGTTCATATGACTTCACCATCTTTTTTTGGAAAATCAATATCTGACCTAATTTGTATTTCGGAAACTGTATGTGTTTTGACAACTGTATTTTTGTATGACAAATTTCAATGCTAAATGCTCTTTATTCTTCTATATGAGCATTTGAGCCTCAACTATGTACGTGAAGCATGCTGCCACTGGGAACCCGTGCCTAGAGAGAGGAGAGATTTTTCAATGCCTACATTCATGCTTTGTAGGTTTTTGTAACATATTTTTGGGAGCGCTAAAAAGCATTCTTGTATAATATGTTTACGTCGACCTCATTAAAGTTTACAAAGATTATCAATGTAGACGAGTCTTGTCCCCATTTTTGTTTAGGATGATTTTAAAACATTCAACGTTTTCCTCGCCTTTGTTATAATATTCAATCACTCATACACTTAAATCTCATAATTTGTGCGGTACCATCCGATGAGGTTTAACCGAGGCGTGTGACCTGCTACACATATCTGTAGTGTTAAAAAATCGGACTTTAACTGGTTTTGACACTGCCTCCGGTCATTTCCTCCAGTATTGGTCCCCACCCTAATGCCTCCATGTCGAAAGACCGCAGAGGGCGTAAAATCCTATTTCGAGATTCGATAATGGTTTTCATAATTATGATTGGTTCCATGTTATTTTGAAGTAAAATTAAACTCCTGAAAAGATTTTAACTCGTGTTAGCAATTATTCTATTAAGATTTAAAGAGTGTAGTACCCAAGAGTAAATATAGGCTTTGGAATCCGGATAGACCCAGTTAAAGAGAATATAGGTTGTTTTTGTTTTTCAGTGGGAATAGACCTAATACCACTTTAACTTCGTATAGTCCCCCAAAAAATTTCTTATCCGAGTTCCTCGTTGATAAATCTCGTTTTACTTATAATATACTTATGGCGGTGCTCATAGCCGATGATGTTTTAACCGAGGCGTGGTCACACCGCTACACCTATCTGTATTATTTAAAAAATCGGGACTTTACTGTCGTACTGCCGTCCGCATTGCCTCCAGTTTGTTCCCACCATTATTTGTATTTACAAATGTCCCATATGTGCTGATTTTCAGACCAATAGGACGTAAAACACACCATTTTTCGCCAGATCTTTTTCGATGTCATTTATGCTACGCCTGTTTTAAAAATAATATTTTTGTATAAGTAAACCTCCCATCCACATGCATATACCATGTGTGTGTGCGCGCGCGCGCACGCGCTCGTTTATGTGTGGAGTGTACCCTTTAATAAGTAATTATTGCATGAATCAACCATCACAGAAGCGATACTATTATGTTTATGGTTTGTGCTCTGCGAGTTAGTTTAGTATGAAAAGTAGGACCTAGAAAAAATCGGGCGTTAACAGGGTAAACGAATGGAGATGATAATGATATGGTGGAAGGGGGTTGGGGTTGGGTCGTGGGTCACTAAATTGTGTGTTGGCAAAAACATGCCTAGCTGTACGATTTATTATAAACTGGACGAATGATGTCAGTGCCTAAGGTCTTGACGGTCGTAAAAGGGGTGAATTACAACTGAAATTGAAGACCCACGTCTTCATAAAGAAGTCCATAGGGTCCGATGGACCAATGGGACTGTTAAACTCACCATTTGAGATGAACGTGAAATTTTAAATTGAATGAGTCATTCCCATTATGCGGGACTGGGTTGAATTTGTCTTTATGAAACTGAATTATGGTGGACGTCTATTTGTCTGTATACAGTCTGTCTGTTTGTCTCTCTGTCTTGTCTCTGTCTCTCTCTCTCATCTCTTTGCTCTCTCTCTCTCTCTCTCTCTCTCTCTCTCCATTTTTACCCGTTTTCTTTTTTAATGCATTTGCTCCACATCTTCCTCCCCCCCCCCCCCGCCACACACACACACATAACCACGCACACACACAACCCACAACAGTATAGTTCTCCATCTTTCCTCTTAGTCTTGTAGGATTGTCTGTCGTCTGTCCATCTGTCTATCGTTGCTGTCGTTGTTGTGTGTTGTCGTTGGTCGTCGTTGTTGTTGTGTTGTTGTTCGTCGGCGTGTTGTTGTCGTTGTCGTTGTGTCGCGTTGTCGTAGTCGTTGTTTGTTGTTGTGTTTTGTCGTAGTCGTCGCTTGGTGTTGTTGTTGTGTCGTTGTTGTTTTGTGTTGTTGTCGTTGTCGTCGCGTCGTTGTGTTGTTGTCGTTGTGTGTCGTCGTTGTGTTGTCGTCGTTGTTGTTGTGTTGTTGTTGTCGTTGTTGTCGTGTGTTGTCGTCGTTGTTGTGTTGTCGTCGCCGTTGTTGTTGCTCGTTGTTGTTGTTGTTGTCGTGTTGTTGTCGTCGTTGTGTTGTCGTTCGTGTTGGGTCGGTGTTGTTGTTTGTCGTCGTTGTGTGTTGTTGTCGTCGTTGTTGTTGTCGTGTTGTTGTCGTCGTTGTGTCGTCGTGTGTTGTCGTTGTTGTGGTTGTCGTCGTTGTTGTTGTTTGTCGTTCGTCGTTGTTGTTGTTGTTGTCGTCGTCGGTTGTTGTTGTCGGTTGTTGTTCTCGTCGTCTGTTGTCGTCGTTGTTGTTGTTGTCGTTGTTGTGTCGTGCTGTGTTGTCGTCGTTGTAGTTGTTGTCGTCGTCGTTGTTGTTGTCGTCGTTTGTTGTTGTCGTCGTTGTGTTGTTTCGTTGTGGTTGTGTTCGTTGTGTGTCGTCGTCGTGGTTGTCGTGTGGTTGTTGTCGGTTGTTGTTGTCGTCGTGTTGTTGTTGTCGTCGTAGTGTCGTCGTCGTTGTTGTCGTTGTTGTTGTGTCGGTTCGTTGTTGTCGTTTTGTTGTGTCGTCGTTGGTTGTCGTCGTCTTTGTGTCGTCGTTGTTGTGTCGACGTTGTTGTTGTTGTTGTCGTTGTTGTTATTGTTGTCGTTCGTTGTTGTCGTCGTCAGTTGTTGTCGTCGTCGGCGTTGTCGTCGGTGTTGTTGTCGTCGTTGTGTGTGTTCGGTAGTCGTTTTCGTGTTGTTGTCGTCGTTGTTTTTCGTCGTCGTCGTTGTCTTGTCGTCATTGTCTGTTGTCGTTGGTTGTTGGTTGTTGTCGTGTTGTCTTGTTGTTGTTGTCGTAGTGGTCGTCGTTGTTGTCGTCACGTCGTTGTTGTCGTCGGTGTGTCGTCGTTTTTGTTGTTGTTGTCGTTGTGTTGTTGTTGTTTCCTGTCGTCGTGTCGTTGTTGTCGTTGTTGTTGTCGTCGTTGTTTCGTCGTCGTTGTTGTTGTCGTCGTCGTTGTTGTCGTCGTCGTTGTTGTTGTCGTCGTGTTGTTGGTGTAGGTCGTCGTTGTTGTGTCGTGTTGTTGTTGTGTCGTCGTTGTTGTTGTTGTCGTCGTCGTGTTGTCGTCGTTGTTGTTGTTGTCGTCGTCGTTGTTGTCGTCGGTGTTGTTGTTGTCGTTGTTGTGTCGCCGTTGTTGTTTGTCGTCGTTGTGTTGTGAGTTGTTGTGGTTGTATCTGGAATAGATGGATGCTCTTCGATATCATAGGGGAAGACGGGGTAAAAGCGCACATGGGCGGGTAGAAGCCCACCCCAATTATCTGTGAAATAAAAGAAACTTTAGTCAAATTGCCATGAGACGAATGCTAGACCATTAACGCTCGTCTCATGGGCAAAAGAGACTGAAATTTGTAATTTCATGAGATAATTGGGTGGGATTCTTACCCGCATGCGCGTTTTACCCCGTCTTCCCTCTCTTCCGATAACATTTTTCACTTTGCGCTTTTATGTTAAATCCGGTTCCTCACGACTCCTCCCTCCTCCACCCTTCCCCATCTCCTTCCACCCGCCATCCTCTCTAATTGCACCCCACCACACCCACACCCAGCTTACTTTCCTACCTTCGTGCTTAAAAAACCACACTTGAAACATAATGATCGTTCAAACACAATCCATCATGTATAATATGTGGATTTGTACAACAACAACAACAACAACAACAACAACAAAACAACAACAATGGACGTCTCAAGGGCCAGCCACACGACATAGAATCGCATCTGAATGCGATGCGAGTTTGAAGATGTGAGTCGTGATTCACGTGAAATTCAGGCATTGAGTTCTACTGGAGTATTATAGTGAGGCCCCCCCCCCCCCCCCCCAAAAAAAAAAAGGCTGAATATTTAGGCGGGAAGCGTTTCGCTGTGAATCATGACTATCGTAAGCAACGTACACAGTCAGACACAATAGATCGCATCTCCTTACGATTTACACGCCGTGGGTGGCCGCGCGGTTGTTGTTTTTGTCTATTGACCTATCCATTAATCTACATATTAATATAAAACATTTAAGAACCCTTTTGAGAAATCCAAAATATAGAGATTTTTTTTTTTATGGACTTTGATTGAGCTATGAAATTGATTACATTAGTTGCGTATGCAAATCGGACCACCATACGTAAGATTGTACCAACTGATGGGAGACGTTAATAGGCCGCGAGGCCTAGGCCATGATGCCTGTCCCTATCATACTACTACTATACTACTATACTACACGTACTACTACTACTACTATTACTATTACGACTACTACTATACTACTACTACTATACTACTACTACTACTACTATACTACTACTACTACTACTACTACTACTACTAATACTACTACTACTCTTACTACTTATACTACTACCAATCTACTACACTACTACTACTACAACCTACTAATACTACTACTAATACTACTACTACTATACTACTATACCACCAACACACTAACGACTACTACTAATACTTACTATACTACTACTACTACTACTACTACTACTACTAATACTACTATTATACTACTACATTACTACTTCCACTACTAATACTACTACTTACTACCACCACCACTATTACTAATACTGACTACTATACTACTACTACTACTCACTACTACTACTATATACTACTACTACTACTACTAACTACTACTACATAAACAACTATATACTATTGGTATTGTTCTGAGTGAAAACCAGAAGGACAGTAGCACGAAAAGAACGCACCGCTGATGGGACTTCTGGCTTCACCACAGAAACCAAAATACGATTACAGTGGAACCTTCCTTTAAGACATCCCATTATAAGAATACCTCCCATAATAAACTCGGATCATTTTATAATAAAAAGCTATATGTAAATAGTTTAACAAACAAAAAGGCGCTACTTTTGATTTTATCTCATATGTATTATTTTAACTTGTGGCCTGAAAATTTTAAACCGGAGGGAGATAAGCTCAACTCACATTAATATCGGAGGCAAGCATAAAATTAAGAACTCTTGGCGAAATAAAAATAACACCTACCAATTTTTCGTTAAAATTTCTTATTTACTAGTTTCGTCCAATTTATTTTACTTCACATCTTATTTATTGGTTTCTCTGTTTACCCAAAAGTCTTGAAATAATGTCCCATTATGGGCTTTTTTTTTTTGTTAGTCAAAGAGGACGTAAAACAAGAAAAGGAGAGACATTGCCGCCCTTCTTTGTAAGTATACAATGACCTCCTTATAAGCACCCCCCCTTTATAAGACCTCATTTTGGACGATTTTTGAAGGTCTTATAAGGGAGGTTCCACTGTACTATTTTCTGGCATGTAAACTCCGGTTCGTGTTGTAGGGGGGGCAACATTGGAAAGGCCTGTCGGACATACCCCGTCATGTTAAAAACTGTCTGTTTTGTGCTTTTTCGAGATGCATGTGACAGTTCTATCATGATTTTAAACGTCCCTTTTTATCACCACCCCACCCTCTACACACACACACACACACCACACACACACACACACACACGAGCGCGCGACGCACACGCACGCACGCACAACCACACACACACACACACACAACACACACGAGCGCGCACACGCACCGCACGCACGCACACGCACGCACACACCACACACACACACAACACACACACACATCAGAATGTTGTTCTATGTTTGTGTTCTGTAAATATGTACTCTGTCATAGATTTGATTGATGTGTGTTGTTTTGATGGGGCAGGAAGAGAAAAAGCTTGACAGTTATTCTTTAACCCTCAAATAAAGATGATTGTAGACTACCACACACACACACACACACACACACACACACACACAACGCACACACGCCACACACACACAACAACACCACGCACGCACGCACACGCACGCACACGCACGCACACACCACACAACACACACACAACACACACACACACACACTTCACCACCTCCTACTCAACATACCTAAAACTTTACACTTCCCCTGTCAACATGCTATGTTTTGTTTATGTGTGGGTTTTTCCCCCCTCAACGGCTCACCTCTTCCCTGCTTAAACGTTTACCCTTTTTGTTTGTGGCACAAGCCACAAACTATAACCACTTGTTGGCTGTCCTGTCTGTCGGTCTGTCGGTCTGTCCAACATGTCGCACGCCACAAACATTGCGAATCGCGCTGTTTAAAGGTAAGTCACTGACTGTTTTGGGCAAAGAATGGAGCAAGAATCCTACACACTCTCTCTCTCTCTCTCTCTCTCCTCTGTTCTCCCCTATATCTCTCTATCTCTCTTCTCTCTATCTCTCTCTCTCTCTCCTCAATGGGTTGGTTTTAACGTCTGAGTAGGCGGAGCGGAATCCTAACCCCAGCCCGCCCTTAAATATATGCCCTACCCTTCTCTCTATCTATATATATCGATCTGTCCCCTCTCCCCCTCCCCCCTCTCTCAACCTCGAATGAAAGTAAGGCTTTAGTCCACTCGGCTGCAAAACACACATGTTTATGGACGAACATCAACCAACCATCATGATTCACTGCTAGGAGCAGATCCTGGAGGTTTACTGCAATACCAGGTTGAACTCTAACTCTCTCTCTCTCTCTCTCTCTCTCTCTCTCAATATCTCTCTCTCTGTGTATAGTGTGTGATCCGAGTGCGCTGCCCCCCCAGCTGCGCGCGAGGGTGTGTGGTGTGTGTGTGTGCAGTGCGTGAGTGGTGCGTGTGTGTGCTTGGGTGCGTGCGCGAGGGCGTAGGCGCGAATGTATGTGTGTGGTCATTGCTGTTTGTGGTGTGTGTTGGGTTGTGTGTCTTTCCGACGTACACGTGTGCGCACGCACTAAGCCCACAATGTGGAGGTAATATGCACATGCGCCGTGTTAAATCACCAGTGTCCTGTACCTTATGACTATGCTTGTTGGGTGGGGGGTCCAGAGGAAACAGAATGAATATAATATAATCTACATAAACAACTAGAAGCGCAAAAAACGCTAGATCACCAGCCGCGATTCAGCATTTTCGGCTCCAGTGACTTGGACCTTTGGGCCAATGACCTGTCCTTTCGATATGAACACAATATTATGGGTAATATATAATAATGATTATGTTGATGATGATGATGATGATGACAACAAGAATGAGATGATGAAGCGATGGCAAGAAAAGAAGATGATGATCGTTGATGATGAGATGATGATATTTCACCCGAAGTCGGAGCGTGGCTGCCCAACATGGAGGGGTGATCGAAAAAACGGTCCACGGCACGTACCGCTCTCATACCTAGCTGATGTTTTGTACCATAGTGTTCAGGGCTTGGGCTGTTGGATGATCCGGAGTATTTTAGCCATAGGTACATCAACAAACAACACAACAACAACAAAAACGGATGATATTGACAATGATGGACGCTGAAGATGACAAAGACAATGGCGAGATGATGATAATGATCAGTGTTGATTCTATAGCGACGGCCTTGCGAGATATGATAAATAGCTGTCCGCATGGCAAAACGTGAGGGTCCTTGTCGCTCACATTAAAACGCTGTCGTACAACTACACAGTCAGTCAGTCAGCCAGCCAGACACAGACAGCCTGGAAACATGACCAGCTTGTCGTTTTGCGCTGATTAATACCTAATAGGCAGAGATAGGGTACGGGTCCCCCGTAACTCGCATTTCAGGCTACGTTACGGGTCAATCGCGAGACCAAAATTGTGCGCAAGCGTTTCAAAGACTACTACGGTGGACCCCCTTATAAGACCCCCTATTATAAGACCCTACCACATAAGACTACTCTCTAAGACATTGCCCTTCTCTGTAAGTATAAATTACCTACCTTTAAGCCGCTCCCATTAGAAACCTCATTTGGAGGATTTTTGAGGGGTCGATAATATAAGGGATGTTCACTGCTAGGCCTACCAACATTGACTCTAACATGTTCATACCTACCCCTACCTTATTTAAAGACAAAACAGATCAAGTGTCAAAATCACGAGAGTTTTTTCACGCGTTCCCTCTATATCGATGGTAAGAAACTTGTTTGTGACCAGTTTGACTCATGCAAATGCCCCCAAATTGAAAACGAAACAGCACTTTAGTTAAAGAGCAGCCTCAATTTGAAGTTGTGTGCATTGGTATGTGGGTCACAGCTACCAGAAAACCCCAACAACCAAGGGACTTAATCGTTGGTGGTAAGTGGGTCTTTAACGAAACCTGGATTGCGTTAAAATATATACGAAGTAAGAAAAAATGGCTTCGTTGATGGGACAAATTCGGCTAGCGAAGAGGTACATCCCTGACTTGGCGAGTGTGCCAAAAAACCGTAACGTAGCCATGCGACCAGCCTAAAAATACCCATCCCCCCTCCACCCCATCCCGGGCAGGACATGTCATATTAAAAAAAATTCGTAAACGAATAGCTATTAGTATACACTACAGATGGAGAGAAACACAATCCACAAATATTTACTTATATATTAGAGGCAGTGATGCAATGACAGTTGAATGCAAATGAGGAAAATAAAAAGAAGCACTTTAGCCATGGACGCCTACTAAAATAGATATTTCATAATGCGAGGCCATCGAGCATCGTAGTAAATTCGGTAATGGGCTAAGATGCCCCACCCCACCCAAAATAAACACACACAACAAAAACATCTAACATAATTGAGAGAAATGAAGGCCCTAACTTATTGTGGCGAGCAATAAGTGTCATTGTTCCAACAAC
>CM065707.1:24156585-24190594 GCA_017654935.2 Phymorhynchus buccinoides
GTATGTTTTATTATTTTGTACGCTTTTAAAAATACATCATTTTAAAGAGTGGCCTCAATTAATTTTGAAGTGTAGCCTCGATTTGAAGTGCGACATTTTGTCAAAATGTGCGACAATTTTGGACCGACAGACAGACAGACCGACAAAGTGAGTTATAGGTTTGTGGCTTGAGCCACAAACAAAAAGAGCCGATCCCAGGAATCGGGTAGTCAGTTGTGAGTGGGAGATAGAGAGAGAGAGAGAGAGAGAGAGAGAGAGAGAGAGAGAGAAGCAGAGACAGAGAAACAGAGAGAGAGAAAGAGACAGAGAAACAGAGAGAGAGAGAGAAGCAGAAAGAGAGACAGAGAGAGAGAGAGAAAGAGAAAGAGAGAGAGAGAGAGAGAGAGAAGCCAGCGAGTCTCGTAGCTGCGGGCTTTCGCCTGCGCCAGTTTAGTTTTCCCTCCTTTTTCGTTTGAAAAGGATGCTTTCGCTGCGAGCGCCAAGCAGAAACTGACATTTGAATGAATGAAATTCTGCTTAACGTCCTCCGGTCTGAAACAGACACATAATGGGACATTAGTAGACATAAAGATGGTGGGAACGATCCTGGAGGCAGTGCAACACCAGAAAAGTACCGATTTTTTAACAATACAGATGTGAGAAAAACTAACAGTTTGATGAAAATCTGTTTAACGTCCTCCGTCCTGAACAGACACATAATATGGGACATTAGTAGATGCAAAGATGGTGGGAACGATCCTGGAGGCAATGCCCGGAGGCAGTGTAACACCAGGAAAGTCCCGAATTTTCTAATACAGATGTGAAAAAAATTGACATTTTGATGAAAATGGTGTTTAACGTCCTCTCGGTCTGAAACAGACACATATGGGACATTCAGTAGATATAAAGATGGTGGGAACGATCCTGGAGGCAATGCCCGAAGGCAGTGCAACACCAGGAAAGTCCCGAATTTTTAACAGTACAAATGTAACTCTAAAACTGAGAGTAGTGAAAAAACCTTGACATTTTGAAGAAGAAAAATCTGTTTAACGTCCTCCGGTCCGAAACAGACACACACGGGACATCAGTAGATACAAGGATGGTGGGAACGATACTGGAGGCAATGCCCGAAGGCAGTGCAACACCAGTAAAGTCCCGAATTGTTTTTAACAATACAGATAGTTTTTGTGTATGTAATAAAAAGTGACATTTTTCCAGATATGGGATTATCGTCCAATTGGTCGTCGACCCTTATGGACGTTTACATGACATTTTGATGATGATTATGAAAATGATGTTTTACGTCCTCTCGGTCATAGACACATATGGGACATTTGTAAATACAAAGATGGTGGGAACAATACTGGCTGCAATGCCCGGAGGCAGTGCAACGCCAGTAAAGTCCCGAGTTTTTAACAATATAGATAGGTGTAGCGGTAACCACGCCTCGGTTAAACCTCATCGGCTATGGTACCGCCACACTGATGTATATGACATGACATTTTTGGATGGAAGTTCAGATTAACGTCGCGTATCGGCTTTCGCCATGTACGACGGGCTGAACAAACCAACCAGGGTATAAAGAAAAATTTATGTTCCTGAATCAGTCTTAGCCAAAAGGCCGAGAAGCGATCAGAATTATAACGACATTTTTGGATGGAAGTTCAGTTTAACGTCGCGTATCGGCTTTCGCCATGTACGACGGGCTGAACAAACCAACCAGGATATAAACAAAAATTTATGTTCCTGAATCACTGTCTTAGCCAAAAGGCAGAGAAGCGATCAGAATATTCGAGACATTTTTAGCCCACTGCTTGCTTATATAGTACCGCGCTGGCTTTAAAAAACGTCCCACATGTACCTGTACTGTTCCAGGTCGGAGGGCGTTAAACGGAATTGCCCCATTCGCCCGAGCTCGTGCAGCCAATGTCATTGCACTGCCATCAAGTGTTTTCTAACCACCATTCAACATCTGTGACAAGATTAACTATTATGCACACAGCAATTTATTGCGCGCGCATACTTATTCCCAGCCCTTGAACACATACATTATGATGCTTCAGATGTCCGTTTCCCCCCTTCCACTCCCACCCCCCCCCCCCCCCCCAATCCATCCCCCTGAACACTTCCCCCCTTCCATTTCACACACACAAACCACCCTGGACATTTACCCCCGCCCTCCATTCCCGAGCCATTTTCATTAAGTTTACCTGGGTAGAGACAAAATCCATCTGCAGTATTGGGGATTCTTCTGTGACATATATAAAATAAGGTCTATCCTTACTTCCCAAAACGACGACATGTTCATATTCTGATCGCTTCTCGGCCTTTTGGCTAAGACAGTGATTCAGGAACATAAAAAAAAATTATATCCTGGTTGGTTTGTTCAGCCCGTCGTACATGGCGAAAGCCGATACGCGACGTTAAACTGAACTTCCACTTCCCAAAACTAAGACAATAGGGTCTTTGGATAATAGACCCCAATTTGATACCTTTTAGTGACATAGGTGTTAAATCACTGTGGTGCTAAAATGCGACTTTGGCGGTGAAAGGGTTAAACTTTCCTCTTATGTGTATATAGTTTGCTTTAATAAAACTTTGTTTGTGTCCAATGTATGTGTTTGTGAACCTAAGAAACAAACTCAATTACTTTAATTTTAACTTTACGATTTGTTCTGTGTTCTGAAAAGAAGAAAATAAAAATAATGTGCTGATTTACTTTTTCTCCCAATGGGAGATAGACAATGCCTATGCAAAGACAGCTGTTTCGTCTTGTGAAAGACTCTTCAGTCTGCATGTCGGCCTGCAAAGTTGTCCACAGTGAATGTTCAAGCTGAGCTAGAAGACTTTCTACAAGAGAAAGGTTGTCCTCTTTGCACCAGATTGAAAGTCCACAATAAAAGCAAGCCAGCACTTAATTCAAAAGAAATGGTAAAAAAATCTTATGTAAAATAACAAAAATAATAATGTTCTAAAATTACAATCCCTATATATATATATTGTAATTTAATGGTCTTAACCCAGTGCAAGCTTTAGGGGTCTTTTTCCTTTCTATGTTTTCTGTAGGCACATGCGCCCTCCTAGTTCCGTCGCGACTATTGCCAGTATTGGCACCTGCGACGTACTGATCCTGAGAGGTCGCAGTGAAATAATGAGAACAGTCTCTCAGTGCACTGTCGTCTTTCTGCGCATTTGTAATTTCCCATATTGTGATTATAAACAAACAATTAAACCCTAAAAAAACAAAAACAAGATGGCAACGTTATGTAAACGTACTCCCAGTAGCAGCAACACACACCCCCCCCACACCCCCCCCCCCCCCCCCCCCACCGCACAATAATACACCCACACATACCTCACCATACACATGAATAACGGTGTAAGTACTTAAACAGATAGATAGACAGAAATAGAGCAAAAAAAATGAGTCAATTATATTAGTCAACATTCATGAATACTTTATTATCTGTTTATAAAAAAATAAAATAAAATAAAAATGGGAAGATAAATTGCATACCACTTGTAAATTTACAAGGATCTCCCTTGAATTTCATCAAATAAAAGCTACTGATGAAATTCAGGGGAGTTAATTTTGGTCTCTATGATCATTGTGTATGTTTGTGTTTAATAATTGTCTGCATTAGTATAGCTTTGTTTAGAAATAAGATATTTTGCAACTAAATAGCATTAATTTAAGTAACGCCTTTTCAGTATACCTACTTTGGTTTAAATCCACCTATCTTTTATAATCAGTTGGGTTTTTTTAATATTCAAAATGTTTTCACTGGGATTACGTTGATATGTCTTTCGCTCTGTGAATCTGACATTGTCTAGCGAATTTTCTTAATACTCATCTACGGGCATTGCCTCCAGGATCGTTCCCACCATCTTTATATCTACTAATATCCCATATGTGTCTGTTCCAGACCGGAGGACGTTAAGCAGAATTTCATCAGCAGATTTTCACATCTGTATTGTTAAACATTCGGGACTTTCCTGGTGTTGCACTAGCTCCGCGCATTGCCTCCAGGATCGTCCCCACCATCTTTATATCTACTAATGTCCTATATGTGTCTGTTCCAGACCGGAGGACGTTAAGCAGAATTTCATCAGCAGATTTTCACATCTGTATTGTTAAACATTCGGGACTTTCCTGGTGTTGCACTAGCTCCGCGCATTGCCTCCAGGATCGTTCCCACCATCTTTATATCTACTAATATCCCATATGTGTCTGTTCCAGACCGGAGGACGTTAAGCAGAATTTCATCAGCAGATTTTCACATCTGTATTGTTAAAAATTCGGGACTTTCCTGGTGTTGCACTGACTCCGGGCATTGCCTCCAGGATCGTTCCCACCACCTTTATATCTACTAAAGTCCCATATGTGTCTGTTCCAGACCGGAGGACGTTAAGCAGAATTTCATCAGCAGATTTTCACATCTGTATTGTTAAAAATTCGGGACTTTCCTGGTGTTGCACTGACTCCGGGCATTGCCTCCAGGATCGTTCCCACCACCTTTATATCTACTAAAGTCCCATATGTGTCTGTTCCAGACCGGAGGACGTTAAGCAGAATTTCATCAGCAGATTTTCACATCTGTATTGTTAAAAATTCGGGACATTCCTGGTGTTGCACTGCCTCCGGGCATTGCCTCCAGGATAGTTCCCACCATCTTTATATCTACTAATGTTCCATTGAATGTGTCTGTTCCAGACCGGAGGACGTTAAGCAGAATGTCATAATCAGCAGATATTCATCCATCTAACATTTCCATCTAGAACAGTTTAAAGTCACTCCACTGTTCAGCATTCTGATGAGAGAACCAAAAGATCTGTATATATCAACAACCTTATCTCTACAAATGTTCTTTCTCTTAGTTAAGTTTCTCTTTCTTTTTCCTTAAGATCTTCAGTTATCTATAAATGTCCCATATATGTGCCTAGTTCAGGCCAAGAGGACGTAAAATCTTATATTTCATTCATATCTGACATTGTCTCACACACACACACACACACACACACACACACACACACACACACACACACACATACACGCACGCACGCACGCACGCGCGCACACACACACATTCACTCATACACACACGCGCACAGACGCGCACGCACGCACACACACGCACGCACACGCACGCACACACACACACACACTCACTCAAACACACATACTGGTCTACCTAGCATTGTGAGGTGGTTGATGTGTGTAATATTTACACCTACCCTGTGAGGTGGATACATAGCTAAGTATATCAGAGCAAGTTTAAGGAATTATGTTATAACATTTTTTAGGAAGGATGAGGATACCCTGTTGAAAGCATTGAAAAGTGTAAATGTAATCTAAGGCTTACTTTTTGTTACAGGTTTTTGACCATCAGTGTGAGGTATTATTCATCAATGAATATTCATGAGGCTACAGGAAGTACCTCACAATGATGGTAAAAAACCTTGTTATGTTCTTTTGTTAAAAGATACTTGTGTGTACATTTTAAATCTTATTATAGGCCTGATTGCTAGTGATAACTTAGATTACTGGTGGTATTTTTGACATAGACCTTTATCATATTGTTATCTGTATGAAGGATGTCTTAAATGAATAGACTTGAAAGCTGAAATTATACTGCTCTTCCATGTTGTGTAAATGTTCTATATTTCGAGGGTAATAGAATAAACAAATAAGTCAAGATTTTTTTCCATCCAGCCTAGCCCTCTTAAAAAACAAATACCAGTATAAAAAAAAAAAGGAACAAACTAAACGCACACACCCCAAATTTAACACAAAAATGATTTTCTCGCTATTTTCTTACAATAAAAATTATTCACATTATAAGGCATTCACATTTATTAGTCTGCAAAAGAAAAAAAGTATCGCCTTATAGTTCATAAAATATGGTGCACATAGTGAGTGTTATTAACTTGTGGCGGTGCCATAGCTGATGAGGTTTAACCGATGCGTGGTCACCGCTACAGCTACTGCATTAATTTTAAAAAATCGAGACTACTGGTTTCGTACTGCCTCCGGGCATTGCCTCCAGTATTGTTCCCACCATATTTGTATTTACAAATGTCCCATATGTGTCTGATTCAGACCAAGAGGACGTAAAACTCCATTTTGGTCGTCGTGCACATAGTGAGGTGCAACTTGCACGAATTTCCCGGTAGTAGCTGGATGCCTTAAGCCTCAATTTGGTGAGCTGGATGACCCTACCCTTCACATGTTTATCCCAATGAGGATATTGTGGGGGTTGGGGGTTTCTTTTGTATAAAGAGATCTCTCATATTCTGGAAGTCCTGTGCTTCAACTCCCTCTTATACATCACACTCTTTGACTGCCTTTTTCTTACTGTGATTTACTATCTTTCTGCTCTACTGGTTCTTTTTTCTGTTTTTATTTACAAAAGTTTCCTCTATACAAACAAGAACATGCTGGGTTCAGATACATAAAAAGATTATGCGCATGAAGGTATCTGAGCAAGTGAAGAAAGGGACACAATTTAATAGTAAAAAATAATACAAAGTCAAAGTCAAACCTCTATTTTAAGACCTCCAAGAAGTCGGGATCTTATAACGGAGGTCATCTTAATAGGAATAAGTCAACAACCACTCCTGAATAAACAGTTTTAAATGAGAAGTGGTCCTTTAACGGAGGGTTTTTAATGGAGGTTTGAATGCACACACAAACAACCCACTCATACAGTCATACGGTGCAGCAGCTCACATGAATCAAACAAGTGTGCATTCATTTCAACAGTATTTATTAAATAATATATGAATGCACTTCAGGTTTTCTTAAAAAAAACAATAGCATAATACCGTATTTTCAAGACTATCAGGCACACCTTTGTATAAGGCGCATTCCCCCAATTTTAGATTACTATATTTTTTTACTATTCTATTAGTCACATTATAAGGCTGTGTCAGACCAATTGACATAAGCGAGAACACCAAGGCTACATCAACATCAAATTGTTGTAATGCTATGCATAGTTATGTGGGAATTGTCTTTAGCCATGGCAAGCTCCTAGCATAACACCATCTATCCCAAATCCTCCAAAGTCGGAATGTGGCTGCCCACGTGGCAAGAAAATCAAAACCGGTCACACACGTAATATTCTCATCCCTAGTTACAGCATTTGTATAATAGATAATTGCGTCAGCTGTTGTCATGATCCCTGGAGTCTTTAAGCCAGGGAACGAAAACAACAACATAAAGTGCAGGGGTCTGAGTCTGGGGGAAAATTATCCCTTATACTTATAGTCCGAAAATTACGGTACATGCCCATTATAAAAATATAAAACAATCTTAACGTTTGCATGCTACATGTAGCAATAAACACATGTCAACTGCACTCAGGACTTTTGGAGAGTGATATCTACAAACTCAATTATATATATTTTTTTTTTATATATCAACATTTCTATTTTTTTCTTCAAATAACCATGTGATAAGTCAATGTGTATTAGGTCATAACACAGAAAACCAACTATCACCATACTCTGAAATGAACTTTGGGAAGAATAAACTTAAAGTTGTACACAAATGTGATGCAGCACAGGAAAACAAGGCTAAAGTCGGGCAGCCACAAGAGAGAGAAAGAGAGAGAGAGAGAGAGAGAAAGAGAGAGAGAGAGAGAGATTTAGATTTGATTGATTGAAATTTTTTTTAAAAATAAACTATTAGAGATAGATGAATTCTGTTTTTTGCCTGTTAA
The DNA here is from genome assembly GCA_017654935.2 of Phymorhynchus buccinoides. Taxonomy (NCBI): domain Eukaryota; kingdom Metazoa; phylum Mollusca; class Gastropoda; order Neogastropoda; family Raphitomidae; genus Phymorhynchus; species Phymorhynchus buccinoides. Next base: position 24,164,289 of record CM065707.1, read on the forward strand.
TCTGTTGTCTCTGGCCTTTCTGAAAATATGAATAAGTCAAAAGTGATAATTTACGACATTAGCCTTGTTTTCCTGTGCTGCATCACAAATTACTAATCTTTCAAATGTTCACAAAAATTATAAATAATCGATAGAAACTGAAAAGATCAGAACATTTGAACATTGGCATTGCTGATCAAATTATAAACAAAGTTTGTAATCAATCAAGTATGATTGAATAAATCAAATAAAAATGATAATGAATGAATGTTCAGTTTCCATACATGAATTTTCAGTTCACCAAGTTTTCTTGCTCTTAAGTGTTCACCTAGCATCAAACCTTCTCACCATAAAAGAGGATGTTCAATATGAAAAAAATCATTTGCTGATGAAAAGCCCACACAATACTAAGTTTTTCTTTTTATGGAAAACCCTCAACAAACGTACACAATTATTTCCTGATGAAAACCCACACTGGACAGTTTTTTTCTTAATGTAGAAAAAAAACCCATCTCCTGATGAAAACACACACAGCTCTCTGTTCTACAGACAAGGAAATAAAGAAAAACCAAACAACTAAACAAAATCAAACAATTCCACAGAGCATTAGCTTGCCAAGGAAATGCTTTGCCAAACAAAAAAGCTTTAGTGTACAGGCCACCCAAGACTAAGGTACATACTTAAGGACTTACAAGACGTATTTTGGAGACACCTTCTTCTGCGTTCCTCGGCCATATGGCCATAATGGAAAACATAATTATGTGTCCCTTTTCCACTTTTTGCTGGGCTTCGCTCCATGCAGCCGATTCATTCTGGTTTTGGAGGAACTCAAAGAAGAAAAAAATTGACGATCTTTGGAAACAAAAAGCAGGAAAATGGGCCAATAACTGTCTGACTTATTGAATAAGTCAAATAGATACAGTAGTAGATGACAAAAAAAAAGAGAAGAAAGCAGTCAAAGAGAGCGACATATTAAAGGAAATTACAAGCACAGAACTTCCAGAAGGTGAGGGAACAATTTGTACAAAAGACTCCAGGTGTCCCCATGGGATAGACTTGTAGAGGGTGGGGTCGTCCAGCTCCCCGAATGGAGGCATGAGGCATTCACCCATTGCCAGTGAAATACACCAAACTGATGAAGAATACTTACGAAGAAAGAAGCGGCTAGTCATGGACAGATACTTTATACAAAATTAAAAAAACATTCATATATATATAATACAGTTAAGTAGTGCCTTGGCATAAGGCTGTGCCAGAACACCAAGGCTACATCAAAATGTTGTTATGCTATGCATAGTTATGCGGGGATTGTCTTTAGCTATGGCAAGCTCCTAGCATAACATCATCAGTCCAAAATTCTCCAAAGTGGGAGTGTGGCTGCCCACGTGGCGAGTTTAATTTAAAAAAAAACCCGGTCACACACGTAATGTTCTCATCTCTAGTTGGGGCATTTGAATGAAGCAGAAACACCCGAAGGTGCTGTTGCCGAGATGATCCCTGGAGTCTTTAAGCCAGGGAACGAAAACAACAACATAAAGTGCAGGGGTCTGAGTCTGGGGGAAAATTATCCCTTATACTTATAGTCCGAAAATTACGGTACATGCCCATTATAAAAATATAAAACAATCTTAACGTTTGCATGCTACATGTAGCAATAAACACATGTCAACTGCACTCAGGACTTTTGGAGAGTGATATCTACAAACTCAATTATATATATTTTTTTTTATATATCAACATTTCTATTTTTTTCTTCAAATTACCATGTGATAAGTCAATGTGTATTAGGTCATAACACAGAAAACCAACTATCACCATACTCTGAAATGAACTTTGGGAAGAATAAACTTAAAGTTGTACACAAATTACTAATCTTTCAAATGTTCACAAAAATTATAAACAATCGATAGAAACTGAAAAGATCAGAACATTTGAACATTGGCATTGCTGATCAAATTATAAACAAAGTTCGTAATCAATCAAGTATGATTGAATAAATCAAATAAAAATGATAATGAATGTTCAAAGTTTCCATACATACATTTTCAGTTCACCAAGTTTTCTTGCTCTTTTGTGTTCACCTAGCATCAAAGTATTCAAACCTTCCCACCTTTAAAGTGTGTGGATGCCCACGTAGCAAGGTAATCAAAAACGGTCACACAGGTAATGTTCTCATCCCTAGTTGGGGCATTTGTACAATAATCGATTGCATCGACTGTTCGGATGATCCCTGGAGTCTTTAAGCCAGGGAACGAAAACAAAAAACAAACAAACATTTCCTGATGAAAACCCATACATGACAGTTTTTTCATCATGTACAAAAAAACCACGTCCTGATGAAAACATGCACAGGTCTGTTTTTCTACAGAAAATAGAGAACAGAAAAACAAAACCACTATCAAACAATTCCATAGAGCACTAGATTGAAACACTAGCTTTTCAAGCTGAGTCTTTGCAAACAAACAAAAAGCTTTAGCATACAGCCCACCCAAAGGTGCCATAATTTTCGGACTAAAGTGTAAAGCACACACCCTCAAATTATACCCAAATTTCAGAATTTTTTTAAATAATGTTCTTACTATTTTATTAATCATTTTATAAGGCTTATGGGACCGAGTCTGTGTAAAAAGTATTGCCTTATAGTCCAAAAACTATGGTACACACTTAACCAACCACCCAATAGAGTTATTTCGAATGCACTGAAGTGATGGAGTCCATTAACACATTCACATATTTTAACTTAGTTCCTAAAGATGAATCTTAACTGACCAATTTTAAACACATGGCAGAATGTCCGAAGGCTACAGTGTTTCTTATGTATTCATTAAATGAACTTTTTTGAACAGGGGGAAAACCACAATTCATTATTCATTTCAGATGTGCACAAGGCACTGTTTTTGTCAGTTCACTCACGCTGTCTTTGTACATGTCAGATTAGAAAAAAACAAAGATGAACTGATGAGCCAATGTGTAGTTTGCTAGAATTGCCCTATCACCTATGCCTTGAAATAGCATGTAAAATTAAAGACAACAAAAATGAATAAAAACTCTGCTGCTTACTTTTAAATGTACACTTATTATTATTATTATTATTATTATTAAGATAGCATCTAAATGCATAGATAACTGGAGCGTGAAGTGCAAGATCAACCAGTTGTGCGGCAGCAGATTTGGCTACAAAGACCTTGACCTTTGACCCTTTCCGAACTTGGCCAAGATAACCTACATACCTAGCCGCATGTAAAATTTGAGCCAGTCATATACATAGCCAGTAGGAACAAACAGATCTGCAAAACCATCCAACTTTCACTTTGGTGAACTCAGCTGCTTTCATGTACACTAAGGGATTAAACTGTAAATAGATCTCTGAAAGGCAATAGCCAAGAGGTTAGATTTGTGTTCAAATACTTGAAAGAGGAAGCTGAAAATCTGTATTTCCCTCATTTGAGATCCTCTTTCTCAGTCTAATCACTGTCTACGAAGCTTTTTGACCTGTCTTTTGTTCTTCTCTATCTCATTCCGCACAGTGCATTTCAGTTTCCGCCATGATCTGCTTTGCAACAAAGGATTAGTCTTGAGTACCTTCTCACAATCTGCTTTTCTTGGAACAACTCTATCGTCAATGTGTCGTCTGAAAAGTTTGTGAATAAGATCTGTTTCTTCCTCAGTTAAGATATCTTTAGTCTGACTGGTCAGGGTTTTGCTGCTGGATGATCCTGGAATCATGCTAGCTTCACTTGATTGAGGAATCACTGGAATCGCTTGGCAACCACCAGGATGTGGACTTCTTGGTCTTTTGTTTCTTGGTCTCTTTGGTCGCGACACCCTTTCTTCTCCAAGTACATGAGCAGAAGGCTGTGACACCCTTTCTTCTCCAAGTGCATGAGCAGAAGGCTGTGACACCTTTTCTTCTCCAAGTGCATGAGCAGAAGGCTGTGACACCCTTTCTTCTCCAAGTGCGTGAGCAGAAGGCTGTGACACCCTTTCTTCTCCAAGTGCGTGAGCAGAAGGCTGTGACACCCTTTCTTCTCCAAGTGCATGAGCAGAAGGCTGTGACACCCTTTCTTCTCCAAGTGCATGAGCAGAAGGCTGTGACACCCTTTCTTCTCCAAGTGCATGAGCAGAAGGCTGTGACACCCTTTCTTCTCCAAGTGCGTGAGCAGAATCAAACTCAACATCAGCCACACCTTTGTTTTCCATTTCTGACTCTGAAAATTCTGGATCAACTTCAATATCATCCAAGGTCTTGCCTTGAAAACGGGCCAGTTTTCCCTGCTCCATGCATAACAACAATCTGCTGACTTTGGCCAGTTGATAGGTGTCTTGTGGCAATCGGTAGAACTCCCTATGAACAGCGATGTTGTGCCCCATATATCCACAAACTTGTTCCAGCTCATGTTCTGAGAGATTCAGGATCTGACAAACAGTCGCCAGATGTTTTCTCAGCTTGGTTCCTGTGATATTACTTGGTTCTTTGACACCACTCTCAAGTGCAACTGCATGGAGTACTGTATGACCAGACATATGGTCCTCAGAAGAGTAGTAGGGTCTTGCAAAGACATACCCATTCGATTTGCTGACACCAGCTGCATCTCGCATTTCAATCAACGTGTCTATTTCTTCACAAGCTGCTGTAGTCAACAGCACAGGAACTGTTCTGCCGTGTTTGCCCCTTATCTCAACTCTTCGGAAATTATCCAAAAGTTTCTTTTCAAGCTCTGACAAGGCTTGAAGCACATCATCCTCAGGAACAGAGTTAGATTTAGCTGCACTGTAATCTGATAGTAGCATCCTTGCTGCCTCTCCACTTCGCCTCCTGTTGAACAGAATCATGTATGCGAGAGTAACTTTGGCAAGTGCATGCCAAGTCAATGCTGATGGCACTTTTTTCAAGTCATGATGACACTTCTGTCTTTCTTCTTTTAGATGTTCTGAAACGAGTCTGATATCCTCTGTCAGTGGCAGCCTGTGTGGTTTGTTCTGTTTTCTTCGTTCCAATGACGCATGGGCAGAACATGAAATATATGTGTTCCACTCGGCATCACACAAATCCCGAAAAGAATCGCACCTTTCTTTCATAACAGTGTTACCTTCAACAAGGGCAATGCTCTTTAGTGCTGTGGCACACTTCTTCAAGGAATGGCCAGTTTTGAGGGCCAAGGATGGGTTCTGGTAGGAATGGTCTTCTGTGGAATAACCGCACAGTAGTCTTACAGCGGATATTAGTGAAGGAAACTTGCTTGGATCAATGCAACTCTGCAGGTTTGTGATCCCTGGGTTTTGTCTGGCTAAAAGCAGAAATCGGGCAAGTTCTCTTATCTTCTGTCTAATGTATATCCATTGATGCTTCAAGTGCTTGTGTTTTTCATAAAGCTTTTCAGCATACGCAACAATGAGGCCATCGTTTCTGGCTATGAGTGTGATTTCATCCCCAATCATTGAAGAGAAAATGTTATCCCTTAACTCATCTGAGCATGTTGCAGCTGCTGGAAGTAACATCTGTGATCTGGAGATCACTTTTCTCCCTTTTTTGCTGTCAGTGCTGAATTTGCACTTGGATTCATGCCGCCAAAGTTCTTTCTTCCTAAAAAATCCGAGACAATGTTCACATGGAGAATAATCTCCTGCTTGAACTGGTTCTGAAGGAGCCCTCCAAGGAATTAACTGACCACTGCCTTGTTTCAAAACGTCGCAGTTGTGCTTGAAATTTCCTAAATTTCTTAACTTTTCTAACAGCAAAGCCCTCTCAGATGATCCCTTAGGTTTGGCTAAAACTTCTGCTACCTGTGGTTCTGTTTTGTGTACTGACAGCATGTGTGCTGTTACGTTGGAGCTTGTGTAGAGTTTGTTGCAGAAATAGCAACTTGCAGCTTTGTCCCACTTTCTTTTACCCTGTTCGGTTTTGGAAGCAACATGAACAGAAACACTATTGCTAATGTCAGGTGTGCTAGTTGTAACACAGTCTGTAGACGGTGGTGACTCTGCTGTAGTAGAACAGGAAGAAACAGTTGCTGCTCCGAGATCAGCTGAAGAGGAAGAAACAGCCATATCTACACTGCTGACATACAGCCCTGCTGCTTGAAGATCAGCTGAAGAAGGGGCATCTACGGTTGCTGTCTGGCGTTTCGTCTGGGACTGGCATTGGACTGAACTGCTGACTGCACCTGCATTAGCATACAAACACCTATTTCTTAAAATTCTGCAACAAGAGAGAGAGAACACTGAATGATCTATTTACAGAGCATCAGATTGTTGGCGCAATGCGCCATTCACGCTCACTTTTTTCAAAATGACTCATGTTTATACTTGTAAAAGTAATGCGCCTGTCTGGCGCATGTCAAGCATGAGAGGAGAGAGAGAGAGAGAGAGAGAGAGAGAGAGAGAGAGAGAGAGAGAGAGAGAGAGAGAGAGAGAGAGAGAGAGAGAGAGAGAGAGAGAGAGAGAGAGAGAAGAGAGAGATAATAATATACATGATTTTTTTTTTCTTTCTGTTCCCATCAAATCACTAATAATAAAAATAAAATGTCACAACAGTATACATCATTCAGTCATCATCATATAATAAAAAGCCAAGTGTCCGTGTGTGTGTGTGTGTGTGTGTGTCTGTCAGAAACACAAAACAGGCCTTATAACTCCGCCGTTTTTCGACCGAATTGCTTCAAATTTGCTATGAGTCCTAACGGGGCGATGGCAACGGCAACCGAGGCGGCAGTGTCATTTGCGCGGTTTGGCAAATGCGCAAAACGCATATCCACCGGCCTCTCGGCGCCCGTATCTCCGGTATTTCTGGACCAATTGCCTTCAAATTTGGCAGGTAGATGACCGCGGACAGTGACTATCGATATGCCAAACCGGAAGCGAATCGATTCATAAATGTGCGTGATATACGCTGCTTCACTTTTGCACAAATAAACTGCAGTTTCTTAGCCGATTCGCTTCAAATTGGCTGTCAGGCTTGCTGTGGCCGGGGCAAAGCCTGGTAGCAAATTTGAAGAGAATCGTGAGAGTGCGTAACTCTCAGAGCAGCGCCAACGGGAAACAGGGCCTTATAACTGCCGTTTCTTAACCGAATTGCTTCAAATTTGCTGTACTCAGCATTACCAGTGCTTGGCGTTACCGTTACTAGGCGTTACAGTTACTAGGGAGAGCGCATCACTCTCAGAGCAGCGCCAACGGGAAACGGGGCCTTATAACTCCGCCTTTTCTTAACCGAATCGCTTCAAATTTGCTGTACTCAGCGTTACCAGTGCTTGGCGTTACCGTTACTAGGCGTTACCGTTACTAGGGAGAGCGCGTCACTCTCAGGGCAGCACCCCACCGTTTCTGAACAGAATCGCTTCAAATTTGCTGTACTCAGCGTTACCACTACTTGGCGTTACCGTTACTGGGGTTTTTTTGTTACTAGGCGTTACCGGTACTTGGCGTTGCGCTAGTTCTTTAAAAAAAAATTGCAGTACAGAAACGTGCATATTTGAATTTTTTTCTCTTGATTTACAACACATATGGGCTAAGCTAATGATCCTTCTCTGTCTCTCTCTTCCCCTTTGTTCCCTTTTGACAGGGGCGTTAGGCCATGATCAATTAAACCGTATGCTCCCTTGCATGCATTCATGCACACACATGCCTACACTCATAATGCATTGTAATGAAATTTAGGTTTAAAGTTAATAACATTAGTAGGCCATCATTTTTAAAAAATGACCCCTCAATCTGAAGTTCTGTATTTGATATAGTATTTGGTATTTTGATACTTTATTATCACAGAAACGTCTCTGTGAAATTTGGGTTGCACCCAACAGGTGAATGTGTCGCACTTAGAGGTGCGCCACCCGTTAACCTGTACATTCAGTATAATAATACATAGAGAGAGAGAGAGAGAGAGAGAGAGAGAGAGAGAGAGAGAGAGAGAGAGAGAGAGAGAGAGAGAGAGAGAGAGAGAGAGAGAGAGAGAGAGAGAGAGAGAGAGAGAGAGAGAGAGAGAGAGAGTACAACAATGTTATATATAAATGCTGAAGCTGGTGCCACACAGGTGTGAAATTGTAGGACTATGCGATACTGTTTCTCCCCCAGTTACCTCAAAAACAAATTTGACTGGTGCTTAGATACAATTTTACATGTCAGTGGCCTTGGCTTAAATTAAGTTAAAATTGAGGAGCTGCTATCTTTTTATTTACACTTTTATTGCATCCTCAATAAGGCAATGTCAGTGACAATTTGGGGATTTTTTGGTAACTGCACATCGATGGCTTGGAGTCAAAACGGACTATCTTTAGATAGTCCATTGACATATTATTGAATTTATTACAAAAACTAATAACTTGTATCAAATAATGACTGCAAAAATATAAAAAAGGGGGTTATGCCTTTTATATTTCTGCAGTCTTTTTTTTGTAATACAAGTTATTAGTTTTCGTAATAAGTTCAATAATAATGTCAATGGACTATCTAAAGACAGTCCGTTTTGACTCCAAGCCATCGACATGTGCAGGTCAAACACACTTTAGGAAGAATACCAGGCTCCTGACATCAGCCAGATACTTGCCAAACAGTAGTGTGTGAATCAGCGTGGGGGTGGAATAGCGACTCTCAAAACAGCAACATTCAAAAAAGCAACTTCAAGTTAGTGACTCTTATCATAACAGCGACTATAAAAACAGCAAGAAAAAAAAGAGCAATTTTGTTGAAACTGTTCTGTCAAAAACAGCGATTTGGGAGAAATAAAGTTGTATTTCATTTATCAGAACATAAATAGGTGTACAGAACTGATTGTAACAAGAATTAAAGCATAGGTCCTTCCTGTTCCAAACATACCCATGACATTAGTTTACCCAAATGACAAGCCACTTAAACATGGCTTAAATGAGTTGATCTTTGCTGTTTTTAATAAAAATCGTAATTTTGATTATCGTTGGTTGGGAGATCGGTATTGGATGCTTTAGCTATTATTGCATCCTCAATAATTAAACTATCACCGTTAAGATCCAGTCGCCATTTTGATGTCGCTGTTTTGACAGCTGCTATTACATGGGGGTGGAATGGTGATTTTCAAAACAGTGACAATCAAAAGAGCGACTTCAAAATAGCGACTCTATCATAAGTAACCACACAAAAATAGCGACTGTGTTGAAACAGCGTATGTCAAAAACAGGGATTTGGGAAAAAGTTGTTTGCATTTCATTTCTCAGAATCTAAATTGATCTACTAAACTACTTATACTCGATAGAACATAACATTTGCACACCTGCTGAGAGTTCCTGGAGTTTTGTGAAGGCTCCACTTCGGTAGTCTTCCTCCCATTTTCTTCCAGCTGATTTGCAGATGCCACTCAGGGGTAGACTTGGAAGCAATGAGGGCTCTTGATAAACGAGATACAAATCATGATTTTAGAATGCATTCTAAATTTGTGTAATACAAAGAATTGTTTTTTAAAAGGCACCTGCCTTAAATGTGTGATTTCAAAGTACTCCTTGTTCAAATGTCCCTTTCTTGTCCTTCAGAAAGGGGAAGGGTATCCCTGGTGTCATTGCATTCACACCATTCATTCCCACCCTTGCACCTAAACATATTAATATATTTATGAACTACATACAACGTGCTCCTGATTATAAGGCAAACTAAAGCACAGAAGCTTTATAAATGAACTAGCCCTTCACCCCGCTTTGCTCAGGGTTTCCCCTATCCCCACGCTGCCCTCCCCCCCCCCCTTTAAAAATAAATAAAGAAGAAAAGAGTAAAACGAATGCGTTGAGAGCCAGGCTCGATTCCACGACCTCTGGCTTGCAACGCGGCACAATAACCACTGGACTATCAATGCCCCTTGAAAGACAGTGTAAAAATGTCGTTATAAAAGGAAGAAGTGAAAGCAGTCAGTTTCGCCTAGTGAGTGTAGGAATTCATTGAATTCTGATCCCCACATGGGGATACCGTGGGGGCTTTTGTAAAAATAGTTCCCCAACCTTCTGTGCTTGTAACTTCCTCTAATCTGTCACTCTCTTTGACTCTGCCTTTTCCCTTTGCATACTGTCGTCTGCTATCTTTCTGCCTTACCGGTCCATTCTCCTGCCTTTTTTCACGAAACACTTTCAAAAACATTTCCTCCAGCCGAAAGTCGGACTTGCTGGGTCTAACTATTTCTTAGTTAGGCGCATAAGGGCAGCATGACGCATCTGCGCTCATAATTGACAGGAAACTGAGCGATCGAAGAAGAAGAATTGAATTCAGAAATTAGCGAATGTATTGTAAAACGTTATACCTCCTATTTAACCGGAGGTGTGTCAATTTTAATAGGACAATGGCCTATGACAGGTGCCTCGGGACATTGATCACTGAAATCCGGGTAGAAGTGGATTAATTTGTTTCCACTCAGTGACATTTCTGTAGCTGGTTTTATTCACTGAGCCAAGCCATCATTCAGAGGAACCAGGTTTTGTGTGTGTGTTGTGTTACTGTTAGGGTTTGATCCCTAACACAACACATGTCTAACAGCAGTGGAACCCTCCTTATAACTATAAGACTTTCAAAAATCATCTAAAATGAGGTCTTGTATGGGAGGGGGTTGTAAAACGGCATGGATTGTAATACTTACAAAGGCGAGCAGTGTCTTAAAAAAGTAGTTCTTAAATGGGAGTCTTATAATAGGTTTTAATTATCAATATAAGGGGGGGGGGGGGGGGTCACTGTACATATCTAGAATTATTGGACGTGAGAGCAGCAACATGATGCCAAATCATCTCTGCACAACCATTCTATAAATACAAACACAAAATAGACTTACATAATCTGCTTTTCAAAAATTCCAATATTGTGATTACATAAACAATAATTACACATTTAATACAGTTTAGCACATTTTCGCCTCACCTGATTCTGAACTTTCAGTCATGCTGTCTGGTACATACTCTGATCCAGAGTCAGAGAAATCTAGAAAGAAAAAAATCAACAAACTTATGTAAAACTCAAGATGCATGTGTTTGCTAAAAAAACAAAAAAAACCAGCCAAAAGCTAAAATTCAAATGTGACTTTAATTACCAGCTGAAAATGCTGCCGTGCAGTTGGTGATCTAGCGTCTTAATGCTCTATTTTTTTGTTTACATCTGACAGATAAAACACAATGAAATCTGAGAGGGATGTGGACGAGGATAGGGATTCATAAGTTATGTCATTATCAAATGATTAGTCCTAGCACAATTGTATCCAACATCTGTTGTTTGCTGAACAACAATACACTATTAAGACTCAGTATGTCACTCACAATATCTCACAAGTCACATCTTTCAATGAATTAAAAAATAAAAATTATGGATTAGCTGTAGAAAGGAAATGCCACCCTAAAACGTCCAAGGTCACTAAAGGAATGGGTGTAAAAGGCTTCGAGGCCCACCTCTAGCCCTCAATACTACTACTATTAGTATTACTACTATTAGTACTACAACTACTACTACTAGTAGTACTACTATGTATACATTGTTTGGGTTAACATCATTCATCTCATGAAGCATTTTCAGTCAAATTCAAAGTACTGATGGAATGAAAGTTCATTCAAAAGAATAAAGTAAAACCTGGATAGAGCTTAGGATTGTCAGCGAGCCCGGGTCATTGACCCATATTGATGATTTGACCCCTCATTTTATGCAGCCATGGGTCATCTGACCCATGAACTGAAGTCTGTAATGAAATTCAAGTATACTATAGTGATACATCCTTGGCGGGCCCATTATGTTCGAATTATGTTGTGGATTCCTGTATTAAATAAGAGTTACTGATTATATAACAGACAGTAACTTTACCAGGCATTACCTTGTTCACTGTTGTCAGACTCCATGCTCTGCAGTCATCATGGTGTGAACTCCTGTGAAAAAAGCAAAACTTTTGTTTAAACTACATTGTAACAGATTAGTTCTATTCTGGTTGTTTTTATTTAAAACAATCTATGATCGATTGTACTGCTTAAGAAAATCTCTGAACATATTGATAGCTTTAGTAGCATTTAACAATTCCTCATTTTCGTTCTTAAAAAGGTTAACTTAAGTTAAAGCTATTATTTGTGTGTGTGCTTCCCTAAGTTTGTTCAGTAATTTGTAATCTTCATGAATGTATCATGTGATAAAATTTGCTGCGCCTTCAAAAACAGAACTCAGAGATTAATTACTGTTGTACGATGATGTCTATACTTGCACAAAATTGTCACACTCTGCGACAGTGAAGTCAAGTAGTGTGTTGAAGTGTGTTGATGGCCTTACTCAAGTCAAACTCGAAGGGCATTGGACAAGTTTTATGCCTCTACATTGTTGAACAATTGTGTAGACCGTTGTTTTCATTCCCTGGCTTAACTCCTCTAGCTAGTCTAGGGATCATCCCAACAGCGCCAAAGCAATTGACTATTGTACAAATGCCCCAACTAGGTATGAGAACATTACGTGTGTGACCGGTTTTTTTTGATTACCTCGCCACGTGGGCAGCCACACTCCGACTTCGGAGGATTTTAGACTGATGATGTTATGCTAGGAGCTTGCCATGGCTAAAGACAATCTCCACATAACTATGCATAACATAACATTTTGATGTAGCCTTGGTGTTCTAGCCTATGTCAATTGGTCTGACACAGCCTTATGCCAAGGAAAATGAGTTATTTAATGTAAACATACGCAAATAATCAGTGAAAATCATTGACAATTAACATTTCTAACTTTGTACTTGTGGAAGATTCCATTCTCTCCCCATCCCTTCCCACACACTTCACCTAACCCCCACCCTCTATTTCCCCCTCTTTTCCTCCATCCACACCCCTACCCCTACCTAGGGGTGCGGATGGAGGAAAAGAGGGGGGGTGCGGATGGAGGAAAAGAGGGGGACATAGAGGGTGGTAGTATAGTGAAGGAACCAGGCGCAATGATCTTCAGCCCCCAGCAAGCTGGAGGCCTAGTATGGCCCCAACCCAGCCTAGTGCTGGGCCAGGCCCCCAGTCGACAGATCAGAAAAAAACAAAAGTAATGAAAAAGAAAACAAAGTCGGTAATGTGGAGCAGAGGGGGTGGGGAGAATGGGAGAGGAGGGAAGAGGGAAGGTGGGGGTGAGTTGAGGGTTGTATGATCGGAGCAAGATCAGACCAGATCCCTGACCAGTGCTAGACTTGGCATCATGCTTGTTACACACTGAATGTGCGCTGGCTGGCCAGGTCATTAAATCTTAGATTAGTGTGCTCTTAGTTTAAGATAGCTAAGAATGGGGGGGAGGGGGGACTGAGAATGAAGAGAGAGAGAGAGAGAGAGAGAGAGAGAGAGAGAGAGAGAGAGAGAGAGAGAGAGAGAGAGAGAGAGAGAGAGAGAGAGAGAGAGAGAGAGAGAGAGAGAGTTGTTGCTTCAGTTATGTCATAGTTGTTGTTCATGTTGATTTGGAAAAAAATAAAACATTTAAACCACAGAGAGAGAGAGAGAGATGGGAGGTCAATTGGTTAGGGTAAACAAAAATCCTACAACAATTACTGAATTAGGTCTGCTTCTTTCTACTGATCTACGGAAACAATTGAATCACTTGAAACTTGAATCAATGAGTGAATGACAAACCTACCTTTATAAGTTTATTTCTATCAAAGATTATCAAGCGCTTCACACTCCTGTTGTTTCATTTTCGAACTGAGTCATCCATTGGCTGAGCACAAGAAAGCTGGAATTTCTACATAACTTTTGGCTAACTTTTTTACGATCAATAACTAGGCCTAAGTTCGTAATCAACACGTCCGCTGCAAGACGCCATTTTGGTGGTTAGCACAAAGCAACGGATTGGAATACGGAGCGGTGTACGCCCAATCACTACCTACCCGGAGTTCATAAAAACATTTTTTTGGATGGAAGGCTAAGCCTCGAGGGTTAGGCAGACATCAATCCTTTTTACTAACTACTACTACTAGTACTACTGTACTAGGCCTACTACAGTACAGTACTAGCCTACAACTCAGTAGAAGTAGATCTGCCGGTAGCGATCTCAGGATCTGCCTTCCTTCTAGGCCTATTTGACTAGTCACCACAATCACATTTGACAGACCCAGCCAGTCAGGTACCGTTCACTGTTCAGTCAGACAGTAAGCTATCTGCAGTCTGCCAGTCTGGACTCCAGCAACGTCAAGCGGCCATTTTGTCATGACTTTTTGTTTTAATTTCTAACCCTAACCCCAACCGTAATCCTATCCCTTTCCCGGGCGTTATATCCTAACCCTATCCCTGTCTAACCCTATCCCGACCTGCAGAACGGGGGTAGGAGTAGCAGTGAGTTCAAAACTTGAAAAAAAAATCATTGGCGTCAAGACTTTCTGTTTCAGTCAGTCACTGGACACCTAACTACGAAATCTACTACAAATTTTAAGCCCCGTGAAAATGTCTTCCATTAAGTTAACAATGCTTAGAATTGTAGTAATCTTGTATTCAAACAACAAAAGTTAAGCAAAATCAATGTTATAAGCTACTTACCAGACAGCCAAAAACACATTGGCAACAAATGTCTGCAGTCTTGTTGATCACATAACCGGAAGTTGGCACTGCGCATGTTTCCCGCAAAATGTGTACAACCAATCAGAAAAGAGGTCACGAAAAGGTCAAGCTCATTATCTCTACAAGCCCAGGAGCCAAAATCCGACCGAAATTTGCACACACACAAAGTGTGTGCACATTGACTTTTCAACGGTTTTGTGAGGTGATTGAGATAAATGCAGCAAATGGTCGCCGAAACGTTCTACACGCTGTTTGTGAGGTTTGCGTTGTGAGGTAATGGGAAAATCCACCTCACAAAAAAATCCACCTCACAACCCCGGTGGAAAACCATACGGTCCACCTCACAACCTACGGTAGATCAACACACACACAACACAACACACACACACACACACACACACACACACACACACACACACACACACACGTAGCATAAGCAATCTTTGGTTCTAAACAGCCCAGCTTCCTTTGCAAAGAAAGCCAAGGCCAATCAAACCAAATAAAACAATAGCAGTATTAATAATATTGTAAACATTTAAAAAAATGAAGGGGGGCGGGGTAAATTTAGCTTAACCCTCAAGGGCCATGTGTATCATATATGATACATAGCATTTATCCTCTCCTAAACATAAAAAGAAAGCTGCAGCTACAATAGGAACCATCAAGTACCTTGCACAAGACAATAAACTTGGTCTTAGTTGATATCATTGCCTTCCCATGCTGCTTGTGGAGTTTTACGAAGCAACAGAACGCAAGCAACAGATGCCTCGGAAAAAGACTTCTTCAAGTTAATGAACAACAGCTGTTTTGGAAAGACAATGGAAAACCCGCACAAACGTAAAGACGTCAGATTAGTTACCCAAGAAAACAAAGCAATCAAATTAACTTCAAAACCTAATTATCAAGACTTCAAAAAGTTCCATGACAACCTTTACGGTATAATGATGAAGAAAATTAATGTGAAGCTAGATAAACCAGTCTTCATTGGGTTTGCTGTTCTTGAACTGTCTAAGTTATTGATGTTAGAATTTTTATACGACTACTTTAAACCATTGTATCCAGACTCTAAAGTATTGTACACAGATACTGATTCATTTATTCTAGACATTCCAACTGAAGACTTTTACAAAGATTTAGAAACAGAAGTAGCAAAAGGATCAGACTCTAAGTATGATACATCCGGCTACTCAATTAAATCACCATTACATTCAACTGTAAATAAAACGGTGGGGGGGAAAAATTGGTAAGATGAAGGATGAACTGAATGGAACTTTAATCAAAGAGTACGTTGGACTGAGAGCAAAGATGTATTCAATTGCTAGTCAGACTAGTGTAATTAAAAAAGCGAAAGGAATCAGTAGGCCGGTTGTTCAAATGGTTATGACACACAACAACTACAAAGAAGCATTGTTCAATAACAAAACGTTTTTTCATGATAACCTTAAACTGCAATCTAAGTTACACGAGATAAATGAAACTGTTGTAAATAAAAAGTCACTCGATTCAACCAATACAAAACGCGTGTTTAAATCACCAGAGTTTTCGTACGCCGTTGGCCACTGGAGAACTAATTGTTATTGTCATAGTCAGTAGACTTTCGAAACTTGGAATCATACGTAATTGAATAAACACCCTTTAGAGTTCTTATCGTTATTTCCCTAGAACAGACTTTAATATTTCGTCTACTTTTTTTTCACATTCTTTTTTTTATCGCTTCTATGTCTTGCGGTTGTGAAAAACTTGCTCTTGATTTTTTCTGTAGTTCAAACTTTTGCATTTTGTAGTCATTGTAGTCTGCTTGGAGACGATTAAATTCATCATCCGTAATTTGAGAGTCTTGCAAAGCTTTACTAATTATCAATCGAAATGAACTGAGCTTAGCCATTATCAATTGAACCATAGCTGTATGCTTTTGAAGTTTGACTTTTATTTTTTTGTTAAAAGCGGTCGTTGTCATTGAAAACAATCCTAGCGTCAGTGACACACACCCTAACGGCAACGCTACTACTTTTTTTTTTCCCCCCCCCCCCCCCCCCCTCTCCAACACCAGTTGCTAACAACCCTACGGAGCTTCCCACTGTTATAGCGCCTAGAGTTCCAAAACCAGTATTTAAATATGTTGCAGTATTAAACAAACAAGAGTACCTTCGTTTAGCTCTGTTGTAATTAGCGAGATCTTTTTCCAATTCTCTTTGTATTTCTGTAATGGTATTCAGTCTGAACCCTTCGACAGACGTTTTGACTTGATCCATTTCTTCATTAGGCTCAGTATTATCTTTCGGAACTTTGGGGTATACTTTAACGGACATCTTTTTATACTAAATTAAAAAAAATCATATTTAATTCATCCCGGTTATCATTTTAAGAAGATGAGGTCCCCTAGCAAAGACACATAAAATGCTTTCAGCACATAACGAAACGATGAGGTAAAATCCAATGAGATCTAAATTAGTAAGGTTAATGAATGTTAATTCTTTAAGATTGTTTGGATCAACACTTAATATAACTTTATTACTAGTCGACACTGCCTTAATTTCTTCACCACTGTTTTGAATAACGATAGTACACTTCACTGATTCTGCATCCAAGTTTTGCCAAGAAATAAGTAATTCCTTTCATCAGGACGTCACTAACACCAGCAGGCGGGGAATCGGGATCATCCGCTCTAACAGAAAGTTCAAATATCATAGTAAATTCGTCCGCTAAAGTTATTTTAGGAATTAACTCTAATTGCGTGGCTGAGTCTTTTGTTACTGTCTTTTTTCTATACAGTATGTACTGTCTCTTTTTATAAGGTTTGATTGCTATTTCTCTTCTGCTGTTGTTTTGGGGAATCAGACTAACATGTAACGGTCCTGAGTTAAATGATTTGCGAAAGTGTTTGTTACTGTCAAAGAACGTAAACGGACTCAAAAATTCAAACTTAATTTCCCAATCAAAGAATGGAATTAAATGCCATTTGTTGTCACTTTTCTTAACAACTTTATATTCAAACTGACCAACATTATCAGCTACTACATTATGCAGTTGCTCTAGTCTAGGAACCTTTTTATCACTTACTTCTGCACGTTTATAATAACCATCACTCGTATACTCAAATCCATACAGTGCTCCTATCTCTCCATTCAGATCGAAGTCTTCTGTGTCTGCTAGATCTTTTAATTCTAAAGTCGTGCATCTAACAGGGTCAATCATAACCGGCTGATCTGGTCCGCGTGACATAGTTTTATATTAAATTATTTTATTTCTAGCAAAACATTTAGGCTGTCGCACTGAACTTCTTTTCCTTTTTTCCGTCAGTTATTCTTATTTTTAGCGAATGGTGATTCCCGCAAATTAATTCTTTAAACTGTAAGGTTGGAAACGTTATAAGTTCGTAATCGCAGTATGCCGCTTTTGCTGATGGAAGAACTCTTAACACAGTAGACGGATGGTTCTCAAATAAGTTGTTGTCCGTACTCAGGATATCTAAATGAAAGTATAATAAAGAATGTATTCCGAGATTAAGTGATTTTACAGCAGTAAATGCATTACTTTCCAGTGCATTATCAGTGATATGGAACCTGTCTAATCTAAAACCTAATAGTTTAGCCAATTCACAAGCAAATTCAAATACTACTCCTTTTTGGGCTCTAAACGTCATCTTCACTTTTAAATTTCCCTCATTAAGTTTTAAAGTAATGTCGAAGTCGTTTAACATTTCTTTTAATGAACAAAAGGCGTAATAACCGTCTGGTATAGTTAGTTCGATCATCCCTTCACTAGTATTTTTTCTTATCCAATTGTTCTTTAAGGATTCGCTTATGTTAATCCATTTAACTTTGTAATAAAATTCATGGAGCGCAACTTTTAGAGAACCATGATTTTCTATGGGACGTTGTAAAAGTATTGGCATGTCTTGATCAGTTATATAAATAAACATTTTTATATTGCAGATAAATAAATGAATGCTTTTAAATATAACAAAGACGCGAAATACCCAGTTGACTCATATAACCCTAAAACTATAGCTATTGATTCATTAGTCGTTGCAGTGGGAGTTGATTCCTTTAAAGTTAAGGTCAGTAATCCATTAAACAATTATTTAAATCCTAGTGTTAAACATGATAACATCGCAAAGACATGGTTTAGTCATCCAATGCAGTTTTATCAAAAACAGTTAAACTTTGCTGTGTTTTGTGCAAACGACAGGGTGTGGTGTTTCGTTCACTGATCATTTAAATCATCCTGATCCCATGGTAAAAGCAGTTTATAGATTTCATTTATATTACACATTCAGACGTATTTTGTCCGAACTGCAGGTACCATTACTACATGAACAAACTTTTAATCCATTCAACAACAGAATTAATTTGAAGACCTTTGAGCGGATTTGTAATGAGTTTAATATTAACTTGAAATCAGACTTTAGACAAAAGTTAGATCTCAATCATGGATTAGGTACACTGTATTATTGGGGAGTGCACAGAAAGTATAACTATGATTGAAATCCACCTTACACGTCTTTTTCTTCATGTACGACCGTTCATCTGGGATCTATTCAACAAAAAAATAAAAACGCTTGGTCTACATTTATTCTTCATACTTCTGAAGGACTGACAAAGGCGGGAATAGAAAGAGTAAATGATTCTATTCGTACTTACGTGTGGTGTTTGCTGCGATCGCAATCGCAAGTAAGGTCAGAAATAATGGATCCTTCAACCGGGTTTGAATGCGCAGAAACAATATTTAGCTGATATAGAGAATCTGCCCCCCCCCCCCTGATTAATTCTGCAGTTGATCTACCGACAAGTATTAAAAGGTATCAAGACGTTTTAAGATTTGCAAGATCGAAAGTAGACTTTGCTGTAGGTAGTGGATTATACATGCTACCCTCTGATCTCAGACTTCAAATAGGAACAATTGTAAACTATAACAACGAAATCATTATAGCTGGAGATAACCAAGCAATCGGGGTGAATTCGAAAATGAATTCTGAAGTGGCTGTGCCATCAATCGTACGAAGTCCAATCCCTAACAATAAAGAAAATAATACGACATCGATCGTACGAAGTACAATCCCTAACAATAAAGAAAATAATACGACTTCAATGAACTTACCGAGTTCAAATTCAAATTCAATGGACTCTTCGTTAGACTCTTCGTTACCGAATTCAAACGATAATCATGAAAATGAAAAGACAGCATTAGTTCTTTTTTTAACAGCGGTTGGTCTAGTTTATTTTTATTTTACTAGAAAGTAATCCTACAATCAGAACTAGTAGCATCCATAAGTGTTCAGCCACTAAAAACGACTACTTTGCTTGCAGTAGAAAAAAGCCAACTGACAATTCCACCTAATATACCAGGTAGCGCATCTAGTGCTTTTTCTCCTCATTGTTTTAATAGATTCGTCAATTGATCTAGTTTTTTTTTAATCCAATTCTTATCTTTCGGTGAAGATGACGGTGGCGGTGTTCCCGTTGCTCCAGTTAAAGCAAACACTAAAGTAGAGATTGCAAAACCTAAAGCAGTTATAACGCTAGCAATCGTAACACATTGCTCTTTAAATAAAGTTTTTATCGTTAGCTAGAGTGGTTTTCGTATAAAAATTCTTTGGATGGTTTCTTTATTCTGCTGAATTGTGTACGGTAAATCTTCAAAGGTTAGTTGGACAGTTACTTCTAGTTCTCCGCTTCTCTTTCGTCATGTAGATTCTTTTAGTTTTTTTTTTTTAGAAAATTCTTTTCTTTTTCATTTTTACCAAAACGGGGGGTGGGGTTGGCAGTTGTCATTCAGGGGCGGGGTTTTTTTGTTGTCATCATCAACCTACAGTTACCCACACTCTTCGTTTTTCTCTAATCCCGGCAATATACTTATCACTTAGCTTCACCTAACTTTGCTATTATGATTATTTTTTTTAATCTCCCTCTGATAGATGTAATGATTTTGAGAATGCCCTTAGTTCTCTCTCAGATAAGGGGTCGTGTAATGTTTTTAAATGGGTCTTCTTCATCATGAAAAACTGGTTTCTATTCTTGTGCTTACTGATCTGCAGTTGCGCTTAAGTCTCTAAGAGGTATTTCTTGAAGTTGGGATCAGGGTATATTATTTGCATGTTTTGAAGTGCAGCAACAGCTTCTGTCTTAGTTTCGAGCGGAATGTAAGCAGACTATGAGCGAAGGGATCGGAGCCTTCCACGAATTGTACTTGATTTAAAAATCTTGTAAGTTTTTTACGTCTGTAAGTTGGATTTGCGAGCTACCATCTTTCGATAATAACAAAATAACTGACCAATCTTTTAATTCGAAGTCATT
The DNA here is from genome assembly GCA_017654935.2 of Phymorhynchus buccinoides. NCBI lineage: Eukaryota > Metazoa > Mollusca > Gastropoda > Neogastropoda > Raphitomidae > Phymorhynchus > Phymorhynchus buccinoides. Next base: position 24,185,047 of record CM065707.1, read on the forward strand.
AGGATCACAACTGTTAGGTAGTTGTCGATCATCACTATTATTAAAACGTTCTATCTTTTTATCTTTTTCCTGTGCGCTGTTTGTATATCTTCCGTTGTCCTTTCATTTGGTCAGGTTCTGCTTCATTTGGTTCTTCACTTAAGATAGTGGATAATGATGACGAGGTGGAATAGGTTCATTCATGTCATCTCCAACATATAAATCATCATAATCTTGTACATCTTCTATTCCTGCCATGTTTAATTTTAATTATGTTTTTTATTATTTTATTTTTTTTGGAAAAAGAGGTCACAATCATACGGGGCGAGTCTTGAATCATACAGAAGGTTAAAGAACCACTCGGTGTTAAAGGACCAGGGCAGAGTATCGTGATAGTAATATCCTTCAACTATCGACCAAAGACAAATATATCAGTAGATCCTAGTCTGTGAATTCTAATGAAGTAATCGTACCATGGGGGGTACCCCCCGCGCGTCCTTGCATTTAAAATAGACCTGGATCAGAGACGGATCGAAAGAACTTTAGTTGGTAAAATCTTGTAGAGCGATCGTTAGTAATATTACTATTAACTTGAAGAAGAGAAGTAAGTCTTTAGATATGGCAGATGTCTTTTTGAGTTTATAGTGACCTCTGGTTAACAGAAAATGAAAGAAAGATCGGGGTTTATCAGGATACAGGGAGATAATGGCCCAAACTAGAATAGCTGCTGATGATAAAAAAGATAACAATAAAGATGCATTGGTTGCTCAAGTTTATGGTAATCGATTCTACATCCTCCGACTTGACTATTGATACACCCACTCTCCGTATTAATCAGAGAGCTTTAACAAGACAGACTTTGTATGAATTCACTTTTAATGATTACAACCGTGTTTTATCAGATCGATGGAAGATTCAACTGCAAAATATATATTTTCAGGACATCACATTTAGAGTTTGATGTTGTTCAGTCATTGCAGAACTAGCTCGTGATCTCAACATACCAGTCAGATTTGCAATCTACTACTACTACAACAAATTTAAATCACAGTAGTTACTAAAAATACAGACAGACACAATCTGAACATCGATTTGAAATATCAGAAGGTCGTTTGAAAGGAATTTTGTGTCTGTTTGAAGAAACCAAAAAACCCTTTAACAGATTAGGTTAGAAAGTTTTAAATAATCCAAAAGAACTAAGCTACTACCGCGATTGAGGCACCAAACCATTGTTTGTCGAGTTGTCTTTTTTACCTTAATCAGCACTTTGATGAAATTAAGAAAACTGTATTGGTGGAGGCGGGCAACTTAGAGATACTCTGCTATTTAATTTGCAAAGAACTCCCTCTTCACGATGTCCAGAACTGAAATTATTTATCTTCGAAAGTATGCTTTGTGTTAGATCTTAGAACAACTGATGATACAAACTTCATGGTAGGCGGAAGAACGGTAGGTGATGGGTCAGGAGGATAAACAGTCAATTCATAAAGAAGCAGGCGAGTGGGCAAACAAATATATGTTTTATGTGTATTTACTATGCGATGCTCCAGCTGAACATTGAAATACAGATTAAAGATATTGTGTAATTCAACAATGGACTTAAGATAGTTTAAATATTTCTTACAAAAGAACCACATTGCGGATTATTTTGCGGAATGACTGGGTTTGGAAAAACGATATTATGTTAGATTTAATACAACCTGTTTATCGTTATCACTTTTGATCTATAGTATTTTTTGTACTACTTTAGAAATTCAACGTCTTATAAAGAAAGGGGGAAAAGGTTCATTTTGGGCTGATGACGAAATTCTATTTGGTTGATCCGATTGATAAGTTAAGTGAATGTTAGATCATTTTTATTAAACGTTTAAAGGAACACAACATTGTTTATTAGTGATAGACTGCTCAGCTGACCAAGACTTGTTAAAAAAAGAAATAGTTTAGCACAAGGTTAAGCTTCAGTGGTACATGCGGAATAGTGTATGGATTTTACACAAAAGTATAATTCAGGTTTTAAAAGACTTAGATAACCGTTACGACGGTGTGTGTGGTTTTTTTTACTAAAGATAAAAAAATAGTTTTTGATGATGTACTTGATGAAAATGATGTGATTGAATCAAAAGGAAGAAAGAAGTCCGATTAAACACAAACTGAGGAAAGAGAAGTTTTGCAGCTAGTGTTAAAAACAATTTTCCTAGTCAGTACAAATGTTTGTAAAAAAAAAAAAAGAAGGTCATTGTTTTGTGTTGTGACTATCAAATCAAATGGTGTTGGTTATTATCTGGTTATACTATATATGAAAAATATAAACAACCAAAACAAAACCGACAGTAGCAAGAACAACAAAACAACCAGAAAAAGAAACAAACAAACGCAGAAATCCTAAAACCAAATAGCACAAAATCTCAGAGTGATCCATTTTTTAATGGCAGTAAGTGTTTTTGTTAAAGAACTTAATAAAAACTTGATAATAACCTTAAATAAGTGTTCAGAGAACTTATTAAGAACTTTGGTAACGAACTTGTAAGAATTGATAAGCACTTGAAGATGACTTGAAGTTACTTGCAAGAACTTGGTTTAAGACTTAAAAGAACTTAAAAGTCAATAAAACCAACTGCTTTCAAAAAAAATACAAAAGTTAGAAAAAAATGTTGGAAAAAAGTTAGAAACAAAAAAGTTGGAAAAAAGTTACAAAAAAAAGTTGGACAAAAAAGTTGCAAAAAAAGTTCGGAATTTTTTTTAGAAAAAAGTAAAGAAAAAGTTAAAAAAAGTTTTTGAAAATAAGTTCGCCTAGTTTTTATAAAAATGCAAAATTGCACATCCGACCTTGCTCACAAGTCACCACCAGTTCTCCGAATCTCACTTGAGATCCCACGGGCCCTATGAGAACACCCAAGCTAGACCCGAAGGGACTGGCAATAAGTGAAGCAAGGTCAATTTATTACAGTTTTAGGTTGTTTGTTTCTGAATTTCCCAACACACTTAACTACATTAACTAAATTAACTCTATTTCTTATCTTTAGAACCCCCATTTAAACAATCTTCCACGCCCTGAGTTTACAGGTCTTTAACCTTGGCCAGTGACCTCTTTGTTTAACGTTTTCATAATGGAGATTATTTGGACAGTTTAAGTAAGTAGAGTATCTCTTCTTTTTTTTTTTTCTCACTTTTATATTCCCTTTACAATAAACTTCTGACGAAACGAATAGAAGATTATTTGGAGGCCACAAGTGAAGAGATTTGTGTTAATGTTAGTTTAAATAGGGAAGAAACAAACACCTAATCACTTTACTAGGATGGAGTTCGTTTAACGTCGCGTATCGGCTTTCGCCATGTACGAACGGGCTGAACAAACCAACCAGGTATACAAAAATTGTAGTGTTTCCTGAATCACTGTCTTAGCCAAAAGGCTGAAGAACGATCAGTTGTCCTGAAACTTTTTTTCCACTTTACCTAACGCACAGTATTATATAGATACAAATCTTGCAATAATTCTATGATGGTTTACTTGTATTTATTGTCAAACAATAATAATTTAACTTTTTAGTTTAGTTCTTTATTCTAAAAGTTTTAATCAATAGTACACAACTAAACAATAATGTCTTTTATTCAGTTTCCACAATAAGTTTATAAAACAACCCACTTTTTAAGCATTAGGTTGTAATTTAACCAAAAGGACTGTTTAAATTTCCCTAAAATAGATGGCTACTTTAATCGGGAATTCCCTGTTATGTAGGTAGGGATTGCCTCAATCCGGGATTTCCCCATTTCTTATGGTGATGGGGTTTTTTGTCTCCTAAAAGTAGTGTTTTTTTCCTCCTAAAGGAAAGTCTAATTTTGTGCTCTTTTTTTACCTCCTTAAAGTAGTGTTTTTATATCTAAGTCTGAAACCCAAAAGGAAGGTTTGCTGTAATTTTTTTTGGGTTAGGATTTTGTTTATAAATGCGGAATAAATAAAGGAAAGACCCACCCCTAAGAGGAACGTAAAAATGCCCAGTCTGGATCGGAAAAAATAACCCTCCAAAAGTGCGTGCAACGTGCTTTATGGAGGGTTTTTTTTTTTTTGGAGCCAGACTTGGTATTTCTTACGTTTTCTCTCCCATTATTATGTTTACTGCACTAACAAAGAAAAAAATCTTCAACCACTCTCAGTGGCCCTCCACCCACCCCAACGAAAATGGCTTATCTCTCTCCGGCAACCTCCGGCCAAAATGAGAAACCGCCGGCTTTGACGGTTTCATTTTCTACAGGAAAACAGAGAAAAGTGAGTGGTTCACGATCCTTGAAAAAAGGCTGTAGTGATCTGGTGACCTCGAACGTGTTCTCTTGCTACACCTCTTCAGTCAGGTTGCCCCTTTAAGATGAACCTGCCAGCTCCTGAAAGGAGAAACCACCTTTTTTTTTCACCAATTACTCGCATTTCAAAATGACACTATCTATCATGACGCTATCGACGTTATCGACTGCAATGTTTTCGTGAGTTGGCGTGTATGTAGTTTCTCTACTTCCGGACACACAAGGTTCATTTAAAAATGAACATAGTTTAAACAGACGCAAGACCACACAAAGCAGCACATATTGGACATACAGTTTCGTATAGAAATGCCAATCTCTCTCTCTCTCTCTCCTCGTCTTCTCTCTCGTCTCTCTCTCTCTCTCTTCTCTCCCTCTTCCTCGAGACCACACTGGTAATTTCACCTAACATGGTATAAATAAATTTTTGACTTTCATCACAGCACACACGCACACACACACACACTCTCACACAAACACACACACACACACACACACACACAACCACACACACACACACACACACCACACACACATGCGCGCGCAACCATGCAGGCACGCACGCACGTGCACATGCTTTTAAAAATAATATTAAAAGTGCGATAGCAACCTAACTCTCTCTCTCCTCTCTCACCTTCTCTCTCTCTCTTCTCTCTCTCTTTCTCTCTATCTCTCACACTCACACACACACACAACACACACACCACACAACCACACACACACACCCACACCACACACACACACACCACACACCATACACGCACATTCACATTCAGGCATAAAATACATCGATTCTCGATGGTTTCTAAGGTTGGGATTGGGTTATTTTGACATGTATAGATCTTTCTCTAGCTAATTAAACCAAACTTTCATCATGTATGCCTACTTGTTCTTGCTGTTTGTGCTAGTGTGCGTTTGTTTGCTTAGTCTCTCTCTCTCTTCTCCTCGTCTCTCCTCTCTTCATCCTCTCTCTCTCGTCCTCTCTCGCTTCTCCTCTCTCTCTCTCTCTCTCTCTCTCCCTCCCTGTCTCTTTCTCTATCTAGACCAATCATAATGACCGTTTTGATCAGTTTTATTTTTACATTTCATATGGTTTTATAGTTAGTTCGTTCGTAAGTTTTGTATGTGTGGTGGTGGCATGCGTGTGTGCATGCGCGCGTGCCAGAGTGTACATTTAATGCATCTAATATCCTATAGCGACTGTGTGTGTGTGTGTGTGTGTGTGTGTGTTGTGTGTGGTGTGTGTGTGTGTGTGTGTGTGTGTGTGTTGTTGTTG
>CM065707.1:24191094-24213594 GCA_017654935.2 Phymorhynchus buccinoides
GCTCAATCGAACCGAGAATCAACTGTTGCATAAGAGACGGGGGATTAGCTACCGAACGATCCACACCACAATTTTTTATCTAAAAAAACATATCACCCAGACTAAGTCGAACTCACATTTAATTTTCTGAAAGAGCATATGAATAGCAATGATGATATTTTCATTCGAAAGCTAACACAATGTCATAAACAAACCATGAATTAGAAGAACAAATCCGTAATGGCGCTTGACGAGCATGACGCCGAAGTCAATACTGCTACATGTCACGTGAAAGACAGCAAAAAAATTGGGGTCCCTTTCGAAAAATCCGTTCACAAGAAATTGGGTGCTTTCCACCTTGCTGTAAAGGCACCAAAAAAGGATCAGTGAGGTGTTCAGAACAGGAAGAACTACCCTATGTATATTTGCAGTGTGGGTAGGGAGAAAAGTGGAAAGTGAACGTTACTAGACCTGGCGTCGAGCGGAGCGCAATCGCGTCATCCGCCAACCAGGCCACAAGGAAGGAAAAAAAACGGTTCGATTCGGTTGCTGCAGCCTTATGTCGCTAAAAAGGCATCAAATCAGGGTCTGTTATTGAAAGACCTATATTCTCTTAAATTAGGGAGGTTAAGGATAGGCCTTGTTTTAATCTCCAAAGAAATCCCAATTACAGACATATTTGTTCTCTACCCAGGCTCCCGTTTAATGGAAATTTTGCTGGAAAAATGGCTGGCGGCAAAGGGTTTAAGCGTTTGTCTCGCTTCTGTCTGTCAAAGTCATAATAGAGATTATTGTAAAATAATCTGTGAGGAGACAAGTCACCAGAGGCAGATGGTAGTCTTCTTTTGTTTTGATTGTAGGTACAGTATTTGGCCCAGTTTTTCCATCAAGCTGAAGCGAAGCCGCAGAGGTCATTTCACGATCTCTCAGCGTCCTGGCCCCACATCTTGATGGTAAGTACATGTAGATTGTTTGTGTGCACGCACGCACACACACGCATACACACACACACAGACACAACACACAATAAAGATGATTTTGTCTTAGCGTGACGCACAGCACACACACAACAACAACAACACAACACACACACACACCACACACACACACAAACACACACCACACACACACACACACACAACATTCATGCAGGCATACAAACACTCACTAGCCACATGTACGTAAAACAGTGCACACCACCAACACCACCACAACTCAACACCAAACACACACACACAAACCACACTACACACACACACACACCCAAAGACAACACACACACACACACACACCACTATCATGCAGTCATACAAACACCTTCTAACCACATGTTACTGAAACATGTAGCACACCAAATCCAGTGCATTTTGTACACTCATTCCAAACACAGACACATTCCAAATCTTTATATGGCACACACACACACACACACAACACAAACACAACTGTTCAAACACAACACAACACATACAAACACACACACACACACCTCCTACGTGCACAACATGCACGTTCACATCCAATTGCACATCGCAGTTGTGCATTTGTTGAATTACTTGTATGTCACAGTCATGGGTGAAAGTAGTTCAGGAATGCCCCTGAAATCAGGATTGAAAAGGCTGAGAGAGTCTTCAGGATCGGCCATCTTGTCATCAGGTATCCACAGGGCATAAAATCTTCCTCTATTCTTCTTCTGCATTCGCAGGCCATATGGCCTAAATGGGTACGGTACGTATGTGTCCGGTTTTCAGTAATTTCAAATCAAACAATGAATACATGTAGTGAGTCCAAGAGAGGAGATAACGAAATTGAAACAAAGGGTGAATACTCTCCCACCCCCCACACCTTTCTGCAATGAAATCCAATCCACCAAGTTTGATTACGATGCCCAATCATCTAGCAGTGCGTGGGTCGAACTTTGTTCAACTCAAATCAAACGTTTCTGCCAACATTAATGGCAGATTAAAACAAGATCAAGTCAAAGTCGAAAATACTTTATTATCACGTTAGGTGTGAATATTATCAGTTCTGGAGTTCTTCCGTCAGTGGTCTCATACAAGCACAATACAAGCAATGAAGCACATTTGCTTGCATTAAAAATGTAAACAAAACTGAGGAAAAATGGACAACAAACCATGCTTCCCAAGAAGTTGGACATAGTTAAGAGTCGATACAAGCGAATATCAAAAACATTAAGAACTGCCCTATTTCCAACCATTTTTTATCCTCGCATTCATTTATTCACCCACCACCCCCACCCCCACCCTCTCGAGATGCTAGATATGCAATTCTAGCGCCACCTCCAGCCATCCTGAAATTATTTTTAAATGCGGTCACCACTTCCAGGATTGGGAAAGATTCAGAGACCATTAAAACGTGTCCACTTGATGAACAGAGATAACTTCTTTAGTACTTTCAACCAGCACAGCGGTATGGTGTGTTTTGTATTTGTTGAATCAATCCTGTTGCTGTTACAAGAGGCATGCTGATCGCCATGCTGATATCGCTGCTGTGTGTTTTGTATTTGTTGAATCAATCCTGTTGCTGTTACAGAGGCATGCTGATCGCCATGCTGATATCACAGCTGTGTGTTTTGTATTTGTTGAATCAATCCTGTTGCTGTTACAGAGGCATGCTGATCGCCATGCTGATATCACAGCTGTGTGTTTTGTATTTGTTGAATCAATCCTGTTGCTGTTGCAGAGGCATGCTGATCGCCATGCTGATATCACAGCTGTGTGTTTTGTATTTGTTGAATCAATCCTGTTGCTGTTACAGAGGCATGCTGATCGCCATGCTGATATCACAGCTGTGTGTTTTGTATTTGTTGAATCAATCCTGTTGCTGTTACAGAGGCATGCTGATCGCCATGCTGATATCACAGCTGTGTGTTTTGTATTTGTTGAATCAATCCTGTTGCTGTTGCAGAGGCATGCTGATCGCCATGCTGATATCGCTGCTGTGGATCGTCCTGTTGCGCTTTCTGGTCGGAATCATGGTCTGGCTTACCCTCATTCTCTTTGCCGGGCTCTTCATTTTCAGTGAGTGATAAATAAATTTGTGTGTGTTTGCTGAGTACCGTATTTTCCGGTCTACAAAGCACACCCTTGTTCTAAGCCGCATCCCCTGGATTTTATTAAAATTCTGGAAAAAACAAAAATAAAGCCGCATTCAGTGTCTAAGCCGCCAGAAGCTGAAGAAAAAAAGACCCTGAGCCCGGACGAGTGGTCACGAACGCTCAAAAAGCCAGGGCAGCTAGTTGACAGCCCGTGTTGCACTCGCGCACAAACTACACATAACAGTACAGACATAATCTTCGCCATAACGGTCCCACTAAATACTGGATTATGCACAAAGACACAACACAACACAAAACAAGACAAAATAATGCACTGGCAGTTCATTTTCAGTCAAACTTTGCACACACGAAACTTTCACTTCGCATCCGGATCAACTCGGCATTAAACAAAATGGCGCAGCGCACTCCACAGATACGTAATCAAGGCAAGCGATTGTTCTCATTTATTGGATTTTGTGAGTTGTTTACATTCAGCAAGCGTTTCAGTGCAGACGCTAATGCCGATATATCGGTTTAATAAAGCAAAGGAGCTACTTCTCAACTTCTTTTTGGTAAAGTGAGACCAATCACTTAGTTTCAACTTATGGAGTGAGACCGATCACTTAGTTTCAACTTGGAAGTTGACTTTGCATTTACGTTTGATCACAGAGTTCATAAAGATCGACACGACTGTGAGTGTCTCAATTGAAACTTTGATCATAAATTGCTCAATGATGACACATGTGCATAAAAGTGGTGAAAATTAGTGGTATGTGGTCAGATCGTATTGATGTTATGTTTGATTAAATTCCTTCAATTTTGGCCTGAGAACGGTTCATTTTTTACCAAGATTGGCGATGTTAATATGCAAAGGCTGGAGTTGACGACCAGCCTAAAGTAACGGAAGGGGAAATATTCAAAAATTGTCCGCAATCGCTTGTTTTAGCCGCAGGGGTCAAAGTTGAAAGAAAAAAGTAGCGGCTTATAGCCCGGAAAAATACTGTATGCCAGTCTGTCGTTTTCAGGACTATGACTGCCAGATAGCACGCAGAGGGACCGAAAGTTATTCTTGAAATTCAAAATATCAGGATAGACAAAGTCTGCTATTACCAAAGATATTCTAAAAGGGTAAAATGAACTACTTAAGACCTTGGCAAACCGGGCTGATAGAGTTATCGTTAGTGCGGACGTGTACACTATTCACAGTGGAGGCTATCCCAAAAACTCGGACTGGAACTTGAACGGCGAATTCAACTGGCCTATCGATGTGTAAAATGTGTCACGTTTCAAAGGGACATAACACAGTGTTTCTGTCCTCACTACTCATATAGGGAAAAGAGACCGGATGTTTGTCTTCCCCTGTACAGAGTTCTTTGCTATTACCTCACATTCTGTTTTGTGCAATCAATACTGAGATAATAACTAGGTTTTTGTTTTCCTTTTTTTTTTTCTTACTACAGCTACAGTCGTTACTACGACCTGAAGTCTCAGAACATCACAGGGGAGTTTGGCCTGTCCCAGGCCTTTGTGCTCACCTTTGAGTACTCTATAGTTTGTTGTTGTTTGTTTTCATACACAGGCAGTTACTACAGCTACAGTCGTTACTACGACCTGAAGTCTCAGAACATCACGGGAGAGTTTGGCCTGTCCCAGGCCTTTGTGCTCACCTTTGAGTACTCTATAGTTTGTTGTTGTTTGTTTTGTAACAGGCAGTTACTACAGCTACAGTCGTTACTACGACCTGAAGTCTCCCTGCACTCCCGCATCCTGGTTGTTATTTTCCTATCTCAGAACATGACGGGGGAGTTTGGCCTGTCCCAGGCCTTTGTGCTCAACTTTGAGTACTACCTCACCCTCAAACAGACCTGGCTCGCCTTTGGTAAGTAACAGACTTATGTCCGGTTTAACTCATTCAAGTCGTTCCGGACATATATGTCCGGAATTAATAGACAGCTGTCAATTAAGATGCATTTGCTTCAAGGGAAGTAAATCTGTGTGCACACCATACCTTGGTCACTTCTAAACTCGCTTCGCTCCCTTAGACCACAATTTTGCCTCTGACTTTGCTTTTGTAGTGGTTTGTTGTGGTGGAAACCCAATCGGTGTAGATAGGTTTTTTTTCTATATAAAGTCTATATATAAAAAAAAGTCTGATCTACCACTTCCCTATGTCTAAGCCTGAAGTAAAAAACACACCGTAATCTTCTTTCATTTCTCCTTTTGTTTATGTATGTTTTGTTTGTGTGTATGGCTGGAGTGATTATTGTGAGTTTTTTTAATCTTTCAAAATCGCTGGCGATGAACGGAGTTAACAATTCTTTTTTTAAATTACATTATCATGTTGTTCATCAGCAAGCAATTATGTCTTCAAATTTCTTAAAGACATTAGAAAGGATTGAGTTGGCTCGAAATTGTTGTCTTACCCTGGCTTAAAGACTCCAGGGATCATCCCAACAGCCGAAGCACTTGAACTTTATTGGTACAAGTGCATCAGCTACGGAATGAGAAACATACGTTTGGGTGTGTGTTTGTGACTGTTTTTGATTATGGTACCCTCCCCGTCACTTGGGCAGCCACACTCCGACTTCGGGGGGATCTTGGAGACTGGTGATGTTATGCTAGGAGCTTGTCATGGCTAAAGACAACCCCTGCATAGCTATGCATAGCAATAACAACATTTTGATGTAGCCTTGGTGTTCTAACCTATGGCAATAATCATTCTGACATAGCCTTAAGCCAAGGCGAATACTTTTAGTGTGACCTTTTAAAAAAAATAAATATGATTTATTTATTGCAGTACATGTTATGATGTAGCTTTGGGGCTGTCATTCATATAGCCTGCCTAAGTTTAATTCAGTGGAAAACCAGATAAATACACCCCCAGTGAGTTTGATTTTCTGTCATGGTTATGCATATTGTATTACTTCTGAAAATACCCCCTTTTTGTTTGTGGCTCAAGCCATATAACTCAATTTGACGGTCGCGTTTGTCAGTCGGTCCAAAATTGTGGGCACATTTTGACAAAATTGTGACGAGAGATAAAAAATTGAGTTTTACGTCCTCTTGGTCTGAAATCATGACCCATATGGGACATTATGTAATATACAAATATGTCTGGAAACAATACTGGAGGCAATGCCCAAAGACAGTGCTAAACCAGTAAAGTCCCGATTTTTTTAATTAATATAGATAGGTGTAGTGTTAACCACGCCTCTGTTAAACCTCATCGGCTATGGCACCGCCACAAGTAGTAATCAAAAACGTCCGTCCCTGGGTGGGCCCGAACGTTCATTGACAACAATTGTCGCACTTCAAATTGTGGCTGCTCTTTAAAATGATGTATTTTTAAAAGCGTACAAAATAATAAACATACATTAATACAGACACTACAACAGACACGACGAGTATGCGGTGCTTCTTTTGATGAGTATAAGTAGGATACATAGTTTTAAATGTTTCCCAAAAGATATATAAAAAGTTACGAAATGGTGCAGAGATAACATTACTGGTTTACAGATTAAAATTATTTAAAATCCAGGGGAGGTTGACTCATGATTGGAGCTTTGCAGAGTCCGATTGGAGTGGTAAAAAATAGACCGCGTGCCACAAACTATTGCGATTTCACGCTTGTTTTAAGTACATTCTGATGACAGTGGTTATTGTTACAAGTAGGTTTACACAATTTCTGGGACTTTAAATATTTTGCTCTGACATTTTAAACAAAGTCAGCATTATAAAGCAACAATTAAAAAAAGGACTGATATAAGAGATGCCAGACCCTTTAATAAATGTAAGAGATTTTTACTTTTTGTCATTGGGAGACCTGTTGACACGTCACTTTCTTCTCCCCTTCAGGCTGCACCTCGGCCAACCGTTCCTGCTGCTGTTCCTCATCATCGTCATCGTCCTCGCCAAGAGGATCTGCATCGCCAATACGAAACTCATCAAGGAAGGCCGCAAGTACAGTATGTGTTTGGTTATGGGGTTTTATTCTTCTTCTTCTTCTTCTTCCTGCAGTAGGACAACCGCAAATCATGATTTGTGATGGTTCTGTTGTGTGTTAAAAACTGGGAACTTTGGTCATGTAAATAAAATATCTGTACACAGTAATAATTTCTTTGGCCGCCCAGGTGATCGGCTTGAATGGCTGGGGGACATATGGGACAGGTTGGAGTTTAGGATTGTGGGAATACTGGAGGGGAATGAGTGGGGCAGGGTTCAAGAGGGAGGGATATTGAGGTGGGAGGGAGGGATTGGAGTGGGATGGGAGGGCGGGAGGGGCGAGGGCGCTGTTTTTTAGATCCGGGACTTGAAGCTCTCCACCGAAGCCGATGATACTTCCTCAGGTGGGAGGGAGTTCCACTCAGAGATGGTCCGTGGAATAACCCGGACAACTTTATGTAGCTGTTTTTTCACTGTCCACATCATGTAAGAAATTGTATTTTGTAAAAAACAAAACAAAAAACAACAACTTTGTAAATTCATCAAATTTGGACATTAAGTGGTATGATGGTGGTGACAACCCTGACGTGGTCTTTAGTTGTCAACATGGGCCAGAATTTGAAGTCTTAATCTCTAATAAGGGACATGCTGGGCCTAAGCAGTTCTCTTAGTTAGGTGCATAGCGGCAGCATGGCGCATCTGCACTCAATTGAAAGCTAACTGTCTGAACGATCGACGAAGAAGAAGAAGAATCCTAAGAATTTTTTAAAGAGAAAATTGTATCAATGTTATGTTTATTCATGTTTTAGGGCCCTCATCACGTGTGTTTAAACAACATTTTTTTTATATATCCTTGTTTTAGGGCCCTCAACAAGATGACTGGTGTTTTTTTGTTTATCCATGTTTTGGGGCCATCAAAAGGATGACAGTGGAGCTGTCCTGTTAATCCATGTTATCGGGCCATCGGGGGCTGCAGTGTTTAGTATATTCATGTTTTAGGGCCATCAAGATGACTGGTGTTCTGTTTATCCATGTTTTAGGGCCAAGATGACTGGTGCGGTTCGTTTATCCATGTTTTAGGGCCATCATCCAAGATGACTCTGGTGCTGCCCCGGTTGATGGCCGCTGTTTCCCTTCATTTCTGCCAAGCTGATCGGTGGTGCCTATTACGTCACTCGGCCCTGTATCCTCTTACAAACAGTTTTCGTCAATGTTGATCGTTACGTACTATCGCTAAAATTTCAGAGCTGAAGAAGAGGTATTTGAAACTTTACAAATGTAAAACGCACTTGTTGGGAAAGGAACAACGATTTAGATCAGATGTTATAAAATCTTTTGAATAGTCAAGGGATGACTGCAACAAGCAAGACAAGAAACTTCCCACACCCACACGCACGCACGCACGCACCCGCACACGCACACGAAACAATTCCCCCACTCTCCTCTCTCTCGTCAACACACACACCACACAGCACAGAAGGAAAAGCAAGACTACGAAAGCAAAATATCTTGTAGACATGAAAAGAAATTTAAATATTATGGAACCATCTTCAACGCAGCCATTTTTTGAGCCAAAACTTCCATTAAACTTAACTGGCCAGAGAAAAGATTATGTCCTGCAGTATTTGGCGGATTCCTCTGTGACATGCATAGAATAGGCCTCTCCTTACCTTCCCAAGATGAAAGGAACATTAAGTCACTGGATACCAGACACTCATTTCGATGCCTTGAAGTGAAGACAGAGTGTATCATCATTGTGGTGGCCCAGATGGCGACCAGTGTCACTGAAAGGGTACAAAATAGATGTGATTTACTTTGTCGCCTTAACATTTTACTAGTTACCATCGGGCTCCATGGGAGAGAACGAGTATACAAAGGAAACACAGGTAAGGCTTGATGCTCAAGTAAATAATGATAATACATCAGTTATCAGAATTGTCAGAGGATCCGGCTCATTTCAGAGGATTGAGAATTTCTGACAGGGATTGGCTTTACTGTGCATGAGGTTTTTGCCTTTCATTGAGTTGTTATCGTAAATTTCTGTTAAATAGCACTTTGAAGTGAATTTCTCAACTGCATTAAGCCTTTTCAGTCGTTGGGAACTGAACTTCAGCGTTTGTACCCTCTACAGTACTGGGGCCTTGGTGGCCGTTTGCCACCGCGGTTTCAGAAGGATTGGACTTTGACTAGTTCTGATGCCTGATAATAAAAACATGTATAAGGCAAATTCTGCGCGAAAACTACTCATCGGCGCTTACATAACTAAGAATCATTCCACATACAAAGATACTTCAGACATATCGGAACTATCATCGATGCACTCTTCGCCTTCCCACACCCTCACCAACCACATATTACTCATAGACAAATGTGTTCATAGTGGGACATAACAAGCATGCAGAGGTACACAAACGCACTCCACACACACACAAACTCACACTAGCGCACAACAAACAAACACACACACAAAACCACGGTACACACACACATACAGTAACTAACACACACACACACACACACACACACACTTTTCTGGCACTGGCCGGTTGTTTCCCCTTGTCAAACCATTGCAGGACGGGCCATTGACTAAGGTTGAAAAAACATCACCACAAAAAAAGTTGATGGGCCCAATATTTTAGAGAAAGCAATTACCAACACCATGGCAGCTACACCGGATCATAAAAAATATCAAAGATTCCATACCTTCGTCGTTTGTCTCTGTTGACGAAACACTTGCTTATAGGGATTACTTACGAGGAATACTGTTTTGCATTTTTGAAATAACAATGGGATGAACTTATGAAGGACCTTGTGATCTGACCGTGCAGTGACATCAAGGAGGTGGTGTGCCAGAGGGCGACGTCAACGCTCTGTTGAGACTGGGTGCCTCGTGGACTCCAAGTTAGTCCAGGATTTAATGTAATTATTGATGGGCGTGGATTGAGAAGGCCTGATTGACTGCTGCGATGAGTTAACTCATTCGGCATCGCAACGTATTTGAATTATTAAAAAAACTCACAAAAGCACTACAGCCATGCACACAAAAAAACATACATAAACAAAAGGGAAAATGGTGAAAAAAGCAAAGATTTTACCGTCGGGTTTTTACTTCAGGTTAGGAATAGGGAAGTGGTAGACAGACTGAATTTTTATATACAGTGGAACCTCCCTTATAAGACCTTCAGAAATAATCCAAAGTCTTATAAAAGGGAGGGGTCTTATAAGGGAAGTAATTTTAATACTTACAAAGAAGGGCAATGTCTCAGAGAAGGGGGTCTTTTTTATTATGGGGAGGGGTGGGGATAAGATTGTAGTGTATGATTCTTATCATGGGAGCTGGGGTCTTCTGAGGGATGGGTTCCAATGTATAGACTTTATATACAGAAAACTCTCATACACGATTGGCCTGTCCCAATAAAACGGACCACTAGCAAAAGCAAAGTCAGGGGCAAAAAAAGGGTTGGTGGACTGAAGGGAGTGAAGCGAGTTAGAAGTGACAAGGGTATGGTGTTGTGTCGGGATTTACTTCCCTTGAAGCAAAATGCATCAAATGACAGGCCGATACAGATGGAGTTCGGACATATATGGACCCGCGATCGGACTTGAGAGTTAATTTGTGATAGTTGATGTGACAGAGTATGGTGGATTGGATATATGTTTATTGTTAGTTGATAGTTAAGGGCCAGTATTAGGTAATTAGATTAGGTACTTATAGGCACCGAGGCGTCTTGTGAAATTCGGGGGTTTGCTCCCACTGGAGAGTCGTGTCGCACCCAGAGGCGCGCAACCCTATTGTTATTTTGCATGCGATTTTTGTCACGATGGGGGCGGGGGGGGGGTCGTAGTATTATTTTTTACCAAGAGTTACAACGTTTTCGTTGCCAAATGTGGGAGTTTAACACGTATGCTAAGTGCATGGGCACCGGGTGGACTCGGTTTATCGTCTCATCCAAAGGACCCACGTTCAGACCGTTTAAGGCCTCAGCAGAGTGAGAGGAAAAAATCCCCTGTACCCACCAGGTTCGAACTCGGGGTTTACTTGACACGAAGCGAACGCACTACCACTGTGCCACTCCACAACGCCACTAAATCGTTATTTGTGATTAGACTGTTGGCGATGCGGATGTTTTCAGATCACGTGATATCCAAGAAAAACACATGGATTGGAGCGTCGAGATTCACGTTCGATCGAATCGTGGTTCCTATGCAAAGAAACGAAGCGAACAACTACTACAAGGCGAAAACGATCAGGGAGAGTGAGAAACAGAGAGAGAGATTGAGAGAAGAGAGAAACAGAGAGAGAGAGAGAGAGACCATAGAGAAACAGAGAGAGAGAGAGAAACCTGAGAGAGACAGGAGAGAGAGAGAAAACAACAGAGAGAGAGAGACAGAGAGAGAGAGATGCGAGAGAGAGAGAGAGAGACTATTAATTACATGTCTTCTTCTTCTACTGTTGAGTATCCACAATCATCAGTTTGATTTTATTAGAGAGATTAATGTGTTGTGCTCCATGATAAAGAATAGATTTGCAAAAGACTCGAAAGAAATTCCCCATTTTGTTTTCTTAATGTAGAAAACAAAAAAATCTGATCTCCGGCTAAAAAAAAAAACCACAAGGTTGTGAGTGACAGGCTAGGTTTGAACATGGAGAAAATTTGTTGATATGATTGAATCAAACTAGGTAAATTAGATAGAATTAGATTGAGTAGAATGATAAAGTTGGTTGGCTGGCACAGGGAACCCTGTTACGCTCCTTCACAAAATAGTGATGAATGTGCTCGGATTTATTTTCGTCATGTGCTGGTATTAGTGGTATTGGGCAATTAAATACGATATTAGATATCATCAGAATTAAGATATCAACGATTTAGAATAATCAATCGATTTAGATATCAATCCGATTTAGATACTAATACGCATTTAGATATCAAATCGATTTAGATATTCATGAACCTGGATTGCTGATGCTTGAAGAAGAAAAGGACGACTTGACATTGGATAGGTTGATTGATAGTGTTGGATTGAATAGGTTGATTGATAGGTTGATTGATAGGTTGATTATGTTGATTGATATGGGTTGATTTACCGGTTGACCGTCATGTGTTTTCAAATGTGTGTGTGGGGTTTTTTTTTCTTTTTTGCAAGATAAGAGTTGTTATGAGGCTTGAAATGTTGTTTGAAGCACGAGAGACTTGAAATGTTGTTTGAAGCACTAGAGACTTGAAATGTTGTTTGAAGCACTACAGGCTTAAAATGTTGTTTGAAGCACTACAGGCTTAGAAATGTTGTTTGAAGCACTAGAGACTTGAAATGTTGTTTGAAGCACTAGAGGCTTAAAATGTTGTTTGAAGCACTAGAGACTTGAAATGTTGTTTGAAGCACTAGAGACTTGAAATGTTGTTTGAAGCACTACAGGCTTAAAATGTTGTTTGAAGCACTACAGGCTTAAAATGTTGTTTGAAGCACTAGAGGCTTAAAATGTTGTTTGAAGCACTAGAGACTTGAAATGTCGTTTGAAGCACTAGAGACTTGAAATGTTGTTTGAAGCACTAGAGACTTGAAATGTTGTTTGAAGCACTAGAGACTTGAAATGTAGTTTGAAGCACGAGAGACTTGAAATGTTGTTTGAAGCACTAGAGACTTGAAATGTTGTTTGAAGCACTAGAGACTTGAAATGTTGTTTGAAGCACTAGAGACTTGAAATGTCGTTTGAAGCACTAGAGACTTGAAATGTTGTTTGAAGCACTAGAGACTTGAAATGTCGTTTGAAGCACTAGAGGCTTGGAATGTAGTTTGAAGCAATAATGAGACAGATCTTCATGGTTTTGATGATTAGGCTTGGAAGTGAGTGACGATGAATTTTGTGATAACCAGGCATGGTAGACCTCTCTCCGCGAATCGCGGAAATCCCGAAACAGTTTGAAACAAATTATTTAAGAAACAGTTGAGGTGGGCATGGATTAGTAAAAAATGTGCCTTGGGGCTGATGGCATGAGTAAAGGTAGAGAATGGTCACTTGTCTGCATGTTATTGAATTTTCTTCGGCCCCCTGAACCCCCGGCCATTTTCCTTGAAAACCACTTTGCCCCCACTACCATGCCTGGATAACAATACTGACGATTTGTTTGAAAGTAATAATTAAAGCTACAACTTTAAAAAAAAATTTTTTAAAAAATGCAACAATCACGATAATGTTGAGTTTTTTGTTTTTCTTTCTCAGGACAATACGACCCTGGGTGACTTGTGTGAGTTTGTCAAGTACGGAGGATCGCAGTAAGTTCTTTTTATTTAACTTATTGGTTTTTAATTCTGTTAGCTGTATTTATCTTGTATTTTTAGTATATAGATGATAAATTTGCTTTGTTTTGTTGATTCCTTTAAGGGCTTCGCACACTAGCGTCAAAGATCTCGAGATCGCGGCGATTTTGTTGCTGCAAGGCGCAGTTTGATGCGCCGCTTGCGTGTGAGAGATTCGCGGCGCGGCAGGTTTTTTTTTATGCGTAGCTGCGCGATTTTTTGTTGCTCGAGAATAGAACCGGCTCTAATTTTGATGCTCAAGATCGCGAGATGGTAGAGAGATCGTGAAACTAGCCAATCACAACGGACTGAAGGACCATAACTCTGATTGAAGAAAAAAAAATGGCAGACTTGCTCGAACCCGAAATAAAGCGTCTGACGCTAGAGTAATCTTTCCTTGCTTTCCAAATAAGGAAGTTCGCGTGACAAGAGGCGAAGCGACAAGTTGTGTGTCGTGTGTGAGAACACCACTGCCTCGCTACAATGTGTGCTGTGATGCAGGCGTCAACGCGTCAAGGCGTTGCTCTGAGAAACAATTGACGCCTGATGCTAGTGTGCGAAGGCCTTTATATCAACCAGAAATAATAATAATAATAATAATAACAGTACATTTATTATAGCGCTTTACCTCAAATGAGCCCAAAGCGCTTTACAATCACAATTATTCATCAACAGATAAACAAAAACAACATTCAAGAGTGACACCAACTACCAACAGTGCATATGCAAAGCAACTCTCTCTCTCTCTCTAACACCCCACACCCCCCTCCAATGGCCATGCAGGTGTATGTACATGCTGTTCATGTTCTTCAGGCTGATGAACTTTGTTGTGGTCCTCGGACAGATAACCCTGGCAGGGGCCTTCACCTCCTTGTTATAGTTTGCTTTCTAGTGTATTATTTTAAATATTTTACGTATAGAAGAAATGGCACAGGTACTGGCAGGAAGCACGCAAGAACTGCAGCAGGTTTTTTTAGCCTCGACAAACCCCCTCAACTCTCTCTCCTGAGGACCTTCCAGGTCTGCATTGGGCTCACAAGTCACCTAAGAACTCACCCAGCCTCCTGACTGTACTTGACAAAAACTGAACTGTCGAATCAACGATCGTCATCGTGCGAGATGGACGGACATCATTTTGTTGTCAACTTAGGCCTGGCTCGTTTTTTCAGCGCACTCCAGACTTCTGGAAATTGTAGTTTCAGGATTCTGGACGTTCTGGTGTGCGTTCTGTTCTAAACTGTTGTGTGCGTTGCAGGTTCGCGGTGGTGATGCAGGTCTACATGCTGTTCATGTTCTTCTGGCTGATGAACTTCGTGGTGGCCCTGGGTCAGATGACCCTGGCCGGGGCCTTCGCATCCTACTACTGGGTCTACGACAAGGACAACATGCCCTCCCTGCCCCTTCTCTCCTCCCTGGGACGATGCTTCAGGTACAGCAGCAGTAGTAGAAGTAGTAGTAGTAGAAGTGGCAGTAGCAGTAGTGGCCCTGGGTCAGATGACCCTGGCTGGGGCCCTCGCGTCCTACTACTGGGCCTACGACAAGGACAGCATGCCCTCCCTGCCCCTTCTCTCCTCCCTGGGACGATGCTTCAGGTACAGCAGCAGTAGTAGTAGAAGTAGTAGTAGTAGTGGCCCTGGGACAGATGACCCTGGCCGGGGCCTTCGCATCCTACTACTGGGCCTACGACAAGGACAACATGCCCTCCCTGCCCCTTCTCTCCTCCCTGGGACGATGCTTCAGGTTAGTACACATTGGATTGCTTTTGGGGGGGGCATACACCGGACTTCCTGGATTTGGAGTGCCTCAAAAATATGTTTTTTGGAGTACCATCATTCTCGGGTTATAAGGCGATATTTTTTTCTCCAATTTCGACCTATATACGCCCTATTAGTGAACAAAATCATGAGAAGAGAGGCAACGATTGCCGTGTTCAGTACAGTCTACTGTAAGTCACAACATCGAAAGTGGTAATGAGTCGCCGATACGATGAATACTCACGTTAAAATGCTTCAAAATCCCTATTATCATCCGATATACCGTTTAACAGATGCCATAACCCTTCATTGGGTGTAAAAAGCATCGTTGTAGAGCTTAAAATGCCATGATTCTATCAGTTTTCGCGAAGAAAAGTCCAAACACAACAACTGAAGTAGCACGAAACGTAAGTTCGATTATTTGAGAAGGGGAGCCAACTCTTCGTTTATGACAGCAGTAATGGCGGTCGGTAAGCGTTTACAGGACGCATACATACTTCAAAGTTTGACTTTCTTTTGCGAGGTGCATATCGCCTTATAAACGAGGGCACCTTTTGCTTTAATTTTTTCAGATTTTTCTTGAAAATTGCCCTATTCGCCTTATGCACAGCAGTGCCTAATGATCTGAAAAATATGGTATATTGGGGTAAAAGATTTGGTATAAATATTGTGATGAGATACTTGGGCAAAGCAATGATTGTGAATAATTTGGTAAAAATGGTATGTGAAGAATTTGTAATCAACTGAGGTGAAAATTATGTTTTACGTCCTCTCGGTCATAGACACATATGGGACATTTGTAAATACAAAGATGGTGGGAACAACTACTGGCTGCAATGCCCGGAGGCAGTGCAACACCAGTAAAGTCCCGAGTTTTTAACAATATAGATAGGTGTAGTAGCGGTAACCACGCCTCGGTTAAACCTCATCGGCTATCCGCGTACCGCCACATATAATGAACTGTGTAATCAACTGAGCTTGGGCAGTTTTGAAAGCACTGACGTAAGTTTGTTCCAAAGCTTCACACAATACTCAGATTTTTTTTCCCCCTCTTTTTCACATTCACAAATGAAGAAAACGCAGTGGAGAACTTTTTTGGGTCATATACTGACGATTTTTTTGTTAATGTTGTTTATAGCCCCGTCGACTGCTACGGCCATGTCAGGGCTGTCACCACATCAAAATTTGAGCACAGGAGATCACAGTTTAAAATCCGACCACGTGTAATAATATGGATTTTTTGTTATTGCATATTTAATGTCAATGTCTGACATACAAGTGCCATAATTATGCCAGTAAACTGAAATGGGAAAAGTGATCTAAAGGGAAATAAGTAAGAAAAACGGTATAGGTCGTGAAAATGTAAACTGTCAGGCACAGACCCTCACTTAATTTTACCGTCAATCTCTTCAATATCGGTGAATAAAGGAAATGTATTCTGAGATCATTACCTTTGGAAAGATTTCCCAAACTCTTGGTGCAGTTTTTGAATAATTTGGGAGCTAGATTTAGTCAGTTTTGGGTAGCTTTTTCCACACACAAAAATAGTACCGTATTTTTCGGACTATAAGGCGCACCTGATTATAAGGCGCACCCCCCAAATTTTACACAAAATTCAGATTCTGTTATTATATTTTCGTACTATATTATCAGTCACATTATAAGGTGCAGGGATCTCAGTCTGGGGAAAAAGTATCGCCTTATAGTCCGAAAAATACAGTAGCTCTCTCTCAGAACTTGCAGGCTGGGATAAGAGTCCATAGATCAGAGGGATAAGATATTGTGAAAATAACATGAGCAATTGCCATTTCCCTGTTGTTTCAGGTACCACATCGGGTCCCTGGCGTTTGGAGCGCTGATCATCGCCATGGTGCAGCTGGTGCGCTCCTTCCTGGAGTACCTGGACCGCAAGCTGAAGAGCTCGGAGAACAAAGTGGCCAAATTCATCCTCAAGTGAGTCGACGCTCTGTGTGTGTGTGTGTGTGTGTTTCTTCTTCATTCTTTTTCTCTCCATGCTGTCCCATCTTCTGGTCCACCATAAAAGTGGCATTGCTCTCAACTGTGTAGAGTGGCACAGTGGTAACGCGTTCGCCTCGTGTCAAGTAAACCTGAGTTCCAACCTGGGTATAAGGGATTTTTCCTCTTTTCCTCTGACTTTGCACTAGGCCTTATGCCGTGTACACGTATAAGCGGATATTCCCATGCGGAAACCCGTGCGCAATCCATAAATAAGTGAAACAAAGAAGGGAAAAGATTTGTGCACGTGTCCGAATTTCCCCTATTATGCGTAAACTTGTATCCTCCTTTATTCCACTTATTTAGGGTTTTATGTACGGAACTTACGCGTCTAATGTGAACCCGTCCTAACGGTCTGAATGTGGAGTCTTTTGGATGAGACGATAAACCAAGGTCCCATGTGCCCATGCACTTATCACACGATAAACCCAAACCCGAGTCCCAAAACTCACAGCCTTATTGTTATATGTGTGCACTTTAGCACAAATGCCATTACCTTTGTGGTTTGCAGGTGTCTCAAGTGCTGCTTCTGGTGTCTGGAGAAACTACTCAAGTTCATCAACAAGAACGCCTACATCATGGTAGATCTCCTGTCTCTCTTTCTCTCTGTCCTCCCTATCTCTCTTTTCTTTCACTTCCCCCCCCCCTCCTCTCTCTCTCTCTCTCTCTCTCACACCACACCACACGCATATACACACACAAACACACACACACATGCACACACACTCTCTCTCTCTCTCAATCTCTTTGATACACATTCTTTTTTTAATTCTTTTGTGTCTTTTCTTTCGCTTCCTGCTCTCTCTCTCTCTCTCTCTCTCTCTCTCTCTCTCTCTCTCTCTCTCTCTCTCTCTCTCTTCTCTCTCTCTCTCTCTCTCTCTCTCTCTCTCTCTCTCTCTCTCTCTCTCTCTCTCTCTCTCTCACACCACACACATATACACACACACACACATGCACACACACTCTCTCTCTCTCTCTCAATCTCTTTTGATATACATTCTTTTTTTTTTTATTCTTTTGTGTCTTTTCTTTCGCTTCCTGCCTCTCTCTCTCTCTCTCTCTCTCTCTCTCTCTCGTCTCTCTCTCTCTCTCTCTCTCGCACACACTCACATACACACACACACAACACAAATGCAAATTTGGTGTTATGAATTTTAAAGTTAGTATTTTGGTTTCTATAATTGCATTTCAACCCCTTTGATGTTTTTCAGTAGTGTTGTTTCTGTTATGTTGTTGCACCTGACATGAATTACTCTGTTTTGAGGGACATACACACATGCACTCTGACACATTATTTCTTTCGTGTTCTCTGTCTCTTTCTCTCTCTGTCTCTCTCTGTCTCTGTCTCTTTTTTCTCTATCTGTCTCTGTCTCTCTTTTTGTTTGTGGCTCAAGCCACAAACCTATAACTCACTTTGTCGGTCGGTCGGTCTGTCGGTCGAGTCTGTCGTTCCAAAATTGTCGCACTTCAAATCGAGGCTACACTTCAAAATTAATTGAGGCCGCTCTTTAAAATGATGTATTTTAAAAGCGTACAAAATAATAAACATACGTAATACAGACACTACAACAGACACGACGAGTATGCGGTGCTTCTTTCGATGAGTATAAGTAGGATAAATAGTTTTAAATGTTTTCCAAAAGATATAAAAAGTTACGAAATGGTGCAGAGATAACATTCTGGTTTACAGATTAAAATTATTGAAAATCCAGGGGAGGTAACTCATGATTGGAGTGGTAAAAATAGACCGCGTGCCACAAAACTATTGCGATTTCGCGCTTGTTTTTGTCTGTCTTTGTCTTTCTCTCTCTCCCTCTCCCCCCCCCCCCCCCCCCTCCCTCTCTCTCTCTCTCCTGTCTCTCTTCTGCTTTTTTTTTTTTTTCTCTCTCATTCTCTTTCTGCATCAAAGATGTTTTGGGTTTTTTATGATGTGAATTTGATAATGATGCTTTCGTTATGTATGATTTGTGTTTTGGTTGTTTTTTTTCGATTTTGTTTGTATTTTTTTCTGAGATGTTTTTTTTTCTTCTCAATTCCAGATCGCGATATATGGCCGCAGTTTTTGCACTGCAACTAAAGACGCCTTCCTGCTCATTATGCGAAACGTGCTGAGGTGAGGGCATTTTACCCAAAATGCTGCTTATTAAAGAAACGATGTCTTAATTAAGTCAAACAGCGAATTAAAAACGCAATCAGACCATGATTTATGTTGACCTACTGACCCTAGTCAAAAGACGCAAGATGAAATGGTATGGACATGTTACACCGTTCATCAGGCCTTGCCAAGACAATCCTACAGGGCACGGTCCAAGGAGGAATAAGAAGAGGTGGGAAGACGGAAATGGTGGTGGGTTGCATGATGAGCGAGCAAGATAGCGGAGAGCGGATGAATGATTGGGTGTGGTGTGAGAGTTACATATTTGTTAATGTAAATTTATGTTTCATACTTTTATTTAATATTTTTTATTTTGCACGGTGGAAGACAAGTTTCCATGTGCGTTGTACAATGCCAATGGACAATAAAGAAACTTATGACTTATGACAACATCCGCGAATGGACGGGCCTGGAGCTGAAAGACACTCTAAGGAAAGCCGAGAACCGGAAGGAGTGGAAGAAGCTGGTTATGAAATCTTCAGAGGCGACGCTACGGTCAACTTGACTACGGGATCCATGATCATGATTGTGATCATCTTAATTTATAATATATTATTCTGTCTAGAATTATTGAAATAGCAGAACAGGGCTTTTTTGGCAGATGTCTGTAATAATTATTGATTGTGCTTTACAAGAAAAAGTAACACTTATATTATCTTCCACCCATGCATTAGTTTCTTAACTATGATTGAGTATTACTTGCATACAAACATTGATGGCTGGCTCACCGTATGTTATTTATTCAACACAAGCAATGGAAACAATAATTATAATGCATTAATGGTTCTGAATAGATTATGGTGGTTGTTTTTTCTCTCCAACATAACAAGATTTTTGTTCTACCCTGATAAGTAAACACTTTATTGTCTATTAAATTGTTTTCCTTTCTTTTGTAAGTATAAACGTCCATGCCCATGCGTATATGTGTGTGTGTGTGTGTGTGTGTATGTGTGTGTGTGTGTATGTGTGTGTGTGTATGTGTGTGTGTGTATGTGTGTGTGTGTGTGTATGTGTGTGTGTGTGTATGTGTGTGTGTGTGTATGTGTGTGTGTATGTGTGTGTGTGTGTATGTGTGTGAAGTCAAGTCAAGTCAAAATTTTATTTCCAGATTTATCATTGAATAAACAAACAATAGTCAATGTACTTTTTTTCATCAAGCCATTCGTAAAAATTTAAAAAAACCAGAAACCCCCCCCCCCCCCTCCAGAAGGAACTAAGATTCCAAAGTGGTAAACAATAAAGAAAGGTGAAAAGAGGGGAAAGTAAACAAAGAAACAAACAAGTTACACAAACAGGGAAGAGGGTGGGGAATGGGAGAGCAACATATTATGTACAATATATACAATACAGTGGAATCCGCTTAATCAGACACTTTTGGGACCAGGAAAAATATGGCCGATAAAGCGAATCGGCCGATAAAACGAACATCGAGATTCAGTGTATTGTATGACGCAATTATGCAAGTCAAAAGCAATGACGTCAAAATTAAATGTTGCAGTTCAAATTCAAATTCTTTCCCTTTTTGTGATGTTTGTGTGTGTGTTTTGAGTCTGGATACATAGACTGTACGTGTAATTAAAGACGAATCGCTATGTTAAAAACAACAATTCTTAGTGTGAAGTGACTTCCAGTGTGAGAGACAAATTGAAATGAATAAAATCTGTCAAAACACAAGAGTTCATACAGTACAGTGTATGTGTACTGTATGTGAACACTTTATTAATCCTACAACTTGACAGAAGCACGAGTAAAAGACAATGATTTTGTTTTCTTGAGTGATTTTAACGCCATGCAGGGTCTTTCAATTGACAACAGCTCACCTTCCAACTTCACACTCAACCATGTAAACGTCAAAAGCGTGTTGTCAGTTTGTCTGCCTCTGTTGTTCTCCCTCTCAAAAAAGGGGGGGGGGGGGGGGGTAAAGAGGAAAAATTAGAGAGAAAAAGTGGCCAATAAAGCGAAATTGAAGATTTCAGCTTTGGCCGTAAAAACGAACAAAATAACATGCTTAAGAAGAAAAAATTCCGTTCCAGAGGAAATTGGCCGATTAAGTGGCTTTGGCCGATTATCCGATGGCCAATAAAACGGATTCCACTGTATATACATCGATTCTTAATTCTAACATCACATTCACATATCAACACATTTTCTCTATTTTGACCCTCATTTCAAATAAGAGGAACATAAAAAGAGATTATGTTCTGTTAAAAAGATGTGTGTGTGTGTGTGTGTGTGCAGGCACACACAAGTATTTGTGATGCTGCATGGGAAAAGCAGACCTAAGTCGCTCAGAATGTTTAGAGCAAAAACACTAAAATAGTCAACAACCCCCAAAATACCAATTTTCTATTTAGGGCATATTCATGTAGTTTTTTGGGGGGTGTAATTTTGAATGATATCTTTGTTTCTTTGATTTTTTTTTGATAGATCAAGTCAATAGAAACTTAGAGGCAACATTCTGTCTTCAATGTCCGATTTCTGCCAATTGTCGATCTTAAATGTCAAACTTCAAATGGCAATAAAATAAAAACTAGACAAGATAACTCAATTCCGTTTTCCGTGTATTTACTAGGAATCTTTGCTCCACCATAAAAAATTAAAATCTCAATTTATGCCAAAATTCCATTTCCCATGCACTATCACATTTATATAAATGCAACTCTGCGTGTTTCAGGACGTTTGTGCTGGACAAGGTGTCTGATTTCATCATGTTTGTCAGCAAACTGATGGTCACTGGAGCCGTGGGTAAGAACACCTGACTACAGTGGAGTCCAACTATAACGAACTCGCTTTTAACGAAATTTCGCGATTAACGAACTGACTTCAATTTCCCGGCAAATGCCCTTCTATTTGTCACTTGCAAAGCCATGGGTATAACGAACAAAAAATCCTTTTGAAATAACGAACATCCGCTTTTTACGAACACATGTTCTACGCCCCAGGATAATTTTATTTACTTGGAAAAATAGCCTATAACGAACTCAGCCTGTGCGATGCGCTGCAAAAACCTAGGCCTTCAAACTCCAAGCTAGAACGTGTTGTCAAGAGGAAGGAAGTTGGAAAATATGAACTGCGCATGCGTGAACTCATTTAGATTCACACTGGGTCGTCTGCTAGGCCTAGGCTTCCTACAGATCATTCGGTTTCTCAAGGTCGCTTTACAATTCGCGCTCAAAATAAAGATCGAAAAGTTCGTGAAAGCCTATAACAAACTAAATTTGTGTGATGTGTTGTCACTTAATGGACAAACTTGTTGAAAAGTGTGCCAAAACAGATCAGCGTCAGACAACACTGCTGAA
>CM065707.1:24218594-24229966 GCA_017654935.2 Phymorhynchus buccinoides
ACACATGAAAAATGGTTCTATGGGAATGAAGAGGTTAAAGTGGTTAACACCTACAAATATCTGGGAGTTATATTTTCAACGAAATTAAGTTTAAATTATAATTGGGATGAGTATGCAAGAAAAGGGAAAAAGGGTGTTATTGAAATTTTGAAATCATTGAAAATACTTAATAGTATAGATTGTAAATTATTTTGGAAGTTGTTTAATACACAAATAGAGCCATTACTGTTGTATGCTTCTGAGGTTTGGGGACTAAATACAAGTTTACAATTACAAAAAGTCCATACTTATGCAATTAAACACTTGTTACGGGTGCCTATTCATTCTTCAAACACTGTTTTGTATGGAGAAACAGGAAGATACATAAGATGCATAAGAGCAGTTGTAAGATCTATTAAATACTGGTTAAAATTATTAAGACTTCCACAATCACGTTTGTGTCGACAAGCCTATGACATGATGCTATTGCAACTTGAACTAAATAAAAGAAAATTGGGCTTATCGGATAAAGAAGGTCTTATCTGAAAATGGATTTGGTATTGTACGGCTATCACAAGGAGTCGGAAATGAAAAATGTTTTATAGAAGACTTTAAAGATAGACTTGTGTTTCATTCAAGCAGAACTGGCATGCAGACATGGAATCGAAAGACAAATACAAATGGTTCTTTTCATTTAAAAATGTTTTACAACCTGAACAATATCTTGAAAGAATCACAGACAGATGGCATAGAATAAACTTTGTTAGATTTCGACTACGAACATTAGGCTTCAACGCTAACAGGGGATGGTTTCAAACATATTCAGATATAGAAACACTATGCCCTGTATGCAAAACAGGAGTGGATGACGAAAATCACTTTTTATTCCATTGTAAAGTGTATGACAATGTTAAGACAAACAAAACATTTTTGCCTAACATTGTCATACACTTTACAATGGAATCAAAAGTGACTTTCGTCATCCACTCCTGTTTTGCATAAAGGGCATGGTGTTTTCTATATCTGAATATGTTTGAAACCATCTCTTGTTAGCGTTGAAGCCTAATGTTCGTAGTCGAAATCTAGCAAAGTTTATTTTATGCCATCTGTCTGTGATTCTTTTAAGATATT
This sequence comes from Phymorhynchus buccinoides, assembly GCA_017654935.2. Lineage (NCBI taxonomy): Eukaryota > Metazoa > Mollusca > Gastropoda > Neogastropoda > Raphitomidae > Phymorhynchus > Phymorhynchus buccinoides. Next base: position 24,219,705 of record CM065707.1, read on the forward strand.
GTTCAGGTTGTAAAACATTTTTAAATGAAAAGTACCATTTGTATTTTGTCTTTCGATTCCATGTCTGAATGTCAGTTCTGCTTGAATGAACACACAAGTCTATCTTTAAAGTCTTCTATAAAACATTTTTTATTTCCGACTCCTTGTGATAGCCATACAATACCGAATCCATTTTCAGATAACACCTTCTTTATCCCATAATCCCAATTTTCTTTATTTAGTTCAAGTTGCAATAGCATCATAGTATAGGCTTGTCGACACAAACGTGATTGTGGAAGTCTTATTAATTTTAACCAGTATTTAATAGATCTTACAACTGCTCTTATGCGTAGAGGGTATCTTCCTGTTTCTCCATACAGAACAGTGTTTGAAGAATGAATAGGCACACGTAACAAGCGTTTAATTGCATAAGTATGGACTTTTTCTAATTGTAAACTTGCATTTAATCCCCAACCCTCGGAAGCATACAACAGTAATGGCTCTATTTGTGTATTAAACAACTTCCAAAATAATTTGCAATCTATACTATTAAGTTTTTTCAATGTTTTCAAAATTTCAATAACACCTTTTTTCCCTTTTCTTGCATACTCATCTCAATTATAATTTAAACTTAATTTCGTTGAAAATATAATTCCCAGATATTTGTAGGTGTTAACCACTTTAACCTCTTCATTCCCATATAACCATTTTTCATGTGTTGACAGGTGCCCACCCATTCTGAGAACCATTATACTTGTTTTACTTAAGTTAACAGTTAAACCTAAGCGATCAGATTCTCTTTTTAAGTAGCTTAGCTGATTTTGCAAACCTGTAACCGTGCCAGACAATAGAATAATGTCATCTGCGAATAATAAAAGGAAGATCTCCATTGCACCTGGGGTGATTTGTATTTCCATGTTTTCCATTCTTTATTAGTTCTACTGCTAGTTCATTAACAAAAAAATGAAAATAACTGAGGGCTAAGTATACATCCCTGTTTCACTCCATTGGGACATTCAAAATAATCTGAACACACATTTTTTCCACGCACACACGCAAGCACTTGATCATATACAGCACGCACTGCGCTGTACAGTTTACCGTTTACTTCACTTTTGCGAAGAACATTCCAAAGGACATTACGATTTACTGAATCGAAGGCTTTCTTGAAGTCTACGAACGCGATAAACAATTTCTTGTTGTTCAGTAAATACTTTTGTACGAGTGTGTATAATGTAAATATGTGGTCTGTAGTACTAATTTTAGATCGGAACCCTGCCTGCTCTTCAATTATTTTTTCCTCTCTTTCAGCCCATTGTGTTAATCTCCTGTTTAAAGTAAATGTATAAACTTTACTTATTACGCTAGTGAGAGCGACTCCCCTGTAATTATTCGGGTTATTGACGTCACCCTTTTTATGGATTGGAATGATAATCGATTTTGCCCACTCAGTAGGAAACTGGCCATTCTCAAAAAGTAGGTTAAACAATTTAACAAGAAAATCAACAATTGGTAAGTTAGCTTGCTTTAACATTTCTCCTATGATATTGTCTGGGCCTGCACTCTTACCTAATTTTATATGATTAATACCCAAAATAACTTCTTATCTGCAGATATGATCATCGAAAAGAGGTTCGAACTCATTGTCATGTTCACTGACATTTTCATCTTGTAATACATTAGTATACGAGTCATGGAATACAGTCCAAAAATGATTGTACTACTGTTCAATGGAAATTTCATTATATACCATACTCTTTCTATTAACAGATCTTATGACTGACCAAAGTGTTTTTTGATCATTCATTGATTCACTTAGAGAGAGAGAGAGAGAGAGAGAGAGAGAGAAGAGAGAGAGAGAGAGAGAGCCGTGAACAACTAAACAAACAAATAAAACTTGTTGCTTTTATGCTTAAAAGCCCATTAAGCAAATTGATACATTTGTACATATAAGATGGATGAAAAACAGAGAAATTGAGAACGAGAGACTGAGAGAGACTGAGACAGAGGAGACAAACGGACAGAAAGAGAGAGAGAGAGAGGAGATACTAACGGAAGCAGAGGAAGAGGGTGTCGACGGCCATGTCATAGACGTTGAAGAAACAGGTGCTGACCATATAGGTCCCCAGCACCAGTACTCTTCATCATCATCATCTTCATCGTTATCATCATCATCATCATTATCATCGTTATCATCATCACATTGTTATTGTCATCATCATCATCATCGTTATCATCATTATCATCATTGTTATTGTCATCATCGTTATCACCATCATTATCATCATCGTTCGCATCATTATCATCATCATCATCATCATCTTCATCATTATCATCGTCGTCGTCGTTGTCGTCATCATTATTATCATCATCATCGTCATCATCGTCATCGTTATCATCATCATCGTTATCAGCATCGTTCTCATCATCATCATCCATAATGTCATAGATGTTGAAGAAACCGGTGCTGACCATATAGGTCCCCAGCACCAGAATCTGTCAACATCATCATCGTTATCATCATCATATCATTATTATCGTCATTGTCATCATTATTATAATGTCATAGACGTTGAAGAAACAGGTGCTGACCATATAGGTCCCCAGCACCAGAATCTGTCCCATCATCATTATCATAATCATCATCGTTTATCATCATCATCATCTTTATCAGCATCATCATCATCATCATCGTTATCATCAGCATCATCACTATCATCATGCATCCTCGTTATCATCATCATCCCATCATCATCGTTTTCATCCTCATCACTATCATCATCATCATCGTCATTATCGTTATCATCATCGTCATCGTTATCGATCACCATCATCATTATCGTCGTCATCGACGTCGTCGTCATAATCAACACCATCATCATTATCATCATCATCATCATCGCTATCATCATTATCATCCGGTTGATCATTATCATCATCATCTTTATCATTCATCATCATCTTTATCATCATCATCATCGTTACCATCTTCTTCATCATTATCATCATGGTCATCGCCTATCAGCACCATCATCGTTATCATCATTGTCATCATTGTCATCATCATATTCATCATTATCATCATCTTCATCATTGTTATCATTATCATGATTGTTATCATCATCATCATCATCATCGTCGTTATCGTCGTCGTCATCATCATCGTTAACATCATCATCATCATTGTTAACATCATCATCATCGTTATCATCATCACACCATCATTATTGTTAACATTGAATTCAGATCTTTATAATCATTTTGAATGGCTCTATGATTCAAAATGGCCACGGCAGTGAAAGGGTTAAAGAAGAACGCAGCAGCAACAAACTAATTGTCAATTGATCACAAGATTTCTTTTTTAAATTTTTTATTTAACTTTTTTTTCCCAACACATTTTATAATGACATATGAGGATAGAAGCACACATATAAAAAAAAGAAGACCAAAAAAAAAGAAGAAGAAAAAAGACTAGAACTGATCAAATCAAATATTAAGAAAAGGAAATAAGCAGACCCACAATCAAGACAAGAATGCATTTATAATCAAGTAATAATACACCTATGCTAGCGTGGGACAACCTGAGCATTGAAACCAGGTCTAGTATTAGTAGTAATACCAATAATAAAGATCACAATTGATCAAAATTTACACCTTCCCCGTCAGTCACACACACACACACACACACTTTGCAAAATGTTTTTTTAAAAATTTTAGCGTTGCAACTAGCAGCGACGCTCTCTCCAGGTGGGAGCAACCCTAATTTCACACTAGTCTCTGTGACCAGAAAAGTAATATAATGCAATATAAAGAAATATGATACAAAAAAAAGAGCAATTTTTTTTTTTTACCAGATATTGTCTACAAGATATTGCGCAAGGAAACAGAAACAGCAATAGCTCACCACTCCACATTGGGGCAGAGGGCTAACGCTACTTACTATGACGGGCACCAGGCGGTAGTGCAGATCTGGCACATAGTCTTCCAGCAGTGGGATTTCTCGCTCAAACCAGTAGTACGATGCCACCGCTGTCATAGATAAATGAAAAATAACATCTTTAACTCACTCGGGACCTGCACAACCGTTTTTTGTTAAAAGGGGAATGAATGGCCCGGATCCGGCTCATGAGAGTTTTGAAGAGGTTTTGATTTCTGGCGTGTAACCGGCTTTCCGGTGTGAAGTCATAACCTAGTTTCAGTTTGCTTTGACCTTGCCTCACTCGAAATCAACCAATGATTGCAGACTTTACTTTCAGGTTTGCCTGTGTGGTCAAGGATTGGAATGTGAAATTTTCCTTCTATCGATGTTGTTTGTTTTCGTTCCCCAGCCCCCCCCCTTTTTTTGTGTTTTTTTTTTTTTTTTTTTTTTAAACCCACCCCCCACTCCCCCCCCCCCTGGGGGACACACTCCCAGTGCCATGTGAACATTTTGCACGGCCTTGGGTGGGAAGATTATGTGTATGGCTGCTTTTAAAGGGCTCCGCCACATGAGCGTCCATACTCCGACTTCAGGGACTTCTTTTCTATGTGCAAGCTGTTGTCGTCAATAGGAGACAAACGACGAAGGTATGGAATCTGATATTTTACGATCGTTTAGTGCATGGTGTTGCTAATCTTTTCTGAAAATCTTGATGCCTAACTCTTCATAACTTGGATTTGGTGATTATTTTACGAACCTACCGTAATCAAATGCCCAGTCCCCACTGAACAAGGGGAAGCCAAATCGGCCAGTCCCGAATGAGTTAATACTATCACGTTTATCCTAATAATATTCACCATTGCCATTGACATAATGATCATTAAATAACCATGAAAAGAATCTTCCACGGACCTCCAGCATTGGGATTTTTTGCTCAAAAGCAGTTGTACACATGAACAATGAAACTATTCTTCAGTATGTGTGAGTGGAGTGTGTGTGCTCTCTGTATGTCTGTATGTCTGGGATTTCTCTCTCAAACCAGTAGAAAGATAGTTACCCACCATTGTTATACACACGAAAAATGAAAATAATCCTCAGTATGTATGTGTTTGTGTGTGTGTGTATTGCCCATGCACATACACTCCAATCTGCAGATAATACTATCTTTTTTGATCAAGATTGGAGGGCAAATACCTACCTTTATCGGATTCTGACACGAGTAATCCTTAACTGAAAAAACAAGTACCATAGTTTTTGGATTACAAGGTAACACCCCTACCCACCCCAGTTTTACACAAAATACAGATTTTTACTATAATACTTTCATAATTTATCATTAATTATATGGCCAAGTAGTCTCACGCTGAAAAAAGGAGGAATCACCTCGTTTAAGTCCGTAAATTATGGTACCATCTTTTTTGGGGGACTATAAGGCGATACTTTTCCCCCCCAAACTGAGAGACCCCTGCGCCTTATATACGACCAATAATATAACAGTGTAGTAAGAAAATATAGTAACAAAATCTGAATTTTTGTTTAAATTTGGGCGGTGCGCCTTATAAATTATGATGTACCGCATAGTCAGAACATTAGGGCACTTTGTTACTTTATCTTTAATCATATGTCTGGGGAATCTCAGTCTGAAAAAAAAGTGTCGCCCCATCAGTCCATAAATTATGGTAATTTGGCCCAAATGTGCAGTTTTTTATGGTCAATCCACAACGTACAGTGGAGTCCGGGTAAAACGAATTATAACGGAACACAGACTCAGTTTGTTGAATCAGGATTTCGTTATACATGTACATATGTATGTACAATGTATGTTGAAAACAAAAACAATTCAAACACTCGCCAATGATAACCGAAAACATAAACTTAACCAGTTTGGATCGTCTGTCTTAATCACGGGATGTACAAGGCTTGAAGAAGTTCAGCAGTGTTGTCTGACGCTTATCTGTTTTGGCACACTTTTCAACAATTTTGTCTATTAAGTGACAACACATCACGCAAATTTATTTTGTTATAGGCTTTCACGAGCTTTTCGATCTTTATTTTGAGCGCAATTTGTAAAGCGACCGTGAGAAACCGAATGATCTGTAGGAAGCCTAGGCCTAGCAGACGGAACCAGTGTGAATCTAAATGAGTTCACGCATGCGCCGTTCATAATTTCCAACTTCCTTCCTCTTAACAACACGTTCTATCTTGGAGTTTGAAGGCCTAGGCTTTTGCAGCGCATCGCACAGGCTGAGCTCGCTACAGGCTTTTTTTCCAAGTAAATAAAATTATCCTGGGGAGTAGAACATGTGTTCGTAAAAAGCGGATGTTCGTTATTTCAAAAGGATTTTATTGTTCGTTATACCCATGGCTTTGCATGTGACAAATAGAAGGTCATTTGCCCGGACATTGAAGTCAGTTCGTTAATCGCGAAATTTCGTTAAAAGCGAGTTCGTTATAGTTGGACTCCACTGTAGTCAGGTGTTCTTACCCACGGCTCCAGTGACCATCAGTTTGCTGACAAACATGATGAAATCAGACACCTTGTCCAGCACAAACGTCCTGAAACACGCAGAGTTGCATTTATATAAATGTGATAGTGCATGGGAAATGGAATTTTGGCATAAATTGAGATTTTAATTTTTTATGGTGGAGCAAAGATTTCCTTGCTAATACACAGAAAAACCAATTTGTGCTGTCTTGTCTAGTTTTTATTTTATTGCCATTTGAAGTTCGACATTTAAGATCGACAATTGGCAGAAATCGGACATTGAAGACAGAATGTTGCCTCTTAGTTTCTATTGACTTGATCTATCAAAAATAAATCAAAGAAACAAAGATATCATTCAAAATTACACCCCCCAAAAAACTACATAAATATGCCCTAAATAGAAAATTAATAACTTGGGAGTTGTTGACTATTTTTAGCTCTTGCTCAAAACCATTCTGAGCGACTTACGTCTGTTTTTCCCATGCAACCATTCACAAATACTTGTGTGTGCCTGCACACACGCACACACACATACCATCTCTTTAGCGGAACATAATCTCTCTCTTTATTTTCCTCTTATTTTGAAATGAGGGTCAAAATAGAAAAAATGTATTGATATGTGTATGTGATGTTATAATTAAGAATCGATGTAATATGCAGTGGAATCCGTTTAATTGGCCATCAGATATTCGGCCAAAGCCGCTTAATCGGCCAAATTTCTCTGGAACGGAATTTTTTCTTATTAAGCATATGTTATTTTGTTCGTTTTTAAGGCTAAAGCTGAAATCTTCAATTTCGCTTTTTTGGCCACTTTTTCTCTCTAATTTTTCCTCTCTAATTTTTCCTCTTTACCCCTTTTTGAGATGGAGAACAAAAGAGGCAGACAAACTGGCAACACGCTATTGACGTTTACATGGTTGATTGTGAAGTTGGACGGTGAGCTGTTGTCAATTGAAAGACCCTGCATGGCGTTACAATCACTCAAGAAAACAAAATCATTGTCTTTTACTCGTGTTTCTGTCAAGTTGTAGGATTAATAAATTGTTCACATACCGTACACATACACTGTACCAAATATATTCTGTACTGTATGAACTCTTGTGTTTTGACAGATTTTATTCATTTCAATTTTGTCTCTCACACTGGAAGTCACTTCACACTAAGAATTGTTGTTTTTAACATAGCGATTCGGCTTTAATTACATGTACATTGTATGTATCCAGACTCAAAACACACACATACATACACATCACAAAAAGGGAAAGATTTTGAATTTGAACTTCAACATTTAATTTTGACGTCATTGCTGTCATTGCTTTTGATTTGCATAATTGCGTCATACAGTACACTGAATCTTGATGTTCGTTTTATCGGCCGATTCGCGTTATCGCCCATATTCTTCCTGGTCCCCAAAATTGGCTGATTAAGCGGATTCCACTGTATTGGTATATGTTGTACATAATATGTTACTGTCCCACTCCCTACCCTCTTCCTTGTTTTTGTAACTTGTTTGTTTTGTTGTTTACTTTCCCCTCTTTTCACCTTTCTTTATTGTTTACCACTTTGGAATATTTAGTTCCTTCTGGAGGGGGGGGGTGGTTTCTGGGTTGGGTGTAAATTTTTACGGATGGCTTGATGAAAAAAAGTATAGTACATTATTTTGTTATTCAATGTTCCACCTGGAAATAAACTTTTGACTTGACTTCACACACACACAATTTAAAAAACCAAACACACCCCCCACAGACATACCCACACACATACACACACACACACATACAACACACACACACAATACACACCAACACCAACACACATAAACACACACACTACAACACACACCCATACTCACACACACAAACACATACACCCACACACACACACCCATATACGCATGGGCATGCACGTTTATTATACTTACAAAAGAAAGGGAAAAAAATTGAATAGACAATAAAGTGTTTACTTATCAAGGTAGAACAAAAATCTTGTTATGTTGGAGAGAAAAAACAACCACCATAATCTATTCAGAACCATTAATGCATTATAATTATTGTTTCCATTGCTTGTGTTGAATAAATAACATACAGTGAGCCAGCCATCAATGTTTGTATGCAAGTAATACTCAATCATAGTTAAGAAACTAATGCATGGGTGGAAGATAATATAAGTGTTACTTTTTCTTGTAAAGCACAATCAATAATTATTACAGACATCTGCCAAAAAAGCCCTGTTCTGCTATTTCAATAATTCTAGACAGAATAATATATTATAAATTAAGATGATCACAATCATGATCATGGATCCCGTAGTCAAGTTGACCGTAGCGGCGCCTCTGAAGATTTCATAACCAGCTTCTTCCACTCCTTCCGGTTCTCGGCTTTCCTTAGAGTGTCTTTCAGCTCCAGGCCCGTCCATTCGCGGATGTTGTCATAAGTCATAAGTTTCTTTATTGTCCATTGGCATTGTACAACGCACATGGAAACCACCGTGCAAAAATAAAAATATTAAATAAAAGTATGAAACCTAAATTTACATTAACAAATATGTAACTCTCACGCCACACCCAATCATTCATCTGCACTCAGCTATCTTGCTCGCTCATCATGCAACACACCACCACTTCCGCCTTCATTTTCCACCCTCTTCTTATTTCCTCTTCTTGGACCGTGCCCTGTAGGATTGTCTTTGCGAGGCCTGATGAACGGGTAACATGTTCATACCATTTTCTTCTTGCTGTCTTTTGACTAGGGTCAGTAGGTCAACATAAATCATGGTCCGATTGCGTTTTTAACTCGCCGTTTGACTTAATTAAGACATCGTTTCTTTAATAAGCAGCATTTTGGGTAAAATGCCCTCACCTCAGCACGTTTCGCATAATGAGCAGGAAGGCGTCTTTAGTTGCAGTGCAAAAACTGCGGCCATATATCGCGATCTGGAATTGAGAAGAAAAAAAAACATCTCAGAAAAAAATACAAACAAAATCGAAAAAAAACAACCAAAACACAAATCATACATAACGAAAGCATCATTATCAAATTCACATCATAAAAAACCCAAAACATCTTTGATGCAGAAGAGAAGAGAAGAAAAAAAAAAAAAAACAGACAGGAGAGAGAAGAAGAGGGAGGGGGGGGGGGGGGGAGAGAGGGAGAGAGAAGACAAAGACAGACAAAAACAAGCGCGAAATCGCAATAGTTTGTGGCCACGCGGTCCTATTTTTACCATTCCAATCATGAGTTTACCTCCCCTGGATTTTCAATAATTTTAAATCTGTAAACCAGAATGTTATCTCTGCACCATTTCGTAACTTTTTTATATGTTTTGGAAAACATTTAAAACTATTTTATCCTACTTATACTAATCGAAAGAAGCACCCGCATACTCGTCGTTCGTGTCTGTTGTAGTGTCTGTATTACATAATTTATGTTTATTATTTTGTACGCTTTTTAAAATACATCATTTTAAAGAGCGGCCTCAATTAATTTTGAAGTGTAGCCTCTATTTGAAGTGCGACAATTTTGGAACGATAGACCGACCGCCCACCGACCGACCGTACAAGTGAGTTATTGGTTTGTGGCTTGCGCCACAAACCAAGAAGAGAGAGACAGAGACAGATAGAGAAAAAAGAGACAGAGACAGAGAGAGACAGTGAGAGAAAGAGAGACAGAGAACACGAAAGAAATAATGTGTCAAGAGTGCATGTGTGTGTGTCCCTCAAAACAGAGTAATTCATGTCAGGTGCAACAACATAACAGAAACAACATTACTGAAAAAACATCAAAACGTTTAAAATGCAATTATATAAACCAAAATACTAACTTAAAATTTCATAACACCAAATTTGCATTTGTGTTGTGTGTGTGTATGTGAGTGTGTCGA
>CM065707.1:24230466-24253185 GCA_017654935.2 Phymorhynchus buccinoides
ATGCGCAGTTAATATTTTCCAACTTCCTTCCTCTTAACAACACGTTCTAGCTTGGAGTTTGAAGGCCTAGGTTTTTGCAGCGCATCGCACAGGCTGAGTTCGTTATAGGCTATTTTTCCAAGTAAATAAAATTATCCTGGGGCGTAGAACATGTGTTCGTAAAAAGCGGATGTTCGTTATTTCAAAAGGATTTTTTTGTTCGTTATACCCATGGCTTTGCAAGTGACAAATAGAAGGGCATTTGCCGGGAAATTGAAGTCAGTTCGTTAATCGCGAAATTTCGTTAAAAGCGAGTTCGTTATAGTTGGACTCCACTGTAGTCAGGTGTTCTTACCCACGGCTCCAGTGACCATCAGTTTGCTGACAAACATGATGAAATCAGACACCTTGTCCAGCACAAACGTCCTGAAACACGCAGAGGTGCATTTATATAAATGTGATAGTGCATGGGAAATGGAATTTTGGCATAAATTGAGATTTTAATTTTTTATGGTGGAGCAAAGATTCCTTGTTAATACACAGAAAACGGAATTGAGTTATCTTGTCTAGTTTTTATTTTATTGCCATTTGAAGTTCGACATTTAAGATAGACAATTGGCAGAAATCGGACATTGAAGACAGAATGTTGCCTCTTAGTTTCTATTGACTTGATCTATCAAAATAAATCAAAGAAACAAAGATATCATTCAAAATTACACCCCCCAAAAAACTACATGAATATGCCCTAAATAGAAAATTGGTATTTTGGGGGTTGTTGACTATTTTAGTTTTTTGCTCTAAACATTCTGAGCGACTTAGGTCTGCTTTTCCCATGCACCATCACAAATACTTGTGTGTGCCTGCACGCACACACACACATATCTTTTTAACAGAACATAATCTCTTTTTATGTTCCTCTTATTTGAAATGAGGGTCAAAATAGAGAAAATGTGTTGATATGTGAATGTGATGTTAGAATTAAGAATCGATGTATATACAGTGGAATCCGTTTTATTGGCCATCGGATAATCGGCCAAAGCCGCTTAATCGGCCAATTTCCTCTGGAACGGAATTTTTTCTTCTTAAGCATGTGTTATTTTGTTCGTTTTTACGGCCAAAGCTGAAATCTTCAATTTCGCTTTATTGGCCACTTTTTCTCTCTAATTTTTCCTCTTTTCTCTCCCCCCCCCCCTTTTTTTTTGAGAGGGAGAACAACAGAGGCAGACAAACTGACAACACGCTTTTGACGTTTACATGGTTGAGTGTGAAGTTGGAAGGTGAGCTGTTGTCAATTGAAAGACCCTGCATTAAAATCACTCAAGAAAACAAAATAATTGTCTTTTACTCATGCTTCTGTCAAGTTGTAGGATTAATAAAGTGTTCACATACAGTACACATACACTGTACTGTATGAACTCTTGTGTTTTGACAGATTTTATTCATTTCAATTTGTCTCTCACACTGGAAGTCACTTCACACTAAGAATTGTTGTTTTTAACATAGCGATTCGTCTTTAATTACACGTACAGTCTATGTATCCAGACTCAAAACACACACATACACACACATCACAAAAAGGGAAAGAATTTGAATTTGAACTGCAACATTTAATTTTGATGTCATTGCTTTTGACTTGCATAATTGCGTCATACAATACACTGTATCTCGATGTTCGTTTTACTGGCCGATTCGCTTTATCGGCCATATTTTTCCTGGTCCCAAAAGTGTCCGATTAAGCGGATTCCACTGTATTGTATATATTGTACATAATATGTTACTGTCCCACTCCCCACCCTCTTCCCTGTTTTGGTAACTTGTTTGTTTCTTTGTTTACTTTCCCCTCTTTTCACCTTTCTTTATTGTTTACCACTTTGGAATCATTAGTTCCTTCTGGGGGGGGGTTCTGGGTTGGGTGGTTTTTTTACGAATGGCTTGATGAAAAAAAGTACATTGACTATTGTTTGTTTATTCAATGATAAATCTGGAAATAAAATTTTGACTTGACTTGACTTCACACACATACACACACACACACACACACACACATACACACATACACACACACACACACACATACACACACACACACACACACACACATACACACACACACACACATATACGCATGGGCATGCACGTTTATACTTACAAAAGAAAGGGAAAAAAATTGAATAGACAATAAAGTGTTTACTTATCAAGGTAGAACAAAAATCTTGTTATGTTGGAGAGAAAAAACAACCACCATAATCTATTCAGAACCATTAATGCATTATAATTATTGTTTCCATTGCTTGTGTTGAATAAATAACATACAGTGAGCCAGCCATCAATGTTTGTATGCAAGTAATACTCAATCATACTTAAGAAACTAATGCATGGGTGGAAGATAATATAAGTGTTACTTTTTCTTGTAAAGCACAATCAATAATTATTATAGACATCTGCCAAAAAAGCCCTGTTCTGCTATTTCAATAATTCTAGACAGAATAATATATTATAAATTAAGATGATCACAATCATGATTATGGATCCCGTAGTCAAGTTGACCGTAGCGTCGCCTCTGAAGATTTCATAACCAGCTTCTTCCACTCCTTCCGGTTCTCGGCTTTCCTTAGAGTGTCTTTCAGCTCCAGGCCCGTCCATTCGCGGATGTTGTCATAAGTCATGTTTCCTTATTGTCCATTGGCATTGTACAACGCACATGGAAACCACCGTGCAAAAATAAAAATATTAAATAAAAGTATGAAACTTAAATTTACATTAACAAATATGTAACTCTCACACCACACCCAATCATTCATCCGCTCTCCGCTATCTTGCTCGCTCATCATGCAACCCACCACCATTTCCGTCTTCCCACCTCTTCTTATTCCTCCTTGGACCGTGCCCTGTAGGATTGTCTTGGCAAGGCCTGATGAACGGTGTAACATGTCCATACCATTTCATCTTGCGTCTTTTGACTAGGGTCAGTAGGTCAACATAAATCATGGTCCGATTGCGTTTTTAACTCGCCGTTTGACTTAATTAAGACATCGTTTCTTTAATAAGCAGCATTTTGGGTAAAATGCCCTCACCTCAGCACGTTTCGCATAATGAGCAGGAAGGCGTCTTTAGTTGCAGTGCAAAAACTGCGGCCATATATCGCGATCTGGAATTGAGAAGAAAAAAAAACATCTCAGAAAAAAATACAAACAAAATCGAAAAAAAACAACCAAAACACAAATCATACATAACGAAAGCATCATTATCAAATTCACATCATAAAAAACCCAAAACATCTTTGATGCAGAAAGAGAATGAGAGAGAAAAAAAAAAAAAAAGACAGAGAGAAAGAGAGAGAGAGAGAGAGAGAGAGAGAGGGGGGGGGGGGGGAGAGAGGGAGAGAGAAAGACAAAGACAGACAAAAACAAGCGCGAAATTGAGGAATTTTTATTAATTCTACTATCTATTTTATCTATATACTTACCATTCCACTACAAAGTGCATATTTGTACAAGATTAGCTTGGAAGACAGAAATAAAACCAAGAGTGTCTTACTACCACAACTCCCAATCCAGGTAACTTCCGGCCAAGCAGACTACTCACTTTCTTGAAAGCAAGCATCTAATAAAAAGGGAAGGTACACGTTCAAAAACCATTAGGAGGGAGGTGGGTGGGTCAATTAAATGTAGTGGAATGGTAAGTATATAGATAAAATAGATAGTAGAATTAATAAAAATTCCTCAATCTATTCTATCATCCTTACCATTCCACTACAAAGTGCATGATTACCAACAAGGAGGTGGGTAATGGTTAAGCACTACTCTGAGAACCATGGAACAAACCATGACAGAGATACCACATAAACACACACATACCATCTAAAATAAGAAGGTAAAACAGCAAATCATGTTTACATATCCCCCAAAAGACATAAGTCTATAAAAACAAACAGACAATAAGTCAAACCTCAAAAGGACACCGTCTTGGAGGACAACACAGCACGTCGAATGCCAAACGTGTTGTCCTGCCGGAGAGTAGAAAACTCGCGCAGGCAGAAAGAGGTAAATGTAGTCTCCGACTTCCAGAAGGCGGAGGACATAAGGAAGGGACTGGAACACCCCTGACCAAGACTAGTGAGGTGCTAATAGCCCTAACTTCGTGAGCCCGTATACCTGGGGGCGCAGAACGATCGGCGTGGGAGTAGGCTAGTCGAATCAACTCGACTAACCAGCGAGCCAAAGTGGCCTTACGGATATCATTTGAATAGTTGGAATTCAAAGAAATGAAAAGGCGGCGTTTCTGGCTACGGAACGAGACTGAACGAAGGAGAAATGCCCGCAAACAGCGAACCGGACACAAGACATTTTCCTCATCGTCCGGAGCGAGGATGTTAGAGAGACTTTCGATAACAACCAACGGAGAAGCTTGCTGAGCCGATTGATTTTTCGCACGGAATTCCGGTAGAAAAGCCAGGGAGATCGAGGAACCATCCTCCGCGAATTCATAATCATTAACTAAACCGCTAAGAGCGTGGATACCACTCACACGTCTCGCTAAGGCAAGACTAACGAGGAACAGCGTTATAACAGAAAGAAGCTTAAAAGATAACGAAGAAAGCGGTTCACATTCTGACCTGAGAAAGTGAAGCACAAGAAAAAACGTCCCATAGCGGAAGTCTGATGGTTGGGCGAATCGACTTATTACGCAAACCAACCAAAAAATGGGAAACCAAGACAGAAGAAGCAAAGGAAGGTTGACGACCAGTAGCAATCGAAATAGTGCTAACTGCCGACTTATAACCTGACAAGTTTGGTCCAAGAGGCCCTTCTCATTATGCAAATGAGACGAAAAGAAAACAAACTGAGCACCAGTCGGGTGCAAAGGAGAAAAAGACTCATTGAACAGAAATTGAACCAAGAGGTCCAACGCAAGGAAAACAAGGTATTCATGCTTTGACGACGGGATTGAAGAATCACTTCAATGGTTTCACCTTTCAGACCCTGTGACCGCAATCCTGACCGCAAAGTAGCCAAGCGGTCAGGTGAAGGACGGCAGGATTTCGATGTGGAACGCCTGTCCGCGGTTGAACAAGTGACTTGGTGACAACTGGAGGGGAACACCCGGAACGTGGGTGAGAGCTAACAGCTCGGGGAACAACGGACAGTTTCCCATCCTGACGCTATGAGGATCAGAGCAGGACGCTCCCGAGCACACCTTTCCAACACCTTTGGAAGAAGAGCTGTGGATGGGTAGGCGTAGGCCCACAGACCCGTCCACTGGAGACTGAAGGCATTTCTTGCCCATGCCAAGGGATCTGCCAACGGGGAGACGAAAAGCGGAAGACGCCGGCTGAAGCGAGTTGCAAACAAGTCGATGTGTGGGTTTCCCCACATTGACCAAATGGGTTGAAGGACCTGATGGACGAGAGTCCACTCCGTAGCAAACACCTGGTTGGAACGGCCCAGCTGGTCGGCGAGAACATTCAACTTCCCGGGAAAGAACTCCACGGTAGAAGAATGGAATTCTGTGCAGTCCAAAGCAGGATCTCCTCTGCCTTCCTGGAGAGTGAAGACGATTTCGTGCCCCCCTGACGCCGAAGGTACGAGAGGCAAGTGGAGTTGTCGCCACAAACTGTGACCCACTTGCCTCGTAGCAGGGGAAGTAGCGCTTTGAGCGCGAACGAAACCGCCTCCATCTCCAGAAAATTGATGTGGAGAGACGAATCTGCTTGGACCACAACCCCGAAACCTCTCACCGGTCCAGATGAGCCCCCCAACCTTCCTTTGATGCATCCGAGAAAAGGAATTCTTGATGGTGGAGAGGCCGACTGGGAACAGAGGACCCCAGCCAAACCGGATCCAACCACTGGAGAACTGAGCCGCGAAACCACGAGCCCAAAACAATCTGAGATTCCAGAGGAAGATGAGAAACCCTGAGTTCCGCACACTTTCGTTGTAACGGACGCCTGTGCAGACGTCCCAGAGGCAAGAGGTCTGCCAAAGACTCCATGATGCCCAGCAACTTGAGAAGTTGACGAACCGTTGCTGAACCTGCCAACAGAACACTTTCCCGAAAGGACTGAATGGTAAGGATGATAGAATAGATTGCAATAGTTTGTGGCACGCGGTCTATTTTTACCACTCCAATCATGTTACCTCCCCTGGATTTTCAATAATTTTAATCTGTAAACCAGAATGTTATCTCTGCACCATTTCGTAACTTTTTATATCTTTTGGAAAACATTTAAAACTATGTATCCTACTTATACTCATCGAAAGAAGCACCGCATACTCGTCGTGTCTGTTGTAGTGTCTGTATTACGTATGTTTATTATTTTGTACGCTTTTAAAATACATCATTTTAAAGAGCGGCCTCAATTAATTTTGAAGTGTAGCCTCGATTTGAAGTGCGACAATTTTGGAACGACAGACCGACCGACAGACCGACAAAGTGAGTTATAGGTTTGTGGCTTGAGCCACAAACAAAAAGAGAGACAGAGACAGATAGAGAAAAAAGAGACAGAGACAGAGAGAGACAGAGAGAGAAAGAGACAGAGAACACGAAAGAAATAATGTGTCAGAGTGCATGTGTGTATGTCCCTCAAAACAGAGTAATTCATGTCAGGTGCAACAACATAACAGAAACAACACTATTGAAAAACATGAAAGGGGTTGAAATGCAATTATAGAAACCAAAATACTAACTTTAAAATTCATAACACCAAATTTGCATTTGTGTGTGTGTGTGTGTGTATGTGAGTGTGTGCGAGAGAGAGAGAGAGAGAGAGAGAGAGAGAGAGAGAGAGAGAGAGAGAGAGAGAGAGCAGGAAGCGAAAGAAAAGACACAAAAGAATAAAAAAAAGAATGTATATCAAAGAGATTGAGAGAGAGAGAGAGTGTGTGTGCATGTGTGTGTGTGTGTGTATATGTGTGTGGTGTGAGAGAGAGACAGAGAGAGAGAGAGAGAGAGAGAGAGAGAGAGAGACAGAGAGACAGAGAGAGAGAGAGAGAGAGCAGGAAGCGAAAGAAAAGACACAAAAGAATTAAAAAAAGAATGTGTATCAAAGAGATTGAGAGAGAGAGAGAGTGTGTGTGCATGTGTGTGTGTTTGTGTGTGTATATGCGTGTGGTGTGAGAGAGAGAGAGAGAGAGAGGGGGGGGGGGGAAGTGAAAGAAAAGAGAGATAGGGAGGACAGAGAGAAAGAGAGACAGGAGATCTACCATGATGTAGGCGTTCTTGTTGATGAACTTGAGTAGTTTCTCCAGACACCAGAAGCAGCACTTGAGACACCTGCAAACCACAAAGGTAATGGCATTTGTGCTAAAGTGCACACATATAACAATAAGGCTGTGAGTTTTGGGACTCGGGTTTGGGTTTATCGTGTGATAAGTGCATGGGCACATGGGACCTTGGTTTATCGTCTCATCCAAAAGACTCCACATTCAGACCGTTAGGACGGGTTCACATTAGACGCGTAAGTTCCGTACATAAAACCCTAAATAAGTGGAAGAAAGAAGGATAAAAGTTTACGCGTATAGGGGAAATTCGGACACGTGCGCAAATCTTTTCCCTTTCTTTGTTTCACTTATTTATGGTTTGTGCACGGGTTTCCGCATGGAATATCCGCTTATACGTGTACACGGCATAAGGCTTAGTGCAAAGTGAGAGGAAAAGAGGAAAAATCCCTTATACCCAGGTTGGAACTCAGGTTTACTTGACACGAGGCGAACGCGTTACCACTGTGCCACTCTACACAGTTGAGAGCAATGCCACTTTTATGGTGGACCAGAAGATGGGACAGCATGGAGAGAAAAAGAATGAAGAAGAAACACACACACACACACACACAGAGCGTCGACTCACTTGAGGATGAATTTGGCCACTTTGTTCTCAGAGCTCTTCAGCTTGCGGTCCAGGTACTCCAGGAAGGAGCGCACCAGCTGCACCATGGCGATGATCAGCGCTCCAAACGCCAGGGACCCGATGTGGTACCTGAAACAACAGGGAAATGGCAATTGCTCATGTTATTTTCACAATATCTTATCCCTCTGATCTATGGACTCTTATCCCAGCCTGCAAGTTCTGAGAGAGAGCTACTGTATTTTTCGGACTATGAGGCGATACTTTTTTCCCAGACTGAGATCCCTGCGCCTTATAATGTGACTGATAATATAGTAAGAAACTATAATAACAGAATCTGAATTTTGTGTAAAATTTGGGGGGTGCCTTATAATCAGGTGCGCCTTATAGTCCGAAAAATACGGTACTATTTTTTTGTGTGGAAAAAGCTACCCAAAACTGACTAAATCTAGCTCCCAAATTATTCAAAAACTGCACCAAGAGTTTGGGAAATCCTTCCAAAGGTAATGATCTCAGAATACATTTCCTTTATTCACCGATATTGAAGAGATTGACGGTAAAATTAAGTGAGGGTCTGTGCCTGACAGTTTACATTTTCACGACCTATACCGTTTTTCTTACTTATTTCCCTTTAGATCACTTTTCCCATTTCAGTTTACTTGCATAATTATGGCACTTGTATGTCAGACATTGACATTAAATATGCAATAACAAAAAATCCATATTATATCACGTGGTCGGATTTTAAACTGTGATCTCCTGTGCTCAAATTTTGATGTGGTGACAGCCCTGACATGGCCGTAGCAGTCGACGGGGCTATAAACAACATTAACAAAAAATCGTCAGTATATGACCCAAAAAAGTTCTCCACTGCGTTTTCTTCATTTGTGAATGTGAAAAAGAGGGGAAAAAAAAATCTGAGTATTGTGTGAAGCTTTGGAACAAACTTACGTCAGTGCTTTCAAAACTGCCCAAGCTCAGTTGATTACACAGTTCATTATATGTGGCGGTACCATAGCCGATGAGGTTTAACCGAGGCGTGGTTACCGCTACACCTATCTATATTGTTAAAAACTCGGGACTTTACTGGTGTTGCACTGCCTCCGGGCATTGCAGCCAGTATTGTTCCCACCATCTTTGTATTTACAAATGTCCCATATGTGTCTATGACCGAGAGGACGTAAAACATAATTTTCACCTCAGTTGATTACAAATTCTTCACATACCATTTTTACCAAATTATTCACAATCATTGCTTTGCCCAAGTATCTCATCACAATATTTATACCAAATCTTTTACCCAATATACCATATTTTTCAGATCATTAGGCGCTGCTGTGCATAAGGCGAATAGGGCAATTTTCAAGAAAAATCTGAAAAAATTAAATCAAAAGGTGCCCTCGTTTATAAGGCGATATGCACCTCGCAAAAGAAAGTCAAACTTTGAAGTATGTATGCGTCCTGTAAACGCTTACCGACCACCATTACTGCTGTCATAAACGAGAGTTGGCTCCCTTCTCAAATAATCGAACTTCCGTTTGTGCTACTTCCTGTTGTTGTGTTTTGGTCTTTTCTTCGCGAAAACTGATAGAATTATGTCATTTTAAGCTCTACAACGATGATTTTTACACCCAATGAAAGGTTATGGCATCTGTTGGACAGTATCTCGGTCGATAATAGGGATGTTGAAGCATTTTAACGTGAGTATTCGTCGTATCGGTCACTCGTTACCACTCTCGATGTTGTGACATAGTAGACTGTACTGAGAATGGCAATCGTTGCCTCTCTTCTCATGATTTTGTTCACTAATGCGTATAGGTCGAAATTGGAGAAAAAAATATCGCCTTATAACCCGAGAATGACGGTACTCCCAAAAACATATTTTTGAGGCACTCCAAATCCAGGAAGTCCGGTGTATGCCCCCCCCAAAAGCAATCCAATGTGTACTAACCTGAAGCATCGTCCCAGGGAGGAGAGAAGGGGCAGGGAGGGCATGTTGTCCTTGTCGTAGGCCCAGTAGTAGGATGCGAAGGCCCCGGCCAGGGTCATCTGTCCCAGGGCCACTACTACTACTACTTCTACTACTGCTGCTGTACCTGAAGCATCGTCCCAGGGAGGAGAGAAGGGGCAGGGAGGGCATGCTGTCCTTGTCGTAGGCCCAGTAGTAGGACGCGAGGGCCCCAGCCAGGGTCATCTGACCCAGGGCCACTACTGCTACTGCCACTTCTACTACTAATGCTACTACTTCTACTACTGCTGCTGTACCTGAAGCATCGTCCCAGGGAGGAGAGAAGGGGCAGGGAGGGCATGTTGTCCTTGTCGTAGACCCAGTAGTAGGATGCGAAGGCCCCGGCCAGGGTCATCTGACCCAGGGCCACCACGAAGTTCATCAGCCAGAAGAACATGAACAGCATGTAGACCTGCATCACCACCGCGAACCTGCAACGCACACAACAGTTTAGAACAGAACGCACACCAGAACGTCCAGAATCCTGAAACTACAATTTCCAGAAGTCTGGAGTGCACTGAAAAAATGAGCCAGGCCTAAGTTGACAACAAAATGATGTCCGTCCATCTCGCACGATGACGATCGTTGATTCGACAGTTCAGTTTGTTAAGTAGAGCCAGGAGGCTGGGTGAGTTCTTAGGTGACTTGTGAGCCCAATGCAGACCTGGAAGGTCCTCAGGAGAGAGAGTTGAGGGGGTTTGTTGAGGCTAAAAAACCCTGCTTTCTTGCAGGTTTTGCATGCTTCCTGCCAGTACCTGTGCCATTTCTTCTATACGTAAAATATTAAAAAAAATACACTAGAAAGCAAACTATAACAAGGAGGCGAAGGCCCCTGCCAGGGTTATCTGTCCGAGGACCACAACAAAGTTCATCAGCCTGAAGAACATGAACAGCATGTACATACACCTGCATGGCCATTGGAGGGGGTCTTTCTGGCTGATAAAGAAAATCAACCAAACAAAGCAAATTTACCATCTATATACTAAAAATACAAGGAAAATACAGCTAACAGAATTAAAAATCACTAAGTTAAATAAAAGAACTTACTGTGATCCTCCATACTTGACAAACTCACACAAGTCACCCAGTGTCGTATTGTCCTGAGAAAGAAAAACAAAAAACTCAACATTATCGTGATTGTTGCATTTCTTTTTCTTTTTTTAAAAAGTTGTAGCTTTAATTATTACTTTCAAACAAATCGTCAGTATTGTTATCCAGGCATGGTAGTGGGGGCAAAGTGGTTTTCAAGGAAAATGGCCGAAGAAAATTCAATAAATGAGAGTGACATTTTCACTTTTTCATGCCATCTCAATGCATTTTTTAATAATTTTGTTTCAAACTGTTTCGTGGATTTTCCGCGATTCGCGGAGGTCTACCATGCCTGGTTATCACAAAATTCATCGTCACTCACTTCCAAGCCTAATCATCAAAACCATGAAGATCTGTCTCATTATTGCTTCAAACAACATTTCAAGTCTCTAGTGCTTCAAACGACATTTCAAGTCTCTAGTGCTTCAAACAACATTTCAAGTCTCTCGTGCTTCAAACAACATTTCAAGTCTCTCGTGCTTCAAACGACATTTCAAGTCTCTAGTGCTTCAAACGACATTTCAAGTCTCTCGTGCTTCAAACAACATTTCAAGTCTCTCGTGCTTCAAACGACATTTCAAGTCTCTAGTGCTTCAAACAACATTTCAAGTCTCTAGTGCTTCAAACGACATTTCAAGTCTCTAGTGCTTCAAACGACATTTCAAGTCTCTAGTGCTTCAAACGACATTTCAAGTCTCTAGTGCTTCAAACGACATTTCAAGTCTCTAGTGCTTCAAACAACATTTCAAGTCTCTAGTGCTTCAAACGACATTTCAAGTCTCTAGTGCTTCAAACAACATTTTAAGCCTGTAGTGCTTCAAACAACATTTTAAGCCTGTAGTGCTTCAAACAACATTTTAAGCCTGTAGTGCTTCAAACAACATTTTAAGCCTGTAGTGCTTCAAACAACATTTCAAGTCTCTAGTGCTTCAAACGACATTTCAAGTCTCTAGTGCTTCAAACAACATTTTAAGCCTGTAGTGCTTCAAACAACATTTCAAGTCTCTAGTGCTTCAAACAACATTTCAAGTCTCTAGTGCTTCAAACAACATTTCAAGCCTCTAGTGCTTCAAACAACATTTTAAGCCTGTAGTGCTTCAAACAACATTTCAAGTCTCTAGTGCTTCAAACGACATTTCAAGTCTCTAGTGCTTCAAACAACATTTCAAGTCTCTAGTGCTTCAAACAACATTTTAAGCCTGTAGTGCTTCAAACAACATTTCAAGTCTCTCGTGCTTCAAACAACATTTCAAGTCTCTAGTGCTTCAAACGACATTTCAAGTCTCTCGTGCTTCAAACGACATTTCAAGTCTCTAGTGCTTCAAACGACATTTCAAGTCTCTCGTGCTTCAAACGACATTTCAAGTCTCTAGTGCTTCAAACGACATTTCAAGTCTCTCGTGCTTCAAACGACATTTCAAGTCTCTAGTGCTTCAAACGACATTTCAAGTCTCTAGTGCTTCAAACAACATTTTAAGCCTGTAGTGCTTCAAACAACATTTTAAGCCTGTAGTGCTTCAAACGACATTTCAAGTCTCTAGTGCTTCAAACAACATTTTAAGCCTGTAGTGCTTCAAACAACATTTTAAGCCTGTAGTGCTTCAAACAACATTTCAAGTCTCTAGTGCTTCAAACAACATTTCAAGTCTCTCGTGCTTCAAACAACATTTCAAGTCTCTAGTGCTTCAAACAACATTTCAAGTCTCTAGTGCTTCAAACAACATTTCAAGTCTCTAGTGCTTCAAACAACATTTTAAGCCTGTAGTGCTTCAAACAACATTTTAAGCCTGTAGTGCTTCAAACAACATTTTAAGCCTGTAGTGCTTCAAACAACATTTCAAGTCTCTAGTGCTTCAAACAACATTTCAAGTCTCTAGTGCTTCAAACGACATTTCAAGTCTCTAGTGCTTCAAACGACATTTCAAGTCTCTCGTGCTTCAAACAACATTTCAAGTCTCTAGTGCTTCAAACGACATTTCAAGTCTCTAGTGCTTCAAACAACATTTCAAGTCTCTAGTGCTTCAAACAACATTTCAAGTCTCTAGTGCTTCAAACGACATTTCAAGTCTCTAGTGCTTCAAACAACATTTCAAGTCTCTAGTGCTTCAAACAACATTTTAAGCCTGTAGTGCTTCAAACAACATTTCAAGTCTCTAGTGCTTCAAACAACATTTTAAGCCTGTAGTGCTTCAAACAACATTTCAAGTCTCTAGTGCTTCAAACAACATTTTAAGCCTGTAGTGCTTCAAACAACATTTCAAGTCTCTAGTGCTTCAAACAACATTTTAAGCCTGTAGTGCTTCAAACAACATTTTAAGCCTGTAGTGCTTCAAACAACATTTTAAGCCTGTAGTGCTTCAAACAACATTTTAAGCCTCTAGTGCTTCAAACAACATTTTAAGCCTGTAGTGCTTCAAACAACATTTTAAGCCTGTAGTGCTTCAAACAACATTTTAAGCCTCTAGTGCTTCAAACAACATTTTAAGCCTCTAGTGCTTCAAACAACATTTTAAGCCTGTAGTGCTTCAAACAACATTTTAAGCCTGTAGTGCTTCAAACAACATTTCAAGTCTCTAGTGCTTCAAACAACATTTCAAGTCTCTAGTGCTTCAAACAACATTTCAAGTCTCTCGTGCTTCAAACAACATTTCAAGTCTCTAGTGCTTCAAACAACATTTCAAGTCTCTAGTGCTTCAAACAACATTTCAAGTCTCTAGTGCTTCAAACGACATTTCAAGTCTCTCGTGCTTCAAACAACATTTCAAGTCTCTCGTGCTTCAAACAACATTTCAAGTCTCTCGTGCTTCAAACAACATTTCAAGCCTCATAACAACTCTTATCTTGCAAAAAAGAAAAAAAAACCCCACACACACATTTGAAAACACATGACGGTCAACCGGTAAATCAACCTATCAATCAACCTATCAACCTATCAATCAACCTATCAATCAACCTATCAACCTATCAATCAACCTATCAATCAACCTATCAATCAACCTATCAATCAACCTATCAATCAATCTTCTTTTTTCTTCAAGCATCAGCAAGCAGGTCATGAATATCTAAATCGATGATATCTAAATCGATGATATCTAAATCGATGATATCTAAATCGATGATATCTAAATCGATGATATCTAAATCGTATTAATTGCCCAAACAACCAAACCAGCACAGACAACAACCAGCACATCATCAATTTGTGAATGAGCTTAACAGGGTCCTGCCAGCCAACCAACTTATCAATCTACCAATCAAACTATCAATTGACCTATTTGACCAACATATCAACCAATCCATTCAAACCAGCCTGTCAACCAGCCTTTTGGTGTTTTTTTAGTCGGAGATCAGATTTTTCGTTTTCTACATTAAGAAAACAAATTGTGGAATTTCTTTCGAGTCTTTTATCTATTCTTTATCATGGACACAACACATTAATCTCTCTAATAAAATCAAACTGATGATTGTGGATACTCAACAGTAGAAGAAGAAGACATGTAATAATAGCATGCTCTCTCTCTCTCTCTGTCTCTCTCTCTCTGTTTCTCTCTCTCTCTGTCTCTCTCTGTTTCTCTCTCTCTCTCTGTTTCTCTCTGTCTCTCTCTCTCTCTCTGTTTCTCTCTCTCTGTCTCTCTCTCTCTGTTTCTCTCTCTCTCTCTCTCTCTCTCTGATCGTTTTCGCCTTGTAGTAGTGGTTCCTTTCTTTTCTTTGCATGGACACGATTCGATCACGTGATCTCGACGCGCCAATCACATTTGTTCTTGGAGATCACGTGATCGAATCGCATCGCACAGTCGTACGATTTTAGTGGGCGTGTGTAGAGTGGCACAGTGGTAGCGCGTTCACTTCGTGTCAAGTAAACCCGAGTTCGAACCTGGGTACAGGGGATTTTTTCCTCTCATTCTGCACTAGGCCATAACGGTCTGAACGTGGAGTCCTTCGGATGAGACGATAAACCGAGGTCCCATGTGCCCATGCACTTAGCATACGTTAAACCCAGTGGCAACGAAAAAGTTGTCATTTGGTAAAAAATTACCCCCCCCCCCCCCCCCATCAGTGACAAAAATCGCATGCAAAAAAATAAAAATAAAAATAAAATTGGGTGGCTCACCTCTGGCTGCGACGCGCTCTCCAGGTGGGAGCAACCCGAATTTCACAGAGACGCCTCTGTGACTATAAAGTACCTAATACTAAATACCTAATACTGGCCCTTAACTATCAACTAAATAAACATATATCAATCCACCATACTTGTCAACCAAACTATCAACAAATTAACTCATTCAAGTCGATCCGGCCATATATGTCCGGAACTAATAGATCGCTGTCAATTTGATGCATTTGCTTCAAGGGAAGTAAATCCATGTACACACCATACCTTGGTCACTTCTAAACTCGCTTCACTCCCTTAGACCACACTTTTGCCCCTGACTTTGCTTTTGTAGTGGTTTGTTGTGGGGGAACCAATCGGTGTAGAGAGTTTTTGTATATAAAGTCTATACAGTGGAACCTCCCTCATAAGACCCCCTCCCATTATAAGACCCCCTCCCATATAAGACCCACTTCTCTGAGACATTGCCCTTCTTTGTAAGTATTAAAATTACTTCCCTTATAAGACCCCTCCTTTATAAGACTGGATTATTTCTGAAGGTCTTATAAGGGAGGTTCCACTGTATATAAAAAAGGTCTGATCTACCACTTCCCTATGTCTAAACCTGAAGTAAAAACCCGTAATCTTCGTTCATTTCTCCTTTTGTTTATGTATGTTTTGTTTGTGTGCATGGCTGGAGTGATTTGTGAGTTTTTTTAATAATTCAAAATCGTTGCGATGCGAATGAGTTAACCCATCCATCAGTCAACCAGCCTCTCAATCAACCCATCAATAATTAACAATTAAATCCTGACTCACTGGATCACAGGGCACCCGGCTCAACAGAGCGTTGACGTCGCCCTCAGCAACCACCTCCTTGATGTCACTGCAAGGTCATGATTCACAAGGTCATTCATAAGGTCATCCACAAGGTTATTCAAAAATGCAAAGTATTCCTCATAAAGTATCATAAGCAAGTTTTCATCAACAGGAGACAAACGACGAAGGTATGGAATCTTGATATTTTATGATCGTGTAGTGCATGGTGTTGGTAATGTTTTCTGAAAATATTGGCCCATAACTTTATATAACTTTTTTTGTGGTGATGTGTTTTCAAACCTAGTCAAATGGCCCGTCCTGAATGGTTGTAAGGGAAACAACCGGCCAGTGCCAGAAAAGTGTGTGTGTGTGTGTGTGTGTGTGTTAGTTACTGTATGTGTGTGTGTACGTGCGTTTTGTGTGTGTGTTTGTTTGCGCTAGTGTGAGTGTGTGTGTGTGTGGATGCGTTTGTGTACCTGTGCGTGTGCATGCTTGTATGTCCAACGATGAACACATTGTCTATGAGTATGTGGTTGGTGAGGGTGGGAATGCGAGCGCATCTGAGTATGTTCGATATGTCTGAAGTAATCTTGTATGTGGAATTATTTTAGTTATGTAAAGTGCCATGAGTAGTTCGCCTAGAATGTGCGCTATATAAATGTTTTATTATCAGGCATCAGAAGTCCAATCCTCTGAAAACCGTGGTGCACGGGCCACCAAGGCTCCAGACTGTAGAGGGACAACGCTGAAGTCAGTTCCCAACTAGACTGAGAAGGCTTAATGCAGTGAGAAATCACTTCAAAGTGCTATTTAACAGAATTTAAGATAACACTGAATAAAAAGGCAAAACCTCTGACAAGAGAAGCCAATCCTCTGTCAGAAATTCTCAATCCTCTGAAATGAGCAGATCCTCTGACAATTCTGATACCTGATTATCATCATTATTTACTGAGCAATCAATCTTACCTGTAGTTTCCTTTGTAGTACTCTTTCTCTCCCATGGAGCCGATGTAACTAGTAAATTGTTAAGGCAACAAAGTAAATACACATCTTTTTTAATTAACCCATTCATTGCCACTGTCGCCTCTTGGCACCACAATGATTTAATACCCATGTCACTGAAAGGCATCAAATGAGGGTCTGGTATCCAGTGACATTATGTTCTTCATTTTGGGAGGTAAAGCAGAGGCCTTATTCTATGCATGTCACAGAGGAATCCCCAAATACTGCAAACATAATCTTTTCTCTGACCAGGTAAGTTTAATAGAAAGCTTTGGCTGAAAAACGGCTAGCATTGAAAGGGTTAAAAATATTTAAATGTCTTTTCAGTGTCTAAAGATATTTTGTTATAGTATTCTTCTTTTTCTTCTGTGTGTGTGTGTGTGTGTGTGTATGTGAGAGAGAGAGAGAGAGAGAGAGTGTGTGTGTGTGTGTGTGTGTGTGTGTGTGTGTGTGTGTGTGTGTGTGTGTGTGGTAAGCTCTTGTCTGCTTGTTGCAGTTATCCTTGACTTCAAAAAGATTTTATAACATCTGATCTAAATCGTTGTTCCTTTCCCAACAAGTGCGTTTTACATTTGTAAGTTTCAAAATACTCTTCTTCAGCTCTGAAATTTAGCATAGCTACGTAAGATCAACATTGACGAAAACTGTTCGTAATGCAGGATACAGGGCCGAGGTGACGTAGTAGGCCACCACCAGCAGCTGCAGAATGAAGGGAAACAGCGGCCAGAACAGCACCAGAGTCATCTTGATGATGGCCCTAAAACATGGATAAACAGAACACCAGTCATCTTGATGGCCCTAAAACATGAATATACTGAACACTGCAGCCCCCGATGGCCCGATAACATGGATTAACAGGACAGCTCCACTGTCATCCTTTTGATGGCCCCAAAACACGGATAAACAAAAAAACACCAGTCATCTTGTTGAGGGCCCTAAAACAAGGATATATAAAAAAAATGTTGTTTAAACACACGTGATGAGGGCCCTAAAACATGAATAAACATAACATTGATACAATTTTCTCTTTAAAAAATTCTTAGGATTCTTCTTCTTCTTCGTCGATCATTCAGACAGTTAGCTGTCAATTGAGTGCAGATGCGCCATGCTGCCGCTATGCACCTAATTAAGAAAAACTTAGGCCCAGCATGTCCTTATTAAGAATAAGATTCAAATTATAGCCCCAGTTGACAACTAAGACCACGTCAGGTTTGTCACCATCATCATATCACGTAATGTCCAAAATTGATGAAATTACAAAGTTGTTTTGTTTACAAATAAATTTCTTACATGATGTGTACAATGAAAAACCAGCTACAGAAAGTTTTTCCTTTATTCCACGGACCATCTCTGAGTGGAACTCCCTCCCACCTGAGGCAGTATCATCGGCCTCGGTGGAGAGCTTCAAGTCCCGGATCTAAACAGCGCCCCTCCCCTCCCCCCCCCCAATCCTCCCTCCCTCCCTCCCTTTTGACCCTGCCCCACTCATTCCCCTCCAGTATTCCCCAATCCTACTTACAACTTGTCCCATCTGTCCACCAGCCATTCAAGCTGATCATCTGGGCGGCAAAGGAAATTATTACTGTGTACAGATATCTTATCTACATGACCGAAGTCCCCAGTTTTTACACACAACAGAACCATCAAAAAGATGATGGCGGTTGTCCACTGCAAGAAGAAGAAGAACAACAAAAAAAAACCAAACCAACATACTGACTTGCTGCCTTCCTTGATGAGTTCGATGGCGATGCAGATCCTCTTGGCGAGGACGATGACGATGATGAGGAACAGCAGCAGAACGGTGGCCGAGGTGCAGCCTGAAGGGGAGAAGAAAGTGACGTGTCAACAGGTCTCCCAATGACAAAAAGTAAAAATCTCTTACATTTATTAAAGGGTCTGGCATCTCTTATATCAGTCCTTTTTTTAATTGTTGCTTTATAATGCTGACTTTGTTTAAAATGTCAGAGCAAAATATTTAAAGTCCCAGAAATTGTGTAAACCTACTTGTAACAATAACCACTGTCATCAGAATGTACTTAAAACAAGCGTGAAATCGCAATAGTTTGTGGCACGCGGTCTATTTTTACCACTCCAATCATGAGTCACCTCCCCTGGCTTTTCAATAATTTTAATCTGTAAACTAGAATGTTATCTCTGCACCATTTCGTAACTTTTTATATCTTTTGGAAACATTTAAAACTATGTATCCTACTTATACTCATCAAAAGAAGCACCGCATACTCGTCGTGTCTGTTGTAGTGTCTGTATTACGTATGTTTTTATTATTTTGTACGCTTTTAAAATACATCATTTTAAAGAGCGGCCTCAATTTGAAGTGCGACAATTTTGTCAATGAACGTTCGGGCCCACCCAGGGACGGACGTTTTTGATTACTACTTGAGGCGGTGCCATAGTCGATGAGGTTTAACCGAGGCGTGGTCACCGCTACAGCTATCTGTATTAATAAAAAATCGGGACTTTTCTGGTTTCGTACTGCCTCCGGGCATTGCCTCCAGTATTGTTCCAACCATATTTGTATTTACAAATGTCCCATATATGTGTCTGATTCAGACCAAGAGGACGTAAAAACTCCATTTTCTTTCTCTCTCACAATTTTGTCAAAATGTGCAACAATTTTGGACCGACTGACAAACCGACCGACAAAGTGAGTTATAGGCTTGAGCCACAAACAAAAAGGGGGTATTTTCAGAAGTAATACAATATGCATACCATGACAGAAAATCAAACTCACTGGGGGTGTATTTATCTGGTTTTCCACTGAATTAAACTTAGGCAGGCTATATGAATGCAGCCCCAAAGCTACATCATAACATGTACTGCAATAAATAAATCATATTATTTTTTTTAAAAGGTCACACTAAAAGTATTCGCCTTGGCTTAAGGCTATGTCAGATCAATTGACATAGGTTAGAACACCAAGGCTACATCAAAATGTTGTTTTGCTATGCATACCTATGCGGGGGATTGTCTTTAGCCATGACAAGCTCCTAGCATAACATCGTCAGTTCTCCAAAATCCCCTGAAGTCGGAGTGTGGCTGCCCAAGTGACGGGGAGGGTACCATAATCAAAAACAGTCACACACACATAATGTTCTCATCCGTAGCTGATGCACTTGTACCATAGTGTTCAAGTGCTTCCGCTGTTGGGATGATCCCTGGAGTCTTTTAGCCAGGGTATGCAAACAAACAGCCAATCAATTCTTTCTAATGTCTTTAAGAAAATTGAAGAGATTCTTTGCTGAATGAACAACATGATAATGTAATTAAAAAAAGAATTGGTTAACTCATTCATCGCAACGATTTTGAACTATGATTAAAAAAACCTCACAAATCACTCCAGCCATGACACACAAACAAAACATACATAAACAAAAGGGAGAAATGAAAAAAGATTACGTGTTTTTACTTCAGGCTTAGACATTTGGAAGTGGTAGATCAGACTTTTTTATATATATAGACTTTATATAGAAAAAACTCTACACCGATTGGTTTCCCCACAACAAACCAATACAAAAGCAAAGTCAGAGGCAAAATTGTGGTCTAAGGGAGCGAAGCGAGTTTAGAAGTGACTAAGGTATGGTATGCACACATATTTACTTCCCTTGAAGCAAATGCATCAAATTGACAGCTAAAGCTATTAATTCCGGACATATATGTCCGGAACGACTTGAATGAGTTAAACCGGACATAAGTCTGTTACTTACCAAAGGCGAGCCAGGTCTGTTTGAGGGTGAGGTAGTACTCAAAGTTGAGCACAAAGGCCTGGGACAGGCCAAACTCCCCTGTGATGTTCTGAGACTTCAGGTCGTAGTAACGACTGTAGCTGTAGTAACTGCCTGTTACAAAACAAACAACAACAAACTATAGAGTACTCAAAGGTGAGCACAAAGGCCTGGGACAGGCCAAACTCTCCCGTGATGTTCTGAGACTTCAGGTCGTAGTAACGACTGTAGCTGTAGTAACTGCCTGTGTATGAAAACAAACAACAACAAACTATAGAGTACTCAAAGGTGAGCACAAAGGCCTGGGACAGGCCAAACTCCCCTGTGATGTTCTGAGACTTCAGGTCGTAGTAACGACTGTAGCTGTAGTAAGAAAAAAAAAAAGGAAAACAAAAACCTAGTTATTATCTCAGTATTGATTGCACAAACAGAATATGAGGTAATAGCAAAGACTGTACAGGGGAAGATAAACATCCAGTCTCTTCCCTATATGAGTAGTGAGGACAGAAACACTGGTTATGTCCCTTTGAAACGTGACACATTTTACACATCGATAGGCCAGTTGAATTCTCCGTTCAAGTTCCAGTCTGAGTTTTTGGATAGCCTCCACTGTGAATAGTGTACACATCCGCACTAACGATAACTCTATCAGCCCGGTTTGCCAAGCTCTTAAGTAGTTCATTTTACCCTTTTAGAATATCTTTGGTAATAGCAAACATGTCTATCCTGATTTTTGAATTTCAAGAATAACTTCGGTCCCCCTCTGCTATCTGGCAGTCATAGTCGGAAACGAGGGACTGGAATACATATTTTCCGGGCTATAAGCCGCTACTTTTTTTTCTTCAACTTTGACCCCTGCGGCTAAAACAACGATTGCGGCTAATTTTTGAATATTTCCCCTTCCGTTATTTTAGGCTGGTCATCAACTCCAGCCTGTGCGTGTTGACATCGTCAATCTCGGTAAAAATGAACCGTTCTCAGGCCAATACTGAGGAATTTAATCAGCATATAACACGATCTGACCACAAAATTTCACCACTTGTATGCACATTTTTCTTCACTGAGCAGTTTATGATCAAAGTTTGAACTGAAACAGTCGTGATCGTGTCGATCTTTACGAGCTCTGTGCAAACGAAAATGCAAAGTCAACTTCCAAGTTGAAACTAAGTGATCGGTCTCACTCCACAAGTTGGAAACTAAGTGATTGGTCTCACTTTACCAAAAAAGAAGTTGAGAAGTAGCTCCTTTGCTTTATTAAACCGATATATCGGCATTAGCGTCTGCACTGAAACGCTTGCTGAATGTAAACAACTCACAAAATCCAATAAATGAGAACAATCGCTTGCCTTGATTACGTATCTGTGGAGTGCGCTGCGCCATTTTGTTCAGTCATCCGAGTAGAAGTGAAAGTTTCGCGTGTGCAAACTTTGAAAATGAATTGCCAGTGTGTAACTTAGTCTTGTTTTGTGTTGTGTTGTGTCGTTGTGCATAATCCAGTATTTAGTGGGACCGTTATGGCGAAGATTATGTCTGTACTGTTATGTGTAGTTTGTGTGCGAGTGCAACACTGACTGTCAACTAGCTGCCGTGGCTTTTGAGCGTTCGTCCACTCGTCGGCTCAGGTTCATTTTTTTTCCAGTCTCTTGTGGCTTAGACACTGAATGCGGCTTTATTTTTGTTTTTCCAGAATTTTAATAAAATGTAGGGGATGAGGCTAGAACAAGGGTGTGGTTTGACCGGAAAATACGGTACTAGCAAACAACCAAATTATTTATCACTCACTGAAAATGAAGAGCCCGGCAAAGAGAATGAGGGTAAGCCAGACCATGATTCCGACCAGAAAGCGCAACAGGACGATCCACAGCAGCGATATCAGCATGGCGATCAGCATGCCTCTGCAACAGCAACAGGATTGATTCAACAAATACAAAACACACAGCTGTGATATCAGCATGGCGATCAGCATGCCTCTGCAACAGCAACAGGATTGATTCAACAAATACAAAACACACAGCTGTGATATCAGCATGGCGATCAGCATGCCTCTGTAACAGCAACAGGATTGATTCAACAAATACAAAACACACAGCAGCGATATCAGCATGGCGATCAGCATGCCTCTGCAACAGCAACAGGATTGATTCAAC
>CM065707.1:24253685-24266185 GCA_017654935.2 Phymorhynchus buccinoides
AAGTGAAGTCAGTCAAGTCCCAGTCAAAATTAGAGAGAGAGAGAGAGAGAGAGAAAAAAAAGGGTGGTGGCAGGAGACGATAGTAAATAGGACAAGTCAAGAGAGAGGAGAGAGAGAGAGAGAGAGCGGGGGTGTACCCGGCCGGCTTATCCACTGTGTATACATTTTTAGCCCAGCCCGCCGGAATAGCTGCTGCCTCCACTTGCCCTATTCTGGTGGTCGCGTTGTCAGGAAAGCTAATCAATCACAAACACACGCACAACATAGTACACACACACACGCACGCAGCACATCAAGCACACACACACACGCACGCACAACACATACACCCCACCACTGCACACTTCATACACACACACATGCAAGCACACGACACACAACCCAGCACGCACGCACCGCACGCACACGCCACACACACACACACACACACACACACACACACCACAACATACACACGCACTCTCCCTGCACACACGCACTCACACACACTCTCACCTCAATACTAATCTGCTGTATGCTTAAAATAATTTCACCACACATACTTCTTTGTGTGTGTGTGTTTGTGTGTGTGTGTGTGTGTGTGTGTGTGTGTGTTTGTGTTGTGGGTGTGTGTGTGTGTGTGTGTGATGTGTGTGTGTGGTGTGTGTGTGTGTGTGTGTGTGGTGTGTGCCTATATCACTTCCGGTGAACAGACGTACACTAAAGAACGAACACACACACACCCACGCGCACACGCACACGTACACACACACGCACACGCACAAACAACGCACACGCCCACGCACACACAGGCACACGCGCCGCGCACGCGCACACACACGCACACGCGCACTCACACACCACACACACACACGCACACACAGACACACACACTTTAATAAATGTCTTTCGGATGTACAATGTTCCAATCAAAATTAATTGCCCCCTAAAAAATACATGATTTCGCAGCTTTGTGTCAATACTAATCGACATGCACATTAATAAGCTTACCTTCCAAGGCCAATGAATAACCATAGATTCAAAGCTAGTATTTTGTTTACCTGGGGGAACAGTCTTGGATCAATTTGCACCATGTTTGTTTACTCATTTTGAAATGGCCACGTGTCACGTTCACGTCCCATTGAAACGTGCATTTCAAAATGAGCTAAAAAAAGAATTTTGCTTCATCAACAAAAAAAAACACTTTAAGATAAAAAAATGCTTAGATCTTATTTGTGGTATTGATACATGTTACAAATGATGCTATATATTTGTTCAATGTTCTCGACTTTGCGTCTTTTCAGTAATTTCCCTATTATTCTATAAGCTTTACTCTCATGTTCTTTATTCTCTTTTACTTTCACTTTCTTTCCCTAAGTTCCACACTATATCAACTCCCTCTCTCGATCTCCCTCTCTTCTCTCTCGTCATCTCTCGTCTCCTCTCTCTCTCCCTCTCATTCTCTCTCTCTTCTCTCTCGATCTCTCTCTCTCTCCTTCTCTGTCTCTCCCCTCTCTCCTCTCCTCTCTCTCTATCTCTCTCCTCTCTCTCTCTATCTATCTATCTATCTATTTTCGCTTTCGAGTTAGAGTTTCTCTCTCTCCTCTCCTCTCTCTCTCTCATCTCTCTCCCCTCTCTCTCTTCTCTCTCTCTCTCTCTCTTTTCTCTCTCTCTCTCTCCCCTCTCTCACCCCGCCCCTACTCTCTCTCTCTCACTCTCTCTCTTTTCTCTCTCTCTCTCTCTCTCTCTCTATATATATATATATATTCTATATATCTATATACTCTATATCTATACTATCTATCTCGCTTTTCGAGTTTCGAGTTCTCTTTTTCTCTCCTCTTTCTCTCCTCTCGTTCTCCTCATCTCTCTTTCTCTACCTCTCTCTCTTCATCGTCTCTCTCTCTTTGCTCTCTCCTCCTCTCGCCTCGACTCTCTCTCCTCACCCCTACGCTACTTTTCCCTCCCTCTCTGCTCAAAATCTCCCGTCGGGTCTCTCTCTCGTATCCTCTCGTCTCTCCTTTTCTCCCTCCCTCTCTCTCTCCTCTCACTCTCTCTCTCTCTCACTCTCTCATCATCTCCTTCATCTCTCTCTCTCTCTCTCTCTCTCATCTCTCTCTCTCTCGCTTTCGGTTCGAGTTCCATCTCTCTCCCCCCCCCCTCCCCCCCCCTTTCTCTCTTCTGGGGATCTCTAACCTCGAACTCTCGCGTGTCCGGGGGGCAGACACACCAAACCCTCTCCACGCCTTCTCTCCTCCTCCTCCTCATTGTCTCCATCCCTCTCAGTCTCCGCCTCATACTCGTCCCTCTCCTCTCTCTCATCCCCCTCGCCCCCCCCCCCCCCCCCCCCCCTTTTCTTCTCCCCCCTCGCTCGACTGCTCGGTCGTCATCATCGCCCATCGCCCCATCCTCTCCGGTCTCTCGAGCAAGCTCACTCCTCTCGCTGCCTCTCTCATCTCTCTCTCCCCCCCTCTCTCATTCTCTCTCTCTCTCTCATCTCTCTCTCTCCCGCTCTCTCGCTCGTCTCAGGCTCCTGCTCTCACCCTCATCGTTCTCTCTCAATCATCTCTTGTCCTCTCTCCCCCTCTCTCCCCCCCCCTTCTCTCTCTCCCCCTTCACTCTGTCTATGCCTTCCTGTCTGTAATCTTTTTTCTACCTGTTATTTTCCCCCCCCCTACACAAAAAAAAAAAATGGGGTTTCCCCACCCCCCATTTCCATATGTCAAGTCCAAGTCAAGTCAAGTACACTTTATAATCTCAACTAGAATTACATTCGGTGGCAACCTCAAATCATTTTTAAAAACAAATCACAAATCATTGCAGAAAGCACCATAAACATTAAGCCACATTTATATCACACACATGTTTGCGGAAATCGTTCTCATTTGTTGATTTTTCATTTTGCATGCTTTTCCTGTTTTAACTTGTTTTATTGTTTTGTTTGCGTGTTTTTTCTAGCTTAGGTTCAGCACCAGAATGTATATTAAAAAAAAAAGCTGTCAAATCTATATTTCTTTATGTCTCAATAAACATCATTTTGACTCGACTTGAGTTTCTGATGACACATACAGACGAGGAGATGAGGACTGATGAGAAGAGAGGACCCGAGAGACGATGATGTGATAAGATCGAGTTCGAGAGGAGACGAATGAGGATTGACTTCGAGGGAGAGGAAGAGAGAAAGAGAGAGAGAGAGAGACGTGAATGAAATATGAATTCTACTTTGAGGTCTTTGAATATTCTTTTCATTTCTTTTCTTTTTTTGATTTGCAGATGTATTTTCACGCCGGTGTTACGGAATACATATTGTTTCAACAGTTTTTTCACATCGACACTGCTGGCCGGTAAGTGTGTGTGTGTGTGTGTTGTGCTGTCTGTGGCGTCGTGCGTGCGTTGGCGCCGTGCCTGAGTGCGTGCGGCGTTAATTTACGTATTTATCTATATCTGTTTATTGCACAAAAAACACTCAATTCGAGGCTGGTAGATTGAGGTCCCTTTTATTGGAAACAAGACAAACGTTTCTGGCCATAAGCCCGTCTTCAGTGTGGCGACGACAAGAAGGTAGCAAAATAGGACAGGAAAAACTGAGTAGAAAAGTCACACACTACAAGGAGAGAGACTGAATACAATTCATAATAACCATGGAAAAAATGAGAGCCTACAAATGGCAAAGTTGAAACACTGAGTATGTGTTAACTCTGTAGAATATGATAAAAGACACACACACACACAACGCACACCACGTACACACCGCATTGCATGCACTTACAAACACACACACAACACACACACACACACACAGCACACACCACACACACCACACACACACACACACGCACACACACGCACCGCACGCACGCACACGCACACGCAACACGCACGCACGCACACACGCACACCACTCTATCTGTTTATTGATGTACTTACTAATTTATTTGTTTTTGCTTAGCTGTTTAAATTCACAAGAATTAGTGTTATTTTCTAGTTTTTATTATGCGAATGTGATGTGATAACCCCCTCCCCCAGCCTCCCTATGATACGGGCAGAAGGTCCATATTCACGCGCACCCACACAGAGACGCACATACAGAGACATACACAAACACACACACACACACACACCACACCACACAACACACACACACACACACACACAACACACACACACACTCGTTTGTAATTTACACGTGGAAAGTGGAAACCATCCCTTGCAACATAATAATGTCTCTATAAGTAGGGATGGTGTCTGTTTCCAAAAATTAACTTGGTACTTACTCTACTTCCTTTCTCAGGCTCCTTATCTTACCTCTTAAGTGGGAGGGAGTTGTATTAGGGAGGTAATTTTAATATTTACAAAGGAGGGCAATGTCTCGGAGAAGTACGTTCTTATAAGTGGGAGGGAGTCTTATGAGGGAAGGTCTTATAAGGGAGGTTCCACAGGCTTCGGTTCATATTAGACGCGTATGTTCCGTACGGAAAACCGTGAGTAAGTGGGAGAAAGAAGGATGAAAGTTGATGCATATAGGGGAAATTCGGCCACGTGCGCAAATCTTTTCCCTTCTTTGTTTCACTTATTATATGGAATTGCGCACGGTTTTTCCGCACGGAATACGGAATCATCGGAACTTATGTTTGTACAAACGCATAAGGGAGGTTTCATCACTGTATGATTATATGCCCAGCCTTGGGCTTTTTTCGTGTTTTTGTGGTGTTCGTGGTCTTCTCCTTCCTATACGAGATCATGAAATGCGGGCGCGAGGAGTCGTGTTACGTCACCAGACTAATGGACGGTCGACGGTGGTGACGCTCAAATTCCCAGAACAACGCCGGTTCCAGAGGGCCAGGGGTAAGAACAGAGCCTCCTCAACAGGACTCCGAGTAACCATGGCATCTGACCTCCCATCAGGAGCAGCCTCCGGAACGCGACATTTCACCGCCAGGGGGCAATCCAAAACAGGGTCCCCTCCGTCTATCTTTCTCTCACTTAAAGATGAGTGTGTGGTATTCATTTTAGTAGTAAGTATAGTAAGCTCATCAATGCTTTTAGGTTGTAAGAAAATATCATAATAGATCAACAAACGCACATCTGTGCATTTCTGATGCCCCCCACCCACCAAGCCCCCCCATACAAAAACCATAATTCTGAATGTTTAGCTCTGGTGTTTATAATCTGATGTTTGTTTGCAAATCCCTAAATTATATATGACGTAATGCAAAATAGAACATTTTCCTTGGTATTTTTGTCGATCTTTACACCATGCATAGTTCTTCTAAAATCTTTACCCTTGTTATAAAAAGAAAATGTTCAGTGTTTCAGTGTTCACTACGCCCAACTAAGAAATATCACGCGCTAAGCCCTTACTGGCTTGATTGCCCCCCTGGCGGTCAAATCATCGTCCTAAGCTGACCAATGAGTTTAGCGTTCCTATTAGGCACTAGCCCCTTAAGGAGCATATATCCTGAAGACGAAGTCTTCTCGATGAGGTGGTGATGATGATGATGGAGTTGGTGATGGGACAGGAGTTCTTGACTTGGCAGACGTCGTCGTTGATGACTTCAGCACTACGTACGTTGCACACCCCTTACAAACGAGGTATGGACCTCCGGTTATTGGAACATTTCGGACGGAATCCGAGTCGGAGAGTATTTTGTCCTGATGCTGAAGTCAGCATCCGTGTAGGTTCTTGATCTTGATGCTGGTGTTGGCATCTATTGGGCGGTAGGAGACTTTAACATTGTGAGACAAGCCGAAGGTTGTCCAGGTGCTCCTGTAGTCCGCTTGTCTTGTATTGTTGGTGTAGTTTGAGCAGTCTTCTCCCCCAAAGGCCGTCTTCAGGGCCACCGGGTGACCTACTCCGTACCGGAAGCTGGTGTCGTCGCAGACTGGCAGGAGACATACAGGCGAAGTCGAGTTACGGTCTGTACAGGCTGGCGTGGTCCTTCAAGAGGGGTCCCCTTCCCAACAGTGAGTGGCTCTGCACTGAAGTCTAACACTCCAAAAGATGAGGCTGCCCATCCTCTGGGCAACAGCACAGCCAAAGCCCACTGCTGGGTGCCGGCGGATCATTGACGAAGTCAAATCAGCAGAGATGATCCAAGTTGCTGCATGCCGTCCTGTCAGCCTGCAAGTCCCTCAACTCCAATCTGGTGAGGGAGGAGTTCCCGTGTCGCCCTTCCCACCGGCTGCAACCCAGTAGGACTTCGATAGCAATCCGCCACCTTGCTTCGGAATCATCGCGTGATGAAAGTCAGTATAGTCGACCCTCTCACCACGGACTCCCGGTTGGGAATGGAATTACATCCCTTTGCGTCTCCCTAATATTAAAATTCTAGGGTGAAAGCTCATGACCTAGAACTTTGTGTTTGTTCAAACAGGTTTAAACTATAGTCCGAAGGCCACCTGCTCCAGACGTGTCTGCACTTCGCTCAGCCGTGGATTAGCTACAGCCTGATGCTGGTCTTCATGACCTACAACGTCTTCATTGATTGATTGATTGACTCATTGATTGATTGATTGATTGATTGGTTATTTTACAGGTTGAAGCTGTGGTCCGGAGGCCACCTCCTACAGACGTGCCTGCACTTCGTTCAGCTGTGGATTAGCTACAGCCTGATGCTGGTCTTCATGACCTTCAAC
This sequence comes from Phymorhynchus buccinoides, assembly GCA_017654935.2. NCBI lineage: Eukaryota > Metazoa > Mollusca > Gastropoda > Neogastropoda > Raphitomidae > Phymorhynchus > Phymorhynchus buccinoides. The sequence goes on from CM065707.1 coordinate 24,260,301, forward strand.
GTCTTCCTTGATTGACTGATTGATTGATTGGTTAACTAATTGATTGATTAATTGACTGATTGATTGATTGATTCTTTTACAGGTTGAAGCTATGGTCCGGAGGCCACCTGCTCCAAACGTGCCTGCACTTCGTTCAGCTGTGGATTAGCTACAGCCTGATGCTGGTCTTCATGACCTACAACGTCTTCCTCTGTCTCAGCCTGGTCCTGGGTGCCACCGTGGCCTATTTTCTGACCGCCTGGAAACGACAAAATAGCGATAATAATAATAGTAGTATGAAAGATGGAGCTGATGGCAGCCAGCGGCGAGTTGGTCATCACAGTTACACCCAGGAGTGTCATTAACATTGCTTAACCCTTTTCACCGCCAATGTCGCATTTATGCACCACAATGAGTTAACACCCATGTCACTGAAAGGCATCAAATCAGGGTCTGTTATCCGAAGACCCTATTTTCTCAATTTTGGGAGGTAAAGATAGGACCTGTCCTAATCTAATGTATACGTCACAGAAGAATTCCCAATATTGCTGACAAGGCTGGGGAGACCCCCAAATTTTTTTTCCTCTACCCAGTTAAGTTTAATGGTATGTTTTGGGCTGAAAAATGGGCTGGGCGGGCGAAAGGGTTAAATGTAACAGGTACACTGACCCACCACGATTAAGTCCCTTGTTGTTTTTTGCTGGGTAGCTGTGACCCACATACAAATGCTCCCAATTTCAAATTGCGGCTGCTCTTTAAAATGATGTATCGTTTTCAATTTGGGGGCATTTGTACGGGAGTCAAAAACCTGGTCAAAAAAACAAGATTTGTTACCAGCTATAAGAGGGAAAGACACGTGAAACCCGTGATTTGGACACGTGATCTGCTGGATCTTTAAAAAAAAGAAAAAAGAAAAGCAACCCTCTCTCTGAATGTCTATTTTTGTTTCTGTCTTTATTCGTATGTTATGTCCTTGTGTGTCTGTCTGTCTGTCTGTATGTGTCTCTATGTCTGTGTGTCTGTTCTGTCTGGTCTCTGTCTGTGTCTCTCTGTTTCTCTCTCTCTCTCTATCTCTCTCTTCTCTCTCTCTCTCTCTCTCTCTCTCTCAATGTGTGTGTGTGTGTGTGTGTGTGTGTGTGTGAGAGACGAGAGAGAGAGGGGGGGGGGGAGAGATAGAGAGAGAGATTCACCGTGTATGTCTGTGTGTGTTTGTGTGCATAGAGAAATGTATTTATGTATGTGTGCGTGTGTGTGTGTGTGTGTGTGTGTGTGTGTGTGTGTGTGTTTGTGTGTGTACTAATCGTGTTGTGTGTGTGTTAGTGTGCGTGTGTGTGTGTGTGTGTGTGTGTGATTCAGAATCTATGTTAATGTGTATAACGTGTGTGTGTGTGTGTGTGTGTGTGTGTGTGTGTGTGTATGCGCGTGTGTGTGTGTGTGTGTGTGTGTGTGTGTGTGTGTGTGTGTGTGTGTGTGTGTGTGTGTGTGTTTCAGGGTGTTTATGCATACATGTACGCGTGTATGTGAGTATGAATGAATGTGTGTGTGCGTGTGTATAAACGCGCATTTTGAATGTATGGAGTTAACTCTACAGATAACCCTACACTATAATGTAGTACTGTAATAAACAAATAAAACAAAAAATAAAGGCATAAAAAAACATCACCTTCCCCTCAAACAACCCCCACCCCCACACTTTTTTTTTCACGGAGAGAAAAAAAAGAATTACAAGTAATGACCTATTGGATTGTGCTCTAGGCTAACGACAAAATCGTAAGTTAGAGCTGGTGAATTGAATATACTGTGTGTGTCATTTTGCAACAAAAACTGGAATAAATATTTTCATGTCCTTACATGAAAGAATGTGATAATGAGTTATTTTGTTTCCACATAATTATGCAGACTATATTTTTCACATATTTTGTTTTAAAAGCATCCAGTTTCCATGTATACATCAAAGAAAGTAATGTTGTATTCACAATAAAATTATGATTTATGCTTTTAGGCCGGGTTCACATTAGACGCGTAAGTTCCGTACGAAAAACACTAAATAAGTGGAAGAAAGAAGGATAAAAGTTTATGCTTATAGGGGAAATTCGGACACGTGCGCAAATCTTTCCCCTTCTTTGTTTCACTTGTTTATGGATTGCGCACGGGTTTCCGCACGGAATATCCGCTTACGTGTGTACACAGCCTTAATATCTAAATGTTCTTGATGTTTCATTTTATATTGGAAAGTATTCCAAATGTGCGACTTAAGTAAGTTGCACTGTTCGTGCAGAGATAGGGGGAAATCAAGGTATTCAGAATATAAACCATGTTTAGCTCCATATTTTTAGCTGCCCTATCTACTTTTTCATTGTAATAAAAAGAGCAATGATATGGGATCCAACAAAATGTTAATTGGGTACCTTTTGCAATTAGTGTGTGTATCAAACAGCTGATTTCAATAATCACTTCAGGCCTTGTATCCAGCATGCTTTTAATGCCTGAAGAACTGATTTTGAATCTACACAGGAAAGAACTTGAAAGATAGTTTAGGGAAGGTTGATCAGATAATTTAAAGCCACGAGTGTTGCAGTTAATTCTGCTGTAAATATTGATTTCCTTAATCCAATGTAAACAGATTTCTCGATTTTTTAAGTCTGGGATTAAGAATGCTCATCCTGTTTTACTGCCTATGCATGAACCACCTGTATGGGTGTTTTTAATAGTTGGTGTAATTCTTTTCAATTTGGCATAACTTGCTAGCATGTTTACGTTTTCATCGTTTTTTGTTATGTTTGTGTGGTCGATATCAAAATGCGCTTTGTGAAGTTCCATGGTGGTATTGGAAAACATGATGGTCTGACAGATACTTCTCCTTTATCAATGGAAATCCAAGAGTCCAAATAGTGTTGGATGTGTATGTTGCCAGTGTAACTCGAGAAGTCATATTGACTTCACTCTTTTTGGAAAATCAATATCTGACCTAATTTGTATTTCGGAACTGGTATGTGTTTTGACAACTGTATTTTTGTATGACAAATTTACAAAATGCTAAATCTCTGTATTCTTCTAATGGAAGCATTTGAGCCTCAACATATGTACGTGAAGACGATGCATGCACTGGGAGACCCAGTGCTAGTTTCAATGCCCTACATTCAATGCTTTGTAGGTTTTTGTAACAAATATTTTGGAGCGCTAAAAAGCATTTCTTGTATATATGTTAACTTCGACCTCATTAAAGATGTACAAAGAGTTATCAATGTAGACGAGTCTTGTCCCCATTTTTGTTTAGAGATGATTTTAAAAACATTCAACGTTTTCCTCGCCTTTGTTAATAAATGTTCAATCACTCATACACTTAATCTCATAATTTGTGGCGGTACCATAGCCGATGAGGTTTAACCGAGGCGTGGTGACTGCTACACATATCTGTATTGTTAAAAAAATCGGGACTTTACTGGTTTTGCACTGCCTCCGGGCATTGCCTCCAGTATTGTTCCCACCATAAATGCCTCACATGGTCGAAAGACCGCAGAGGGCGTAAAATCCTATTTCGATTCGATAAATGTTTTCAATAATTATGATTGTTCCATGTTAATTTTGAAGTAAAATAAACTCCTAAAAATTTAACTCGTGTTACATATTATTTAAGATTTAAGAGGTGTAGTACCCAGAGTAAATATAGGCATTTGATCCGGATTAGACCCAGTTAAAGAGAATAATATTTGTTTTTGTTTTTCAGTGAATAGACCTAATCCATTTAACTTCGTATAGTCACCCATCTTATCGAGTTCTCGTTGATAGATCTGTTTAATTATATATACTTGTGGCGGTGCCATAGCCGATGAGGTTTAACCGAGGCGTGGTCACCGCTACACCTATCTGTATTAATTTTAAAAAATCGGGACTTTACTGGTTTCGTACTGCCTCCGGGCATTGCCTCCAGTATTGTTCCCACCATTATTTGTATTTACAAATGTCCCATATGTGTCTGATTCAGACCAAGAGGACGTAAAACACCATTTTCGCCAGATCTTTTTGATGTCATTTATGCTACGCTGTTTTAAAAATAATATTTTTTATAGAGTAACCTCCATCCACATGCATATACCATGTGTGTGTGCGCGCGCGCGCACGCGCTCGTTTATGTGTGGAGTGTACCCTTTAATAAGTAATTATTTGCATGAATCAACCATCACAGAAGCGGATACTTATTATGTTTCTGGTTTCGTTGCTCTGCGAGTTTAGTTGAAAATGTAGGACCCTAGGAAAAAATGGGTTAACAGGTAAACGAATGGAAGATGATAATTATATGAGTGGAAGGGGGTTGGGGTTGGGGTGGTCACTAAATTGTTGTTGGCAATAAACATGCCTGCTGTTACGATTTATTATAAACATGGACGATGATGTCACGTGGCCTAATGGTCTGACGTCAGTAAAAGGGGGTTAATTACCAACTTGAAATTGAAGACCTCACAGTCTTCATAAAGAATGTCCATAAGGGTCGATGACCAATTGGACGTTAAACTCACCATTTGATGATGAACGTGAAATTAAAATTGAATGCGTCATTCCCATTATGCGTGACTTGGGTTGAAATTTGTCTTTATGAAACTGAATTATGGTGGACGTCTATTTGTCTGTATACAGTCTGTCTGTTTGTCTCTCTGTCTCTGTCTCTGTCTCTCTCTCTCTCTCTCTTCTTTCTCTCTCTCTCTCTCTCTCTCTCTCTCTCTCTCTCCATTTTTCCCCCGTTTTCTTTTTTAATGCTTTGCTCCCACATCTTCCTCCCCCCCCCCCCCCCCCCCCCCACACACACACACACACCACGCACACACACAACCCACAACAGTATAGTTTCTCCATCTTTCCTCTTTCTCTTGGTCGGATTGTCTGTCTGTCTGTCCATCTGTCTATCGTTGCCTGTCGTTGTTGTTGTTGTTGTCGTTGTTGTCGTTGTTGTTGTTGTTGTTGTTGTCGTCGTCGTTGTTGTTGTCGTTGTCGTTGTTGTCGTCGTTGTCGTCGTCGTTGTTGTTGTTGTTGTTGTTGTCGTCGTCGTCGTTGTTGTTGTTGTTGTCGTCGTCGTTGTTGTTGTTGTTGTTGTTGTCGTTGTCGTCGTCGTCGTTGTTGTTGTTGTTGTTGTTGTTGTTGTTGTCGTTGTTGTTTGTCGTCGTTGTTGTTGTTGTTGTTGTTGTCGTTGTTGTCGTTGTTGTTGTCGTCGTTGTTGTTGTTGTCGTCGTCGTTGTTGTTGTTGTTGTTGTTGTTGTTGTTGTTGTTGTTGTTGTTGTCGTCGTTGTTGTTGTCGTTGTTGTTGTTGTCGTTGTTGTTGTTGTTGTCGTTGTTGTTGTTGTTGTTGTCGTTGTTGTTGTTGTTGTTGTTGTTGTCGTCGTTGTTGTCGTCGTTGTTGTTGTCGTTGTTGTTGTTGTTGTTGTTGTTTGTTGTTGTTGTCGTCGTCGTTGTTGTTGTTGTTGTCGTCGTCGTTGTTGTTGTTGTCGTTGTTGTTGTCGTCGTTGTTGTTGTTGTTGTTGTTGTTGTTGTTGTTGTTGTTGTTGTTGTCGTTGTTGTTGTTGTCGTCGTTGTTGTGTTGTTGTTGTCGTCGTTGTTGTTGTCGTCGTCGTTGTTGTTGTCGTCGTTGTTGTTGTCGTTGTTGTTGTTGTCGTTGTTGTTGTCGTCGTCGTTGTTGTCGTTGTTTGTTGTTGTTGTCGTTGTTGTTGTCGTCGTGTTGTTGTTGTTGTCGTCGTTGTTGTCGTCGTCGTTGTTGTTGTTGTTGTTGTTGTCGTCGTTGTTGTCGTTGTTGTTGTCGTCGTTGTTGTCGTCGTCTTTGTTGTCGTCGTTGTTGTTGTCGTCCGTTGTTGTTGTTGTTTGTTGTTGTTGTTGTCGTTGTTGTTGTTGTCGTCGTTGTTGTCGTCGTCGTTGTTGTC
>CM065707.1:24276185-24296185 GCA_017654935.2 Phymorhynchus buccinoides
TGGCAACACAACGATATGCAAGTTATACGTGTGTTGCCATGGGGAAATAGCGGAAAATACCCATATGTATTATGACCATAAACAGGCCTATCAATGTACATACATAAAATACATTAAAGATAAAAATGCGCGTGCTTATATGTAGGTCTATAGTCTTATGAAGAAGTGTTCATTACGATCAGTTGTTGGCTTACCCTGGCTAAGACTAAAAGACTCCGGGGATCATCCCAACAGCGGAAGCACTTGAAGACTATGGTATAAAGTGCATCAGCTACGGATGAGAAAATTACGCGTGTGGACGTTTTTGATTACCCCGCCACGAGCGCAGCCACACTCCGTCTTCAGTGATCAGTGTAAACAAAATAATGTAGGGTTTTGTGTGTGTCGCTAAGACAGTATAGCCTAAGGGTATGTACACATAAGATCCGCAAGTTGCAAGTTCCGTACATAAACCCCATTCACTTCTCATAAGAAATAAGCGGACGCTGAAATTCATCCGCAAACCCGTCAGCTTTATTTCTTACATAAGTAAATGGGTTTTCCGTACGGAACATGCGGGTTGCGGATCAGCTAGTGCTTAATTTTATGAAGTTCTACTAAAGCTTAAGTGGGAAACTAAACGTTGTTACTTTCTAACTTAAGTATATCGGTTTACTTATTTTTTGAAGTAAACCGATATACTTAATTTAGAACGTAAACAGTTTTAAGTAAACCGATATACTTAATTTAGAAAGTAACGTTTAGTTTCCCACTTAAGCTTTAGTAGAACTTAATAATTAAAAACAATTAAGCACAGGCCCAAAACCTAATCACACAATTAATCCATGGGGATTTGTGGTTTAAGTTGCAGAAGAGAAAAGCAGAAAAACAGGGCAAGAAAATAAAGACCCGTATTTTTTGTGGTTATATGGTGGGGGTGGGGTTGTGACGAGAGGAGGGGAACGGGTTGAGGGGATAAAGCAAAAAGAACGACGGTGTAGAATCACTATGACGAGTCTACGACAAGACTCCAACTGACTCTACTCCAGCGTCTCCCACCCGACTCTTTCCAAAGAACAACGTCGATGAACCAATTTCCAGGTGTACCCGCTACATCGAAGACTACAGCACCAGAACTACTTGTCCCTAAGAGCTACGGCTATGAGGACGTAAAACTTCCTGCAGCCAACCAACCAACGATGTAGAATCAAGAACAGTGTCAACAACAACAAAGCATGATGGACAGGACGACAAGGAATTTATTCAAATCAAGCTCGGCACCACAACGTCAAAAACATACGTGTCAAAAACACACATTTTAAACTGTCACCACCTTGACATGATAGGCCTACAAACTTACAAAGAAACTCCACCTGTCAAGACTCCTTCGACTGAAGAGGGCGTCGACCAAAGGGAGATAAACAACTATTACCTTATAAAAAGCTGCTGTTTTGCTGCAAGCAACTAGATCATCATCATCTGGCTATACGAATTTGACGGGACACATTTTTGCCTAGATATTCTTGTAGGAGTTGTGTTTTGACTAGCTTTGTATATAATATTTTCTCTGCTGAATTCCATTTCTTTTCTTTAAGTCTTCGAGACAACAAGCATGGATCGTCGTTTTGCTATGGTTTTGGTGAGTTCAAATAATAATAATAATATTGTTAGGCCAGTATATATGTATCTTGAGAGAGAGAGAGAGAGAGAGAGAGAGAGAGAGAGAGAGAGAGAGAGAGAGAGAGAGAGAGAGAGAGAGAGAGAGAGAGAGAGAGAGAGAGAGAGAGAGAGAGAGAGATTAACTTTTTTAATATTTAGATTTTTTTCCGTTAATTTTTAGTCGATAAATTAACATTTCTTTATGTCTCTTGGCTGTTTTTGTGTTGTTGTTTTTTGGGGGGAGGGGAATATAAACAAACCTTAATTCCACCCTTTTCTGAAGAAGCCAGTTTCTTGGCGCGTTCCTCTGTGCCTTGCAACTGCACAGGTTGAATTTAGCTTTAGGTCCTCTCGACCGAAGTCACAATTATGGGACATTACTGCACAGGGCTAGGTGAATGGTCAACCTATGGCGATATTTTTCACGCCAGAGGGCAGTCAATGCACTAGGGGCTTATCACGCGATTTTCTTACTTGGGCGTAGTGAGAGAGAGAGTGATGGTAGGACCACTCACTGTCTCTCTCTCTCTCTTTCTTTATCCCCAACTAATAATACAGAGAGGATTAGCCCCACACGAGCGTCATGCCCTCTGGCGTGAGAAAAATCGCACTAAGTCTCTCATTGATATTATAAGCGGTTCTAATAGGAGCTATCCGCCTTTTCAATACAGAGTTCTCCCCCCTTTGTTTATCGCATCATCTTTTCCTCCTCGATCAAGCCTCGTTGCTTTTTTCAAAACGGTCTGCCGTTTCCGACCATGACTGCCAGACAGCAGAGAGGTGGCAGCTGACTGGATGACTGGGCTACAATTTTTTTTCACAGTGGGGATGCCTTGCCCAGGGTACATCCCCTACTAACTCGGCCAAAAGGATTTGAGGACAGCTGACGTTGGGGAAGGTCCCCAAAGGTATTAGGTACTTTATAGTCACAGAGGCGTCTCTGTGAAATTCGGGTTGCTCCCACCTGGAAAGCGCGTCGCAGCTAGAGGCGCGCCACCCAATTTGGTTTTTTTTTGCATGCAATTTGTGTGTGACTGATGAGGAAGGAAAGGGGTGGGGTGGGGGGTGGGGGTAAATTTTGACCAAATGACAACTTTTTCGTTGCCACTGGGTTCAACGTGTGCTAAGTGCATGGGCACACGGGACCTCGGTTTATCGTCTCATCCGAAAGAGTCCACGTTCAGACCGTAAGGCCTAGTGCAAAGTAAGAGGAAAAAATCCCCTGTACTCAGGTTCGAACTCGGGTTTACTTGACACAAGGCGAACGCGTTACCTCTGTGCCACTCTACAAAGGCCAACCCATCCCTTCTAAATGACTGCAACACTAGAGCCAGTGCAAAGGCCTTCTAGGTCCGAGAGTCACATGCAGTCTTCCACAAGAGACTAATCCGTGCCATGATTTTCCATCTCTGTAGAAAACCATCTATTGTACAGCTCTCATGTTACTGTTGGCCCTCTACTACAGGCTAATGTCAACCAATGGTAGCATATCCTCGATGTGGTGGTACCATAGCCAATGAGGTTTAACCGAGGCGTGGTTAATTACTGCTACACATATCTGTATTATTAAAAAAATCGGGACTTTACTGGTTTAGCACTGCCTCCGGGCATTGCCTCCAGTATTGTTCCCACCATCTTTGTATTTACAAATCCACATGGCCGAAAGGCCGAAGAGGGTGTAAAAACAACAACAACAACAACAACCCAATGATAGGCCTACTCGAAAAACCCATTTTGAGTAAAGGGCTATAGAGGCTACAGGTAATCTTCTTCTTCTTCTGCGTTCCCAGGCCATATGGCCATAATGGGTAAGGTACGTATATGCGTCCGGTTTTCAATTTACACTGGTCTCCCTGTTGCATTCAGCCGACACATTCCGATTTCGGGGGAGCTGCGGGTAATAATAATAGTAACGAACGATGACAGTTTACTGACCAGAAGATTAGACCATTATCTGTTTCAATTTTTAAAACTTTAAAAAGGCAAAGTAAGTTTATCTACACCACCCCCCCCCCCCCCCCCCCCCCCCCCCCCCCCCTCACCCTCCATCAAATTTTCTCATTGAATAATGGTCACCAAGAAGCAACGTTCTGATGATGAACGAAGATGAAATTCTGCTTAACGTCCTCCGGTCTGGAACAGACACATATATGGGACATTAGTAGATATAAAGATGGTGGGAACGATCCTGGAGGCAATGCCCGGAGGCAGTGCAACACCAGGAAAGTCCCGAATTTTTAACGATACAGATGCGTATTTTTTTTCCTTTCCCTTAGACCATACTTAGACGTGCACTGTTCATAGAAAAAGTCACTACACCTATAATTATATGTGTGCTTCGTACTGAACGGAGGAAGCTTCTACCACGCATATCTTCAATCTTCAAATAATATTATTAGTCACGCCGTCTAAAAAGACTATAGTGACTTGAGGTTGCGCAATGCTTCCTTAAAAAAGAAGAAGTCTATTTACGCCTATCTCCTGTTGTGTGTGTGTGTGTGTGTGTGTGTGTGTGTGTGTGTGTGCGTGCGTGTGTGCGTGCGCGCGTGCGTGCGCGCGTGTGTGTGTGTGCGTGTGTGCGTATGCGTGCGCGTGTGCGTGTTTCGCAGTATCTAGGCAAGATCAATCCGGCTACCGTAGTCAGTCCCCGGGGGCAAGCCCCGACCCCCCGGGCACAGCTCCTGCCCTTCATTTACCACTACTTTGGTCTATGTGTGTGCTTACGTAGTGAAAGCGTTTGAAAAGAAGCAAACTTTGAGATTAAGGGTCGTAAACGTGGGGGATCGAGGGTGGGTGTGTCTAAAGTACATTATTGCAATGTGTGTCAGGTGGGGCTGGTGGCTGTGGTGTCCATGACCAGCTGCCAGCTGACCGGGACAACGGGCACCGGAACCACGCAAGGTCAGCCATGCAGTCAGTGCAGTGGAACCTCCATTATAAGACCTCCCATTATAAGACTCCCTCCCGTACAAGACCTACTTCTCTGAGACATTGTCCTTCTTTGTACTTGAAGTATTAAAATTACCTCCCTTATAACACCCCTCTCTTATAAGACCTCATTTTGGATGATTTTTGAAGGTCTTATAAAGGAGGTTCCACTGCACCAGGATGGGGTATTAGGTATTAGGTACTTTATAGTCACAGAGGCGTCTCTGTGAAATTCGGGTTGCTCCCACCTGGAGAGGGCGTCGCAGCCAGAGGCGCGTCACCCTTTTTTTTTATATATATATATATTTTTTGTTTGCATGCGAATTTTTGTGTGACTCATGAGGTAGGAAAGGGGCTGGGTGGGTAAATTTTGACCAAATGACAACTTTTTCGTTGCCACTCTGCTTAGCGTGTGCTAAGTGCGTCCATGGGCACATGGGACCTCGGTTTATCGTCTCATCCGAAAGACGCCACGTTCAGACCCGTAATGCCTAGTGCAAAGTGAGAGGAAACATCCCCTGTACCCAGGTTCGAACTTGGGTTTACTTGACACGAGGCGAACGCGCTACCACAGTGCCACTCTACATTGGCCCTTTCCCATCTCGCCCTTTCTTTGATCTATGCCGCTCGCCTCCTCACGTGAGTTCCCTTTGGCGAGTACAGGGCCATTTCGCCCTTTTCAAGGAGTTCCATTTCGCCCTGTTCTCACTCAAATTCATAATAACCTCTTGTCCTTTGGTGCGTGGGAGGGGATAAGGAGAAGCATGTAGACCCTATGCGGATCTGTAAGTGTGTGTGTGTGTGTGTGTGTGTGTGCGTGTGCGTGTGCGTGTGCGTGCGTGCGCGCGTGTGTGTCTCTGTGTCGCAACACAACAACAACAGAGAGAAACAGACGGAAGGAGAGAGAAAGAGAGCGATTTTTGCAAAAGAAATAAAATCAAGTTGGTTTCTTCACACAGACAAGAAACTGTGATCGAGGAACAAGTCTATGTCATGATTGACCAATCTTATTCAGTTTGAAAGACACGGATTTTATTAATCCAGATAGCACACATAACACTGACCATGTCGAAATGTGTGGCTAACATTTAAAAAAACACCAAAAAGTCATTTTGATTGATGTGTTTATTTCTTTTCCAGCAATGGACCCTTCACAGTTGTTTTGGTGAGTGGCGATTGCTCTTTCTTTAACGTTATTACCTCAACTAAACTGTTTATTAATTGATCAATCTATTCACTATATTATATCAATCATCCGTTTATTTGTTTACTTTTTTTGGTGGGGGAGGGCAAAGGTGGTGACGCCTTTTCTATAAACAAGAATGCTTCACACACACACACAAACACACACACGAAGAAAGCTTTAAAAAAATGACTTGGAGGGTCAGGGCATTACCAATGAATACTTCATTACATTTTCGGGATGGTTTGGATTACCCGTATATTGATTGATGATTTTAACATGTGATTTCTCCATCAAATGTTTCTAGTTACTTAATAGTGTTATGTTTTGAAAGAGTTATAGCTAGTTGAATAATTTGGAGTGAGGGGAAGAGAGAGAGAGAGAGAGAGAGAGAGAGAGAGAGAGACGAGAGAGAGAGAGAGAGAGAGAGAGAGAGAGAGAGAGATTGATTGATTTACCCCCCCCCCCTCCTCCAGTTGCTATAAGGACACTTACTGCATTATTTTTTTCTTATTTTTTTCTTCATACAATCACAATTTATTGCAGGCACTGCGTTTATAAACGAATGTCACACTGCAACAAAATTTGACCTTTGGGGTGCCAGGAAGTCTCGCACAAAGTATCATACTTTCAGTGTCCAGCGTGTCAAATTCTGATCATTTTATTACCTGTAGCTCCTTTACTATTTTGTGCCCTTTGCAGGCTGATGCTTTTACGAAGGGTCCAGGTCTGATGGATTTTTAACTCGTAGCTCCTCTACTATTTTGTGCTTTATTGACCACTGCAACTAGGGTTATTAACGCCATTGACGGCAAGAGATAATCCCTTGTTGGTCAGTATCCAAAAGGGCATTCACTCTTGCAAAAGGCAGCCATTCAGTGGCCTCAAATAGGGTTATTGGCGAGAGTTATTCCCTTGTTTGGTTAGTACTCAATCATCTTCCCCCACCCACCAAGGGCATTCACTCTTGCAAAAGGTTTTCTTTGCAGTGGCCAATAGGCTGATGCTGTTAGGAAGGGTCCAGGGTGATGGATTGTCTTTTTTACCCGTAGCTCCTCTACTATTTTGTGACGTGCAGGCTGATGCTGATGCGCGGGGACCTGGGAGGCTGGGGCTACATGCTGATGCTGAACATGATGATGAACTCGGGCATGGGGGGCACGGGGGGCACGGGCATGTCCGGGGGCTTCAACCCCTTCAACCTCTTCTTCCTCAGATCCATGACCAACTAGGCCTAAATCTGGATCTCAACCCATCTCCAACCCGCCTGGCGTTTACAGCTACAGCCCTGCCTGTTTGTGACGAAGAAGGCACTGACGCAGCCGAGAGCAAAAGACAAAAATCCTTTTTTCATTATATGAAATAGTGAGGCTAAGAGAGAGGATATAGTGAAATGAATAAGGGGAAGGAACTTCTCGTAATTACCTCCCTTTTTTTTTACAAAAGTTATTTATGGCACCGATTCGCCTAGCAAAGTGAAAGTAGTTGCCACAACAGTACAGACCCTAGTTCATCCTCAAAAAAGGATGACCCAGACCTGCTTACTATGACAACCACCCACACAGTGCACAACAAGAGCAACTCGCTACCACTGTTGTTGTGTCGCAGGATCAAGCCGATCTTCACCCGCAAGTTCTCTTTTTTTCTGATACACAAGATCCCTGGAGTCTTTAAGCCAGGGTACGACAACAACAACAGCAACAGACCCAATTATCCAGTGTACCTGTACTCTAAAAAAAGAAGAAAAAAAAAGAAGAAGAAAAAGAGTCAAGTATTCAACCCTTTCAGCTTATTATTTTGTCCTGCGTTCCATGACAAACTAAAAGTGGATTCTATTAATATCCCCTATATGTTCTTGGTCTTGCGAGCAACTGAAAGTGTTGAAGCTGCTGAAATGCTAAAAGATAGTTCTTGTTTTTACGCCTATGTGTTGATAGTAACAATGGGAGGTGAAGGCTTACACTAGTATACCCCTCTCTGTATATGTCACCATGGGTGCTCCTGGGAAATTTCAAAAATCCTACTAGGCGGAGTGCAGGGGAGCCCCTCCTGAGGGTTCGGGGGGGGGGGGGGGGGGGGGGGGGGCAATGCCCCCTGGAAGCTGAAGGGACAACAACAGTTTCCAATGTAACCGACAGGCTCTCGTTGCACTTTAACTTCCGGTTAAACTGCATGACCTCTATATAACCAGCAAAATGCATCTTCTCAAAATCCAAATTACTTATAATAGTATCTTGTGGCGGTACCATAGCCGAAGAGGTTAAACCGAGGCGGGGTTACCGCTACACCTATCTATATTATTAAAAAATCGGGACTTTACTGGTTTAGCACTGCCTCCGGGCATTGCCTCCAGTATTGTTCCCACCATCTTTGTATTTACAAATGCCCCACATGGCCGAAAGGCCGAAGAGGGCGTAAAACCCTATTTTCCTTCTCAAAATCCGGCCACGCCAGCTCCAGGCAATAAAACAAATCCTGAACTTCAGGACATCCTGGAAGCAGGAGCATGTATGTGTCTGTCAGTCTCTCATTCATTACTTTTTCTTTTAGCATTCATGAGCAAGAATTCTTGTTTTAAAGTTTGGTATTGCTTTTGTATTTAAAAATGTTATTGTTTTCATTGTTTTTTCATCAAATCATTCTCTTAAGATTGTCCTCTGTCGTGCATCTGAAGAACATCGTGGTAAGGACCAGCAAGATTTTGAAATGAATGATGAAATTCAGTTTTGAACACTAATGTATCATTTTTTATTCCACACACACACAAATCATTTTCTTATTCAATGTTCTGTCTGAAAATATTTTGACAAACACACATTCATTTAGAAATTCATTATTAATTTCTTCACTCTCTCTCTCTCTCTTTCTTCATTCCCCCCCCCCCCCCCCAACCGCTGTGCTTTACGGGTGTATATATTCAATAACAATAGTACCCCCCCTGTAGGTGGGAATCCTAATTACATGTACGCTTCTTTCCTCGGTGGTTGTAGGAATATGAAGTCTTCCGTTTCGTTTTTTTGTTGATGTGGGTAGGGTTAGGGCTTAGGGCTAGGGCTAGGGTTTTCAAAAAAGGTTATTAGCTAAAAAGGTTCATAAAATACAGCTTTATGTTTGGTAGGAAAGGCAAAAACGGAAAATTGCAATTAACCGAGAAATGCAGGGGGGGGGGGGGCACATCTTGACCTTTACCTTTTGTTTGTTGTGCTTGGCTCTTTGCCTTACTTGTGTTACTTTTTTGTTATCGCTCAATAAATTTATTTTACTTACGAAAATGGTCTTGGACATTTTATGCGAGTCATTAATTGCATATGTACGTGTGTGTGCGTGTGTGTGTGTGTGTGTGTGTGTGTGTGCGTGTGCGTGTGCGCGTGTCCTTCCTTGTGTATGTATGTGTTTAAAGACACACTGACCTGAAGAATTTTCATTCTAAAAAATAAAATGCATAGAGATCAGTGAGAGAAATCGTTCTGCATAAGCCGCACCACGCAGTGTCCTTTGGTTACCCACAAATCGAGCGTCAAAGATGGTCATTTTTACTTGGATTTTTTGGGGGGCCAGGTGTGACTCCCATACAAATTCCACAACATTCAAAACGAAACAGCACAAACAGCCAGAAAAAATCAAGGGACAAAATTTTGCTGGATCAGTGTCTTTAAGTTTGCACATGCAGTAGGCCGTGTGTGTGTGTGTGTGTGTGTGTGTGTGTGTGTGTGCGTGTGCGTGTGTGTGTGTGCGTGTGCGTGTGTGTGCCTGCGAGCGCTTGAGTTTGAATTTGCATGTGTGTGCGCATATATGCATGTGAGTATGCGCATACATATGTGTATCTATGTTTGTGAGTGCATGCATGCGCATGAAAGAAAGTATGCAGTAGCATAAAGGATTCTTGCTTACGAAACACACACACACACACATTATAGATGGGTGAATAAAAACAAACTCTGTATTGAACCATAAGCGATACATCATTTATTTTATCTACCATCATTATTTATCAACAACAGTAAGTTTACATATTTCTTTTTATAAGTTTATATAGTATTGTCTACCATTTCACTACTACAGTAAGCTAGCATTATATAATTTAGTTTGATTATTTCCTTACTACACAAGTTAGTTAGTTAGTCTGTTATAGTCCCGTCAACAGCTATGGTTATCTCAGGACTATCACCGCATAAAAATCCACCACGTATAGCAAAACACAAATCCAAGAATCTTAACAACGTACAAAACCTGAAAACAAAAAATGTAGTACAATTCATAACATGACACTTCCATTATTATACCCTATAGCACATAAGTCCACACAGTGCTGGAAACGTGGAGCCACGCTACTCTCATTTATCCTTACTACACAAAATTAACAATGTATTAACGATAAATGTCTAAAACAATGTATCAATGATAAATGTAAATCTTTAAAAGAGATTCAAGGCACTGCCAAGTCACATAAACAAAATTAAGACCACTTTAGGTACAAGTCACTTTTTTTTAAAGTACATGGTTTATACTGTATACAAAGACTACATAAAAAGCATAAAATTCAGATTTATTAAACCCTGATAAATAGACAATTTTCGGAGAAAAAACCTAGGGGAGAGCACTTCATTAAAATTAGAGTTGCTTACATCGATTACTCTGTCAAATACCATAGCAACAATGGCATCGAAGCTTGAAACCGCAGGATGCCAGTCAGCGACTTGCAAACATTGTTTAAAAACTGATGGAACTTGCAAAATGTGATGTAAAAATATAAATGACATCAATTTTAGAATGACGCACAGTGTTCTAAGTAGACGTGTCAGGTTTTTACTTGCTAAGTTTCTGATTGACTAATGCTTTTTAACAAAAAGTATTTTAACCAAAAAACTTTGATCTTGTTTTACCTTGTGTTTTTGTCCCTTTTTAATACGTGGTGTGATGCAACGTGGTGAGATGTAACGTGGTGTGATGCAACGTGGTGAGATGTAACGTGGTGTGATGCAACGTGGTGACAGCCCTGAAATGGCCTTTGTTGTCAACGGGGCTATAATTTTAATCTTAATCTTAAAAAGTGTTACTAAGTGCTGTATGTCTACTCAAGCACATGAGGCGAGAGGTGGGGATCTACCTGATGGCAGAGTAACTTCCCCTGTTTGACCGATTGAATAAGGCAAGATGACTCACACACATCATGAAATTACTCTCCTTAATTATTTCTGAACAAGTCCTATTGCTCAACAAAATCCACATTTTCACCCGTAAGAAAAGATAACCTATTTACAGAAAAAGCAACTGTGATTGAATTAGGCAAGATCGCTCATACACACCATGGAATTACTCCCCTTAATCATTTCCGAACAATTCCTATTGCTCAGCAAAATCCACATTTTCGCCCGTAAGAAAAGATAACCTGCTTACAGAAAAAGCAACAGTGAACCCAACTTGCTCTTTTCGGTCACCCAATTATTTCCCTTACGGAGGAAAATATGGATATAGTCTATTGATGTACATAAATACCAACAAATCTAAAGGGTGGGGACATACCAAATTATCTACTGTACAAACACCTGCACAGCAGACTTAATACATTAGGGCCTGTGCCCATTTAAATCCGCAATCCTCAAGTTCTGTTTATTTTATTTTTATTATTTTTCCATTATAGTCCCGTCAACAGCTACGGTCATCTCAGGACTGTCACCGCGTAAAGTTCGACCACTTATTACAAAACACTCATCAATGTATCTTACCAACGTTCAACAACCTGTAAACAACAAAACATACAGTAGAATTCATAACATGACACCTCCATCATTGCACCCTATAGCACGTAAGTCCACACAGTGCTGGAAACGTTGAGCCACTCTACTCTATCGGATCCAGGTTAAAAAAACCAGTAAAAAAGGATAACAAACACATGCTAGTTAAAACAGATATATGAAAATTGCCATATAGGCAAATACATGGGTGCTCCTGGGAAATTACAAAAATCCTGCAAGGCAGGGGTCCAGGGGTCGCCCAGTTAACAACTTGACTGAAACAATCCTAAAAATATAAAGTTCCTGGTAAAGGCATGTACATATTTGTCCGTATTCCTTTCTTTTATATTCTACACACGCAAGAAACCGACAAAACGTTTATAAATAGGAAATTCCTTTCTCTAACAATAATAAATGTCCCATATGTGCCTTGCCGGGTCGAGAGGACGTAAAACGCCATCTTTCATTCATTCTAAATAGGAAATTCGTTGCTTATCAAATTCTCATAATCCGGCTCCAGGCAATAAAAAACAAATCCTGCATTTCAGGACATCCTGGAAGCAGGAGCATCCATGCATTTAAAGGGTAGGGACATACCAAATTATCTACTGTACATACACCTGCACAGCAGACTTAATACGTTAGGGCCTGTGCACATTAAATCCGCAATCCTCAAGCTCCATACGGAAACCCCATTCGCTTGTATAAGAAATAGGCGGATGGGATTATGGATACATTTCCGCGTCCGTTTATTATTATTTTTTAAATTATTATTGAACATTGTTTGTCATTATACAAATTACATGACATGAAGACAAAGCAAGAGATACATACTCGCACTGATGTACTAAATAGCAGAAGTGATGGAATAAATAAATAAACAGATAAATAAGTCAACAAGTAGGGATCATAAGTTTGACATCAATGGCAATAACAGAAATAGTATTGATACTAGTTACGATAACATGAATGCACAAGTGGTGAAAACCACAATTGTAGTGATCATTATCGTCCACATCACCATCTTGACCATCACCACCGCTATCATTATGATGGCAACAACAACAATAGTAGTGATCATTATCGTCCACATCACCATCTTGACCATCACCACCGCTACCATTATGATGGCAACAACAATTGTAGTGATCATTATCGTCCACATCACCATCTTGACCATCACCACCGCTATCATTATGATGGCAACAACAACAATAGTAGTGATCATTATCGTCCACATCACCATCTTGACCATCACCACCGCTACCATTATGATGGCAACAACAACAATAGTAGTGATCATTATCGTCCACATCACCATCTTGACCATCACCACCGCTACCACTATGATGGCAACAACAACAATAGTAGTGATCATTATCGTCCACATCACCATCTTGACCATCACCACCGCTACCACTATGATGGCAACAACAACAATAGTAGTGATCATTATCGTCCACATCACCATCTTGACCATCACCACCGCTACCACTATGATGGCAACAACAACAATAGTAGTGATCATTATCGTCCACATCACCATCTTGACCATCACCACCGCTACCATTATGATGGCAACAACAACAATAGTAGTGATCATTATCGTCCACATCACCATCTTGACCATCACCACCGCTACCACTATGATGGCAACAACAACAATAGTAGTGATCATTATCGTCCACATCACCATCTTGACCATCACCACCGCTACCACTATGATGGCAACAACAACAATAGCAATGAAGGAAGCAGCTATTAAAAAATATATAACACTAGTTATTGAAAAAAAATTCATTTCATAAAATTCATTTAGTGTATACACTTAGTATATTACATTGCATGTATACAAAAATTAATAGCTAATAAACCAGGGCCTGTATTCACGTTGAGATAGCATGAGACTTAGCATGATGCTAACTTAGAAGCTCTTCCAATGTCCTATATGATTTAATAGGACTTTTGGAAGAGCTTCTAAGTTAGCATGATGCTAAGTCTTATGCTATCTCAACGTGAATACAGGCCCTGAGTAATAATAATGTTTATTATTTACTTATAAAAGTGATTGGGGTTTCTGTACAGAACTTGAGGATTGCGTATCCAATGGGCACACGGCCTTAGGCAAGATTGCAATACAAGGACACTGAATGCTGAACAAAAAACGATCTTAGTTCGAATTTCCCGCCAAACTTTGACTTCTTTATGACTACAGAACTGTCGTTGTCTGTCCTGTCTGTCGTTTCCGACAATGACTGCCAGATAGCAGAGGGGGGCAGATGCTATTCTGGCGGGCTGGGCGAGAATTAGTTTATAGCGGAGATGCCTTGCCCAGGGTACATCCCCACTCTCTCGGCCAAAGGGATTTGAGGACGAGAGTTGGCGTTGGGGAAGGTCCCCAAAGGCCAACCAATCCTTTTGGCTGCAGCACCAGAGCCGGTGCAAGGACCCCCCTCGTTGGAGAGTCATAGTCTTCCACGAAAGACTAAGCTGTAGCATGATATTCCAATACTGTAGAATATCATGTATATAGCACAGCTCTCATTTACTATTGGCCCTTTCTACAGGCTAATGCCAACCAGTGATAAAAGCCATCTGAGTACAGAACTACATGGTATTGTATGGATTATAAGGCGCACCTGATTATATATAAGGCACATCCCCAGCATTTGATACACATATGATGTGCATCATACCCTGTAAAACAAAATGGCTTTGCATATTCAGATGGTATCAGGACAAGTACCCCCCAGACAAGTACCCCCCACACATTATTTTTTAAACATTATTGTTAAAGAAATTGGAGCGTGCACATGCGCACACGCACACACAAGGGCACATATACACAAACGCACCACATACACACGAGCTGTAGACTAACACACAAAACACACGCACACAAAAAAACGTCAATTTTTTCACTTTTTTTTTATTTGACTATGTTTTCAGGGAGGTACTTGTCCGGGGGGTATTTGTCCTAGGGGGGTAGTTGTCCAGAGGGTGACTGTCTGGGGGTATTTGTCCGGGGGGTAGTTGTCCTAGAACCATTCAGATATCTAGTGGGAAAAAAGGGCATGCACACGATTGAAAAAAGAAGAAGAAAAGTACAGCCATTATTGATACAAACTACACTCAAAGCTAAGTAAAAATAAAAGCGGAGATGATACGAAGGGGGTTGAATACACAGAAGGGACAACTGAGTTTGATTCTCATTTAAAAGGCAAGTCAATTAAAAAATGGTTTGGCTCAGGAGGGATAAATCCTTGCAAAAAACTCTTATAACTACTGCTGACTCAAACAGGGGGGAAAACTGGTGGTTTCGCAATCTGCGACCTGACAAACCAGGGCATGTTGGGATACGGAATGAGCGGCGTGGGAGCAACACCACTGTAGATGGCACAGCAAAAAAAAGAAGAAAATAATAAAAATAAGTGCAATGCATCTCAAGAGTGTCAAGAAATCCACCTCAAATACCGGATAAAATTCAAATCATGGGCATCTGCAGAATTATTGACTATAACAATTATTCGTTTTCAATTTTTTAAAAATCACAATTGATGTATATCAGTATTGAGCATTATTCTAAAACCGTTAACAATCAATGGGTTTTGTTTTCGATAGTTGCCTCCAACAAGGTAACAATAATTGGATAAGTTTACCAAGCCAGCAGATTGCATTTGTTGCCGTATCAAACAAGGAATGCTATTTTCCAAAACAATAACTTAACATAATTATATACCAATACATACTAACTGTATTTACAGCTTCTTCTCTTCTTTTTAAAAATAATAAATAATCCAAGCTAGTTAATATTAGCCCACGCTTTTGTGCACAGAACATATGTGACAGAGTATGGGAAAACCCGGCTAAAGTCGCTGAGAGACATTCTTAGCAATGCACAAAAACAGGTAGCTTAGTTATACTTGATTCTGTGTATTTTGTCAACTTTAAAAAATTATAGAAAAAAAGACTATGCCAGATAGATCAATTCTGTTTTTTGCTTTTCAGTCTGTAGAATTTAAACTTTCAGATTATATAAAAACGTCAAAAGTGATAATTTCCGACTTTAGCCTGGTTTTCCTATACTCTGTCACATATAGCTGTTTTAAAACATTTTCAATAAGAAACCATTTCTTTTCTGCTTAATATAACTGGACAAAGATATATCTTCATAGCAGACATAATATCCCGAATAGATAGATATCAAATTCAGCAATATTATCAAATCATGAATATGTTTCTCTTTTTTAAAATATATTTATGGTCTTAAGCTTGGCACTGGTTTTACTGTGGCGTAACAAACTCACTTTCGTTCATTCATTTTGATGAGAGAACGGAAAATGTGAAAATTGGAATACATGTATGCAATAGAGTTACATGAGAATCTAGACACCGATAAATAAACTGGGGGCAATCCAAATCTTTAGCCCTTTCACTGCCAAAGTCGCATTTTAGCACCACAGTGATTTAACACCTATGTCACTAAAAGGCATCACATTGAGGTCTATTATCCAAAGACCCTATTGTCTTAGTTTTGGGACGTAAGGATAGACCTTATTTTATATATGTCACAGAAGAATCCCCAATTCTGCAGATGGATTTTGTTCTCTACCCAGGTAAATGTAATGGACAATTTTGGTTGAAATATGGCTGGCGGTGAAAGGGTTAACAGAACTGACATTATTAACTTTAGCTTGATATCTGATACGCCCCCCTTGGGGGGGGGGGCTTCGATATCAAACTGGTGTTTAAACGACGGTGAAGAGTCGCCACGGATCAACCTGGTGTTGCAGTACCTCCAGGATCGGCCCACTAGCTTTGAAGACCACTGCACCAGAAGAACATATCCCTAAGGGCAAAAGCCATGAGGATGTAAAACTTTCTTTCTACTGTCGCTTTAGTTTAAAGGTTATCACTAACACAAAAAATATCATGTATATCTTTCTGAGCAAATTTAACTGAGAAACGTTGAAGGAATAGGATCTCATATTTTGAAAATACATGTGGAAACGTTTTTGCAAATGAGGTGAAAAAAATACTAAGTCTCATCATTCTCATAGATTAAAAAAAGCAAACAAATGAAATGGGTTTTTAATAATCTTTTTCTTTTCGTCGATTTGCAAAACATGCTCATGCATATTCAATATCTTTTTCTGTCTCAGCAGATCATCATATAAAACCCTCCCTCACATACACTTGGGTCCTCTTGATTAAAACACTCCAACTCAGCTTTCAAAATATTACGTCGTCACATACAAACATTTATTTTCTAAAACACATTGCAAGCACTCAAAAAGTGATAAAACAGGGTTCCCAAGTTTGGAACATGAAACTAAAAAAGGACCTTCAAAGGACCTCAAAAGACTGTAAAAGGACCTTCGCCAACCTGATTGTACGACATGTTCATGATAGAAAGAATGCCCGAATGCCAATTGTTGACCAACAGCACAATGTAGTGAACATTTGTACAATCATGTCATTCCAATACGCATGGAATGAATCACTACGTCTTTTAGCTGTTAGTTTCTTTATCACTTTCTTCTTGATAAAACAGGACTTAACAGTACCTTTCAAAAAATTAAAGGACCTCTTGAAGAATTAAAAGGATCTACTTGCTGAAATAAAGCAGTTAAAAGGCCTGTTGACCCAAACCCAATTCACAAGGACTCAAAAGGCACCTGGGAACCATGTAAGTGAACCGCCTTTATTCAAAAACAAAACACACATACAGACACACACATTTCATTCGAGCAAGATCAAGCTTCCATCACAACTCTCGTCAGCTGAACTCAGATGAATCCCAATTTGAGAATATCAAACTGCCGTAAAAAAAATCAATTTCACAATTCACAACTGCGTTCTATTAAACTTGAATCCATCATCATATCAGGCCAAGTCAACGGCAAAGCACTACGTTATAAAATAAGGTCAAGGAAAAATAATGATTGTATGAGCTCACACGCAAGCACACAAACACACTCAGCACAGGAGTCAGACTCAGACGAATAATAGGATGAAACACCATCCCCAGAGTTATTGTTCCTTGCGTCTCCCTCGAGTTTCTCCAGAATTATCGCCCTTTAAAACAGTTCTGTTTTTTTGTTCTTAGGGAGACACAAAAGGTGCACGCGTGTGATGGCGTGTCGTATGATTCCATTTGAACACAACAAAATGATAATTTATCGCTACATACCGTAAAAACTGGACTGTAAGATGCACCTGTATATAAACCACATCCCTTAAATTGACAAAATATTAGGTATTTATTCACATAAGCCACACCAGTTTATAAGCCGCAGAGAAAATTGTATGTGCACAAACCAACACAAAAATAGAAATTCTCCTATCAGAACATGAGGATTTGACTGATGTTCTCAGACACTTTTAACATGAGATAATTTGAATCTTTTGATTACCCAAGACCAGTTTTGAGTCTAAAGAACCTCAAAGTAGGTTGAAGAAAGTGACCAGAAACAGATTTAATCATGATGATATATGTAGAATGGAAAAACATCCACAGACAAGCCGAGTCAGTTTATAAGCCGTATGGGCCAAAGTTGAGGAAAAAAAGTAGCGGCTTATAGTCAGCACTTTACGGTAGTTTCATGAGAACATACTCACAAAACATTACAGCCATAATGTGAAGAAACATCAACAAGTACAAAACAAAAAAAATCATAATCACATAACGTGTTTCAGATCTGGCATTGCAGTACCTCCAGGATCAGTTCAGAGCATTGAATGATGGTTGGTTGATGGTTCGTTCCACATGTGCTGTTTTGCGGCCGAGTGGACGTAAAAACTTAACTTTCAATTTTATTCAATCAAAAAAAAAAAGATATCTGAACTAAAAAATAAGCAATCAAGGATTTGAACAATGACAACAGAAATGAACATGTTTGACCTGGACAGCAACAAGAACAAACAAGCGCGAAATCGCAATAGTTTGTGACACGCGGTCTATTTTTACCACTCCAATCATGAGTCACCTCCCCTGGCTTTTCAATAATTTTAATCTGTAAACCAGAATGTTATCTCTGCACCATTTCGTAACTTTTTATATCTTTTGGAAAACATTTAAAACTATGTATCCTACTTATACTCATCAAAAGCACCACCGCATACTCGTCGTGTCTGTTGTAGTGTCTGTATTACGTATGTTTATTATTTTGTACGCTTTAAAATACATCATTTTAAAGAGCGGCCTCAATTTGAAGTGCAGCCTCGATTTGATGTGCGACAATTTTGTCAATATGTGCAACAATTTTGGACCGACCGACAGACAGACAGACCGACCGACAAAGTGAGTTATAGGTTTGTGGCTTGAGCCACAAAGAAAAAGCCAAGATATGTTAACGGAAATAAAAAGCTGTCAAGGATTTGAAAACTGACAAAGTCACGGAAGAAAGCAAACTATAGATATAATCAACATACGCAAGCAGCAATTTCATTCAAAACTAAAAACAGGTAAAACACAAATAGAAATCAATCTTTAAATGGATAAACAGGGATGGACATTTACGTAATGCTTAGCCTCACACACAGACGAGGTTTTAACCTAAAGCGTAGTTTAAGAGCTTAACAATCACTGAATAAAGCATAGTGGAGTTGCTTTACTTACGTGACACTTGTAACACACACGCGCCCAGACACACATATGCACACACACATGCCCACACACACATATGCACACACACATATGCAGAAACAGAATTTGAACCTTTCGTATGCACGCAAGCACGCACACACACACAACAGTTGTGAAAACACATCACTCGCCACTGGTTACAACAGCAAACTTTACAAAAGGAATTGCGTTTGTGTAAATCCTTAACACACAAACACAGATATACACAGCAACACCTATCCAAACCATGAATTTAAAAAGAATTCAAAACAAACTATAAAAAAACAAAAAACAGAAAACATACAAAAAATACCACCACCTAAAAAACCCAAGAACGACCACACCCCAAAAAAGCAATCAAAATGAATGTGTCCAACACATATACATTACTAAAGTAAGCCGTTTTATGAATGAAAAAGAAACGTTTGTTCAAAGCAGGCTTGGAGACCCCTGCAGTCTTCACTACAGCAGACCTGGCTACCCCTTACACAAACCATGTGTAGTCTGGATCAGGCATGAAAACTACTGTTAAAACCCCCCCTGATTTTCAGCTAATGTCAGAAGTCTTGTTCAGGATGAGGTGGGGAGGAGGACGAGCCATCCAAATCAACGTCTACATCTGCCGAATATTAATGTTGAGCAGGGCTGCGCCGTTTGAGAATAACAACGAGCTCGCGAAAACGGCAGAGATTTTTTTTCTTTCTTCGGCGGAGATTCCTTCAATTACGAAAACATGTCGGCAGAGAAGGCGGAGCAGTTTTCATGCCTGTTGTATAGCTGAAATGTGTAGGATTGACGTGTGAAATGTGCAGTCCAATTCATTCAAAAACCATCACACACAGTTTCCACTGAAAATGCGTAGCAGTCAAGGAATCAAAATATACAGTTT
>CM065707.1:24301185-24303666 GCA_017654935.2 Phymorhynchus buccinoides
AAATCAACCAATCATTGCAGACTTTACTTTCAGGTTTGGCTGTGTGTCAAGGATTGGAATGTGAAATTTTCCTTCTTTCTATGTTGTTGTTTTCGTTCCCCAGCTTAAACACTCTGGGGACACACTCCCAGTGCCATGTGAACATTTTGCACGGCCTTGGGTGGGAAGATTATGTGTATGGCTGCTTTTAAAGGGCTCCGCCACATGGGCGGCCATACTCCGACTTCAGGGGACTTCTTTCTATGTGTTAGCTGCTTTCGTCAATAGGACACAAACGACGAAGGTATGGAATCTGATATTTTACGATCGTTTAGTGCATGGTGTTGCTAATCTTTTCTGAAAATATCAATGCCTAACTCTTCATAACTTATTTTTGGTGACTTTTTTCCGAACCTAGTCAAATGCCCAGTCCCCACATAACAAGGGGAAATAAATCGGCCAGTCCCGAATGAGTTAATACTATCACGTTTATCCTAATAATATTCACCATTGCCATTGACATAATGATCATTAAATAACCATGAAAAGAATCTTCCACGGACCTCCAGCATTGGGATTTTTTGCTCAAAAGCAGTTGTACACATGAACAATGAAACTATTCTTCAGTATGTGTGAGTGGAGTGTGTGTGCTCTCTGTATGTCTGTATGTCTGGGATTTCTCTCTCAAACCAGTAGAAAGATAGTTACCACCATTGTTATACACACGAAAAATGAAAATAATCCTCAGTATGTATGTGTGTGTGTGTGTGTGTATTGCACATGCACATACACTCCAATCTGCAGAAATACTATCTGTTTTGATCAGATTGGAGGGCAAATATTTTATCGGATTCTACACGAGTATCCTTAACTGAAAAAACAAGTACCATAGTTTTGGATTACAAGGCAACACCCCTACCCACCCCAGTTTTACACAAAATTCAGATTTTACTATAATACTTTCTAAATTTATCATTAATTATATGGCCAAGGAGTCTCACGCTGGAAAACAAAGTATCACCTCTTTAAGTCCGTAAATTATGGTACCATATTTTTGGGGGACTATAAGGCGATACTTTCCCCCCCAAGGCTGAGACCCCTGCGCCTTATATACGACCAATAATATAACAGTGTAGTAAGAAAATATAGTAACAAAATCTGAAATTTGTGTAACATTGTGGAGGTGCGCCTTATAAATATGATGTACCGCATAGTCAGAACATTAGGGCACTTTGTTACTTTATCTTTAATCATATGTCTGGGGAATCTCAGTCTGAAAAAAAAGTGTCGCCCCATCAGTCCATAAATTATGGTAATTTGGCCCAAATGTGCAGTTTTTTATGGTCAATCCACAACGTACAGTGGAGTCCGGGTAAAACGAATTTTAACGGAACACAGACTCAGTTCGTTGTATCAGGATTTCGTTATACATGTACATGTACAATGTATGTTGAAAACAAAAACAGTTCAAACACTCACCAATGATAACCGAAAACATAAACTTGACCAGTTTGGATCGTCTGTCTTAATCACGGGATGTACAAGGCTTGAAGTTCAGCAGTGTTGTCTGACGCTGATCTGTTTTGGCACACTTTTCAACAAGTTTGTCCATTAAGTGACAACACATCACACAAATTTAGTTTGTTATAGGCTTTCACGAACTTTTCGATCTTTATTTTGAGCGCGAATTGTAAAGCGACCTTGAGAAACCGAATGATCTGTAGGAAGCCTAGGCCTAGCAGACGACCCAGTGTGAATCTAAATGAGTTCACGCATGCGCAGTTAATATTTTCCAACTTCCTTCCTCTTGACAACACGTTCTAGCTTGGAGTTTGAAGGCCTAGGTTTTTGCAGCGCATCGCACAGGCTGAGTTCGTTATAGGCTATTTTTCCAAGTAAATAAAATTATCCTGGGGCGTAGAACATGTGTTCGTAAAAAGCGGATG
The DNA here is from genome assembly GCA_017654935.2 of Phymorhynchus buccinoides. Taxonomy (NCBI): domain Eukaryota; kingdom Metazoa; phylum Mollusca; class Gastropoda; order Neogastropoda; family Raphitomidae; genus Phymorhynchus; species Phymorhynchus buccinoides. The sequence continues at coordinate 24,303,111 of CM065707.1, forward strand.
TTCGTTATTTCAAAAGGATTTTTTGTTCGTTATACCCATGGCTTTGCAAGTGACAAATAGAAGGGCATTTGCCGGGAAATTGAAGTCAGTTCGTTAATCGCGAAATTTCGTTAAAAGCGAGTTCGTTATAGTTGGACTCCACTGTAGTCAGGTGTTCTTACCCACGGCTCCAGTGACCATCAGTTTGCTGACAAACATGATGAAATCAGACACCTTGTCCAGCACAAACGTCCTGAAACACGCAGAGGTGCATTTATATAAATGTGATAGTGCATGGGAAATGGAATTTTGGCATAAATTGAGATTTTAATTTTTTATGGTGGAGCAAAGATTCCTAGTAAATACACGGAAAACGGAATTGAGTTATCTTGTCTAGTTTTTATTTTATTGCCATTTGAAGTTCGACATTTAAGATAGACAATTGGCAGAAATCGGACATTGAAGACAGAATGTTGCCTCTTAGTTTCTATTGACTTGATCTATCAAAAAAAAATCAAAGAAACAAAGATATCATTCAAAATTACACCCCCCAAAAAACTACATGAATATGCCCTAA
>CM065707.1:24304166-24309166 GCA_017654935.2 Phymorhynchus buccinoides
CCACCCCCCCCCCCCCCCCCCCCCCCCCCCCCCCCCGCCCCCCCCCCGGCATTCACAACATTAGACGGAAGACGAGGTAAAAACGATGTGTAAGGGTTTCTTCTGTTTTTTTGTGTGTTAATGACCAGCTGGTGTTTTGTGTGCTTGCTATGTTTGCTAGCCAGCAGCACGGGTGTGCTGCTCATTTTATTATATTTTATGCTAAAAATCGTTTGTGCCTTTGTTGATTATGTTGTGTGTGCGGTGTTTGTGTGCTGCTGGGTTGGTTGTGTGCTTTTGTGTGTGCGGTGCTATCTTGCTTTGCTCTGTGCTTTGCTTGCAGCATGGGGTGTTGTGCTGCTTGCTAGGTGGGTGCTCATAAATTTTGGTGTGATGCGTGCTATGTTTGTGTGCTTTTCTGGTGCTTGCTTATCATTGATATCTGCAGCCAGCGTTTTTGGGGTGAACGGTTTGTGCTAAGGCCCCAGCGGTGCTTGTGCTTGGTGCTATATTGTGTTGTGCGCTTTTGATGTGTCGTGCTTATCAATCACATTACTAGGACGCCTGCAACATATTGCCAACCTAACAGCCGGAGGAGGAGACAGCGGAGACAATGCACAAGTGAACGGAGACAAGAGAAGGAGACAGTCAGACCACAAAGGATTTTGCATGAAGTGAAATGGAGAGAGTAGGAGACAGAAAGGGGGCAAAAGACTGAGGGAAGGGGGACAGAGAAGACACCACAGACCGGACCACACGGAGGACACACAAGGGACCGGCGGAGAAAGACCACAAAAAGGGATGAAGCCTTAGTAGACATGTATCCCCCGTGGTTGTTGTTTAGAAAATTAGAAAGAAAAATCAAATTTTCTCCGACGTCCTCTGTCATTTGCGGTGGGTTGGCGTTGTGGTTTGGTGAGTTGTGTTGCCGGTTGTTTTATTATTGGCCCTAGGCTGGAGAGGTTGTTAAATTCGTCATATTAAATAATGGTTTAATAATTTAATTTAATTTTCTTACTTATTAAAAGTCCCCCCCCCCCCCCCCCCCCCCCCCCAATTCCCCCCCCCAACAAAACCCCCCCCCCCCCCCCCCCCCCCACCCCCCCCCCCCCCCACCCCCCAAAATTTCACCACCCCCCCCCCCCACACCCCCCCACCCCCCACCCCCTCCCCCCACCCCCCCCCCCCCCCCACCCCCCCCCCCCCCCCCCCAATTCAATTTCCCCCCCCCCCCCCCACCCCAATTCCCCCGACCCCCCCCCCCCCAATTCCCCCCCACCCCCCCCCCCCCCCCCCCCCCCCCCCCACCCACCCCAATCCCCCCCCCCCACACACCCCCAATTTTCCCCCCCCACCCCACCCCCCCCCAAAATTTCCCCCCCCTAATCCCCCCCCCCCCCCCCCCCCCCCCCCCCCCCCCAATCCCACCCCCATGCCCAATTATTTTTTTTTTATTTTTTTAAACTGTGTTCTCTTAACACAGATAGAGAGAGAGAGAGAGAGACGAGAGGAGGAGGTGTGACGAGAGAGAGGGGAGGTGGTAGTTTTGTAGTAAGGAGATGAGAGGGATATGAGAGAGGGAGAGTGTAGAGAGTAGGGAGGTGTATGTGGTAGACGAGAGAGAGAGAGACGGACTATATTTTTATTGAGTGGATAAAGCAGTCACACGCAAACAAAACCACCCCAACATTATTTCTTTGCCCTCTTAACACAGAGAGAGAGATGAGAGGACGACGAGGAGAGAGATACTGAGAGATTGAGGAGTGCTGAGACGATCAGCGAATTGAATCGTAGTATGAGCAGTACGACGAAGGAGACAGATGAGGAGTGAGAAGACATACGCGAGAGAGGACGAGAGGAGAGAGAGAGAGAGAGAGGAGAGAGAGAGAGAGAGAGAGAGAGAGAGAGAGAGATTACAGCGAGAGACAGCGAGAGACAGCGAGAGACAGAAGACAGACAGAGATAGAGAGGGCAGAGGGGATAGACCTATAGACAAACAGAGGCGCAGGACAGATATTATCGTCAGACACCACTGTCGGGCAGACACGTAAAACTAGACAGACAGACCGAACACATAGACAGACAGACACATAGACACACAGAGACACACAGTGACACACTGAGACCCCCCAAAAAAGAATAATGAATAGGAGAGAGACACACACAGGGAGAGAGAGAAAGAAAGAGAAAGAGAGAGAGTGTGGTGTGTGTACGTGTGTGTGAGAAAGAGAGAAAGAGGAGGAGAGAGAGAGAGAGAGAAGAGAGAGAGAGAGAGGAGAGAGAGAGAGAGAGAGAGAGAGAGAGGTGAGAGGAGAGAGAGAGATGGGGAAAGAGAGAGAGAGACAGACAGAAAAACAGAACAGAGAGAGAGAGAGAGTCCTACCTGAAATGATGACTAAGCTTCCCTGTATAAAATAAATCACACAATCATGATCTTACAATTTCTATATTCCAACACAAGGTTTCGGTCTTCAAACAAACAAGTTAATCGGGAAGGAAATAACCAACAACCCCTCGTATAGTTGAGGCCATTGGCGATTGGAAAGTGGTAAAGAGAGAGAGAACTTAAACTTGAACTTGAAGGATATAGATTTTAGGCCAAGCCTATTCCTCCAATCTGTCCTTGGCGAAGTAAACAAGACTAAGACGAAATACAATCAGGCAACAGATATGGGCATACATAACGATTCAAGGCATCCAGTAAACAAAATTGGAACAGAACGAAATAACCAAACAGCTAACAACTAAATAAGCCACCAAACAGAAATTGAAGTTGAAAAGGGGAAAAAAACCTACATGAATTTATAAACAGCATCAGTGCTTCAACATGTGTAATAGTTATTACTTTAAAAAAGAGAGATCACACACATAACTAAATAGTCATGCATACAACTAGATAAGTCCATAAACAGAAACTCAAGCTGAAAAGAGGAAAAAAGCAAAATGAATTTATAAACAGCATCATCATTTCAACATGTGTAATATCCAATTAGGAGAGAGAGAGAGAGAGAGAGAGAGAGAGAGAGAGATAGAGGAGAGAGAGAGACAGAGATAGAGAGAGAGATAGAGGAGAGAGAAGAGAGAATGGAGAGGCTCTCTACCTGATCGCTGAGATCTAGAGTAGGCTCTCTCTCTCAATCTCTCTCACTCGCTAATGGCGCGAAAGAGAGCGCGCGTAACCCTTGGTACTTCCCATTTCAATGGCCACCCTTCCCTCCCACGAGTCTTCTATCAATGACAAAAAAAAAGAACATGCAAAGAAAAACAGGATGGCAGAGCCATATACACTGTACTCCCGGTTACTGATGAAAGGCAAGGCAGATAATTATCCATTCTTGGGTTAACTCATGTGTTTTCTGAAAATGTTAGTCACATATTGTGCATGAGAAGATTGCTAGACATGTGACGCGTTCGTCTCATATGGGCAAAATTTGACTGAAATTTGCTTCATTTTTATGAGATAATTGGGGGTGGGGTGTAAATTTCCGGTTTCTTACCCGCCCATGCGCCTTTTACCCCGACTTCCCCTATATTCTGTGAAGAGCACGAAATGGCGTGCGAACGTGATTCATACCAGAATGGCTTTGTTCCTAAACAGGGTCGGAAATGTCTGGAAATGGTATGGGAGAGTCCGGACCATTTGGCAATGAGCAGGCCCTGTTTCCGAAAAGACGTACCGGAATCTGGTTCAGAAAAAGGCAACTCCAGTATGGGCGGAATTAGTATGAAGGTGGGTTTTGTCCAATGACATGACGGGTAATGATATTTATTCTAACCCCTTGATTGCCAGAAAAAAATTAGAGATTTTTTTTTTAAATCATGAAAAAATACACCTTGGCCCTTTAGTTTTTGGGCAAAGTACTGTTATCCTTGGTTGACATTAGCCTGGTCTGTAATGGGGGCCAACAGGGTGTAAACAATGAGAAGCTGTACAATTAAATTACCCCGTCTACCCCTACATGGTATTTCCCGGATATTGCATCATTAGTCTTTTTGGCTGGAAGGACTATGATCCATACAACTAGGGTACTCGGGTGGCGGGGGGGGGCGGGGGCCGGGCGGGTTTAAAACGGGGCGGGGGGGGGCGGGGGCCGGGGGGGTGGCGCGGGTTAAGGGGTGGGTGGGGGGGGGGGCGGGAGGGGGGAGGGGGGAGTTGCATTGGCTTAAGTGCTGCAGCCAACCGAAGGGTTGGGTTCGGCCTTTGGTGGACCTTACCCAACGACAGCGGAGTACTCAAATCCCTTTGGCCGCCGAGAGGAGTGGGGGTGGTACCCACGCGGCAAAAACCACATCCCTAAAACATCTCCATTTATAACAAACAAAAATGCTAGCCCCAGCCCGTCAGAAACAGCATCATGCCCCCCCCCCCCCCCCCCCTACATCCACCCCCCCCCCCCCCTCCCCCGCCCCCCCCCCCCTCCCCCCCCCCCCCCCCCCCCCCCCCCCCCCCCCACCCTCCTCCCCCCACCCCCTCTCCCCCCACCCTCCCCCCCCCCCCCTCCCCCCCCCCCCCCCCCCCCCCCTCCCCCCCCCCCCCACGACAGACTGGCATGCATGGTCGGACACAGGGCATGCATACCGGGCCGGACCAAGTGAACCGTAAGGGGGGATTTCCGCGGGGGGTCCAGTGTGAGCAGCAAAGGCTCCGGGTTAAATATAAAGGGGGGGACAGTACGGTAGCGGCAGTACTCTTTTGGGGCGGGGCCAATGTAGAGAAATGGAGGATTAATTAACCCTTTCACCGCCAAAGTCGCATTATTAGCACCACAGTGATTTGCAAACACCTATGCCACTAAAATGGCATCAAATTGGGGTCTATTTATCCAATAACCAAGACCCTATTGTCTTAGTTTTGGGAAGTAAGGATAGACCTTATTTTTTTATGTCACAGAAGAATCCCCAATACTGGAGATGGATTTTGTTCTCTACCCAGGTACATTTAATGGAAATTTTTGGCTGAAATATGGCTGGCGGTGAAAGGGGTGTTGTAAGGCAAAAATCAAGTAATTTTTTTTTAAAAA
>CM065707.1:24316666-24361666 GCA_017654935.2 Phymorhynchus buccinoides
GAAAGGCATCAAATCAGGGTCTGTTATCCGAAGACCCTATTTTCTCAATTTTGGGAGGTAAAGATAGGACCTGGTCTAATGTTACATGTCACAGAAGAATTCCCAATATTGCTGACAATTTTTTTTCCTCTACCCAGTTAAGTTTAATCGTATGTTTGGGCTGAAAAATGGCTGGCGGCGAAAGGGTTAAAGGTACACTGACCCACCACGATTAAGTCCCTTGGGTTTTTTGCTGGGTAGCTGTGACCCACATACAAATGCTCTCAACTTCAAATTGAGGCTGCTCTTTAAAATGATGTCTCGTTTTCAATTTGGGGGCATTTGTATGGGAGTAAAACCTGGTCAAAACAAGATTTGTTACCAGCTATAAGAGGGAAGACACGTGAAACCCGTGATTTGGACACGTGATCTGGTGGATCTTTAAAAAGAAAAGAAAAAGAAAAGCAACCCTCTCTCTGAATGTCTATTTTTGTTTCTGTCTTTATTCGTATGTATGTCTGTGTGTGTGTCTGTCTGTTCTCGTATGTGTCTCTCTGTCTGTGTGTCTTTCTGTCTGTCTGTCTGTGTCTCTCTGTTTTTCTCTCTCTCTTTCTCTCTCTCTCTCTCTCTCTCTCTCTCTCTCTCTCTCTCTCTCTCTCTCTCTCTCAATGTGTGTGTGTGTGTGTTTCCAATCTGTGTGTGTGAGAGAGAGAGAGAGAGAGATGAGAGAGAGGGGTATGTTAGTGGGAGTGAGTATAGAGAGAGAGATTCACGTGTATTGTCTGTGTGTGTTTGTGTGCATAGAGAAATGTATTTAATGTATGTGTGTGTGTGTGTTGTGTGTGTGTCGTGTGATCATAATCTATGCCCACTATATCGTGATATTAGACGCGCGCGCGCGCGGCGTGTATGTGTGTGTGTGTGTGTGTGTGTGTGTGTGTGTGTGCGTGTGTGCGTATGTGTGTGTGTGTGTGTGGTGTGTGTGTGTGTATGTGTTTCCAGGTGGTGTTTATGCATACATGTACGCGTGTATGTGAGTATGAATGAATGTGTGTGTGCGTGTGTATAAACGCGCATTTTGAATGTACGGATAACCCTACACTATAATGTAGTACTGTAATAAACAAATAAAACAAAAAATAAAGGCATCCCAAACCATCGCCTTCCCCTCAAACAACCCCCACCCCCACACTTTTTTTTTCACGGAGAGAAAAAAAAAAGAATGACAAGTAATGACCTATTGGATTGTGCTCTAGGCTAACAAAAAAAATCGTAAGTTAGAGCTGGTGAATTGAATGTACTGTGTGTGTCATTTTGCAACAAAAACTGGAATAAATATTTTCATGTCCTTACATGAAAGAATGTGATAATGAGTTATTTTGTTTCCACATAATTATGCAGACTATATTTTTCACATATTTTGTTTTAAAAGCATCCAGTTTCCATGTATGCATCAAAGACAGTAATGTTCTATTCACACTAAAATTATGTTTGATACTTTTAACATCAACATGTTCTTGATTGTCTTGATGTTTCATTTTATATAGGAAAGTATTCCGAATGTGCGACTTGAGTAAGTTGCACTGTTCGTGCAGAGATAGGGGGAAATCAAGGTATTCAGAATGAAAACCATGTTTAGCTCCATATTTTTAGCTGCCCTATCTACTTTTTCATTGTAATAAAAAGAGCAATGATATGGGATCCAACAAAATGTTAATTGGGTACCTTTTGCAATTAGCGTGTGTATCAAACAGCTGATTTCAATAATCACTTCAGGCCTTGTATCCAGCATGCTTTTAATGCCTGAAGAACTGATTTTGAATCTACACAGAAAAGAACTTGAAAGATAGTTTAGGGAAGGTTGATCAGATAATTTAAAGTCACGAGTGTTGCAGTTAATTCTGTTAATTTTCCTTAATCCAATGTAAACAGATTTCTCGATTTTTTAAGTCTGGGATTAAGAGAATGCACATCCTGTTTTACTGTCTATGCATGAACCACCTGTATGGGTGTTTTTAATAGTTGGTGTAATTCTTTTCAATGTGACATTTGGCATAACTTGCTAGCATGTTTACGTTTTCCTCGTTTTTTGTTATGTTTGTGTGGTCGATATCAAAATGCGCTTTGTGAAGTTCCATGGTGGTATTACTGCACCTTTATCAATGGAAATCCAAGAGTCCAAATAGTTTTGGATGTGTATGCTGCCAGTGTAACTCGAGAAGTCATATTGACTTCACTCTTTTGGGAAAATCAATATCTGACCTAATTTGTATTTCGGAACTGGTATGTGTTTTGACAACTGTATTTTTTATGACAAATTTACAAAATGCTAAATCTCTGTATTCTTCTAATGGAAGCATTTGAGCCTCAACATATGTACGTGAAGACGATGCATGCAATGGGAGACCCAGTGCTAGTTTCAATGCCATGCATTCAATGCTTTGTAGGTTTTTGTAACAAATATTTTGGAGCGCTAAAAAGCACTTCTTGTATATATGTTAACTTCGACCTCATTAAAGATGTACAAAGAGTTATCAATGTAGACGAGTCTTGTCCCCATTTTTGTTTAGAGATGATTTTAAAAACATTCAACGTTTTCCTCGCCTTTGTTAATAAATGTTCAATCACTCATACACTTAATCTCATAATTTGTGGCGGTACCATAGCCGATGAAGCTTAACCGAGGCGTGGTTACCGCTACACATATCTGTATTGTTAAAAAAATCGGGACTTTACTGGTGTTGCACTGCCTCCGGGCATTGCCTCCAGTATTGTTCCCACCATCTTTGTATTTATAAATGCCTCACATGGTCGAAAGACCGCAGAGGGCGTAAAATCCTATTTCGATTCGATAAATGTTTTCAATAATTATGATTGTTCCATGTTAATTTTGAAGTAAAATAAACTCCTAAAAATTTAACTCGTGTTACATATTATTTAAGATTTAAGAGGTGTAGTACCCAGAGTAAATATAGGCATTTGATCCGGATTAGACCCAGTTAAAGAGAATAATATTTGTTTTTGTTTTTCAGTGAATAGACCTAATCCATTTAACTTCGTATAGTCACCCATCTTATCGAGTTCTCGTTGATAGATCTGTTTAATATATATATACTTGTGGCGGTGCCATAGCCGATGAGGTTTAACCGAGGCGTGGTCACCGCTACACCTATCTGTATTAATTTAAAAAATCGGGACTTTTTTTACTGGTTTCGTACTGCCTCCGGGCATTGCCTCCAGTATTGTTCCCACCATTATAATCTTTGTATTTACAAATGTCCCATATGTGTCTGATTCAGACCAAGAGGACGTAAAACACCATTTTCGCCAGATCTTTTTGATGTCATTTATGCTACGCTGTTTTAAAAATAATATTTTTTATAGAGTAACCTCCATCCACATGCATATACCATGTGTGTGTGCGCGCGCGCGCACGCGCTCGTTTATGTGTGGAGTGTACCCTTTAATAAGTAATTATTTGCATGAATCAACCATCACAGAAGCGGATACTTATTATGTTTCTGGTTTCGTTGCTCTGCGAGTTTAGTTGAAAATGTAGGACCCTAGGAAAAAATGGGTTAACAGGTAAACGAATGGAAGATGATAATTATATGAGTGGAAGGGGGTTGGGGTTGGGGTGGTCACTAAATTGTTGTTGGCAATAAACATGCCTGCTGTTAAAATTTATTATAAACATGGACGATGATGTCACGTGGCCTAATGGTCTGACGTCAGTAAAAGGGGGTTAATTACCAACTTGAAATTGAAGACCTCACAGTCTTCATAAAGAATGTCCATAAGGGTCGATGACCAATTGGACGTTAAACTCACCATTTGATGATGAACGTGAAATTAAAATTGAATGCGTCATTCCCATTATGCGTGACTTGGGTTGAAATTTGTCTTTATGAAACTGAATTATGGTGGACGTCTATTTGTCTGTATACAGTTGTCTGTCTGTTTGTCTTGTCTGTCTCTCTCTCTCTCTCTCTCTCTCTCTCCTCTCTCTCTCTCTCTCTCTCTCTCTCTCTCTCTCTCTCAGACTCTCTCTCTCTCTCTCTCTCTCTCTCCATTTCTCTCCCCCGTTTCTTTTTTAATGCATTTGCTCCACACATCTTCCTTTTCCTACCCCCCCCCCCCCCCCCCCCCCCCCACCACACACCCCACCCCATATTTTTTTTATTACTTTTGCTGGCACTCTCTTACACAAGAGGGCACACCCACACACACACCACACGCACACACGCAACACCACAAACAGTATAGTTTCTCCATCTTTCCTCTTCTCTCTTGGTCGGATTGTCTGTCTGTCTGTCCATCTGTCTATCGTTGCCTGTCGTTGTCGTCGTTGTTGTTGTCGTTGTTGTTGTCGTCGTTGTTGTTGTCGTTGTTGTTGTTGTCGTGTGTTGTTGTTGTTTGTTGTTGTTGTCGTTGTCGTCGTTGTTGTTGTTGTTGTCGTCGTTGTTGTTGTTGTTGTTGTCGTTGTTGTTGTTGTTGTCGTCGTCGTTGTTGTTGTTGTTGTCGTTGTTGTTGTTGTCGTCGTTGTTGTTGTCGTCGTTGTTGTTGTCGTCGTCGTCGTTGTCGTTTGTTGTTGTTGTTGTTGTTGTCGTCGTTGTTGTTGTTGTCGTCGTTGTTGTTGTCGTTGTTGTTGTTGTTATCCTGGAATAAGATGGATGCTCTTCGATATCATAGGGGAAGACGGGGTAAAAAGCGCATGGGCGGGTAAGAAGCCCACCCCAATTATCTCGTGAAATAAAGAAACTTTCTGTCAAATTTGCCCATGAGACGAATGCTAGACATTAACGCTCGTCTCATGGGCAAAATGAGACTGAAATTTGCTTCATTTCATGAGATAACTGGGGTGGGATTCTTACCCGCCCATGCGCTTTTTACCCCGTCTTCCCCTACTCTTCTTGATACATTCTTCACTTTGTCGCTTTTATGTTAAATCTGTTCCCTCCTCCCCCCTCCCCCTCTCCTTCCCCCCCGCCATCCTCTCTAATGCACCCCCACCCACACCCCACACCCATCTTACCTTTCCCTACCTTCGTGCTTAAAAAACCCACCTTTGAAACATAATGATCGTTCAAAAATCCATCATGTATAATATTGTGGATTGTTACCACAACAACAACAACAACAACAACAACAACAACAAAAATGGACGTCTTAAGGGACAGCCACACGACATACGAATCGTATCTGAATACGATGCGAGTTTGACGATGTGAGTCGTGATTCACGTGAAATTCATGCATTGAGTCTACTTGAGTATTATAGTGAGCCCCCCCCCCCCAAAAAAAAAAAAGAAGAAAAAAAAAAGGCTGAATTATTTTAGGCGGAAGCGTTTCGCGTGAATCATGACTATCGTAGCAACGTACACAGTCAGACACAATCGCATCGCATCTCCTTACGGTTTTACACGCCGTGGGGTGGCCGCGCCGGTTGTTGTTTTTAGTCTATTAACCTATCATTAAATCTACATATAATATTAACAATTTCAAGAACCTTTTGGATGAAATTCCAAAATATAGAGATCTTTTTTTATGACTTTGATTGATGCTATGAAATTGCTTATACATTAGTGATGTATGCAAATCAGACACCATACATAAAGATTGTACCAATGATGGGACGTTTCATAGGCCGCGAGGCCTAGGCCATGATGCCTGTCCCTATCACTACTACTACTACTACTACTACTACTACTACTACTACTACTACTACTACTACTACTACTACTACTACTAGGCCTACTACTACTACTACTACTACTACTACTACTACTACTACTACTACTACTACTACTACTACTACTACTACTACTACTACTAACTACTACTACTACTACTACTACTAGGCCTACTACTACTACTACTACTAGGCCTACTACTACTACTACTACTACTACTACTACTACTACTACTACTACTACTACTACTACTACTACTACTACTACTAGGCCTACTACTACTATTACTACTACTACTACTATTACTACTACTACTACTACTACTACTACTACTACTACTACTACTACTACTACCACTACTACTACTACTACTACTACTACTATTACTATTACTACTACTACTTCTACTACTACTACTACTACTACTACTACTACTACTACTACTACTACTACTACTACTACTACTACTACTACTACTACTACTACTACTACTACTACTACTACTACTACTACTACTACTACTACTACTACTACTACTACTACTACTACTACTACTAGGCCTACTACTACTACTATTACTACTACTACTACTACTACTACTACTACTACTACTACTACTACTAGGCCTACTACTACTACTACTACTACTACTACTACTACTATTGTTATTGTTCTCGATGTGAAAACCAGAAGGCAGTAGCACGAAAAGAACGCACCAGGCTGATGGTGACTTCTGGCTTTCACCACAGAAACAAAAATACGATACAGTGGAACCTTCCTTATAAGACCTCCCATTATAAGACTCCCTCCCATATAAACTCGGATCATTTTATTAATAAAAAGACTATATGTAAATATTTGTAACAAACAAAAGGCCTACTTTTGATTTTTATCTATATGTTATTATTTTAACTTGTGGCCCTGAAAATTTTAACCCGGAGGGAGATATCGCTCAACTCACATTAATATCGGAGGCATAGCATAAAATTAAGACTTCTTGGCGAAATAAAAATAACACCTACAATTTTTCGTTAAAATTTCTTATTACAGTTTCGTCCAATTTATTTTAACTTCAATCTTATTTATTGGTTTTCTCTTTTTTACACAAAAGTCTTGAAATAATGTCCCATATGGGCTTTTTTTAGTCAAAGAGGACGTAAAACAAGAAAAGGAGAGACATTGCCGCCCTTCTTTGTAAGTATTACAATGACCTCCCTTATAAGACCCCTCCCTTATAAGACCTCATTTTGGATGATTTTTGAAGGTCTTATAAGGGAGGTTCCACTGTACTATTTTCTGGCATGTAACCTCCGGTTTCGTTTTGTAGGCAACATTGAAAAGGCCTGTCGACATACCCGTCATGTTAAAACTGTCTGTTTTGGTGCTTTTACGATATGCATGTGAAGTTCTGTCATGATTTTAATACGTCCCCTTTTTCTCACCACCCCACCCTCTACACACACACACACACACACACACACACACACACACACACACACACGAGCGCGCACACGCACACGCACGCACGCACACACACACACACGCACACCACACACACACACACACACACACACGAGCGCGCACACACGCACACGCACACACACACACACCACACACACACACACACACACATCAGAATGTTTTCTATGTTTTGTGTTCCTGTAAATATGTTACTTTGTCATAGATTTTGATTGATGTGTTGTTGTTTTTGATGAGGGCAGGAAGAGAAAAAGCTTTGACAGCTTATTCTTTAACCCTCAATAAAGATGATTTTGACTTCACACACACACACACACACACACACACACACACACACGCACACACACACACACACACACACACACACACACGCACGCACGCACACGCACGCACACGCACGCACACACACACACACACTTCACCCCCTCCCCTACTCAACATACCTCAACCTACACTTCCCCCTGTCAACATTGCTATGTTTTGTTTTGTGTGGGTTTTTCCCCCTCAACGGCTCCACCTCTTCCCTGCTTTAAAAGTTTACCCTTTTTGCTTGTGGCACAAGCCACAAACCTATAACTCACTTTGTCTGTCTGTCTGTCTGTCTGTCTGTCGGTCTGTCCAAAATTGTCGCACGCCACAAACGATTGCGAATCCGCGCTTGTTTTAAAGGTAAGTCACCTGACTTGTTTTGGGCAAAGAATGGGAGCAAGAATCCTAACACTCTCTCTCTCTCTCTCGCACGCAGTCTCTCTCTCTCTCTCTCTCTCTCTCTCTCTCTCTCTCTCTCTCTCAATGGTTGGTTTAACGTCTGATTAGGCGTAGCGGAATCCTAACCCCTAGCCCGCCCTAATATATGCCCTACCCCTTCTCTCTCTATATATATATCGATCTCTCCCCCTCTCCCCCCTCCCCCCTCTCTCAACTCTGAATGAAAGTAAGGCTTTACGTCCACTCGGCTGCAAAACAGCACATGTTTATGGGACGAACCATCAACCAACCATCACTGATTCACTGTTCGGAGCAGATCCTGGAGGTACTGCAATACCAGGTCTGAACTCTCAACTCTCTCTCTCTCTCTCTCTCTCTCTCTCTCTCTCTCTCTCTCTCTCTCTCTGTGTCTCGTGTGTGTGCGCGCGCGCGCGCGTGTGTGTGTGTGTGCGTGCGTGCGTGTGCGTGCGTGCGTGTGTGTGCTTGGGTGCGTGCGCGCGTGCGTAGGCGCGCATGTATGTGTGTGTCATTGCGTGTGTGTGTGTGTGTGTGTGTGTGTGTCTTTCCGCGTACACGTGTGCGCACGCACAAGCACACATGTGTAGGTTATATATGCACATGCGCCGTGTAAATCACCCAGTGTCCATTTACCTTATGACTATGCCCTAGTGAACATAATGATATAATATAATATACATAAACAACTAGAGCGCAAAAACGCTAGATCACCAGCCGCGCTTCAGCATTTTCGGCTCCAGTGACCTTGACCTTTGGGCCAATGACCTTCCTTTTCGATATGAACACAAATATTATTGGTATGATCATAATAATGATTATGTTGATGATGATGATGATGATGACAACAATAATGATGATGATGAAGATGATGGGCAATGATAATGAAGATGATGATGTTGATGATGAAGATGATGATATTTCACCCCGAAGTCGGAGCGTGGCTGCCCACATGGCGGGGTAATCAAAAACGGTCACGCACGTAAAACGCTCTCATCCCTAGCTGATGTTTTTGTACCATAGTGTTCAATTGCTTCGGCTGTTTGGGATGATCCCTGGAGTCTTTTAGCCAAGGTACATCAACAAAACAACAACAACAACAACAAAAACGTGATGATATTGACAATGATGACGCTGAAGATGACAAAGACAATGGCGATGATGATAATGATCAGTGTTGATTCTATAGCGCGGCCTTGCGAGATATGCTAACTAGCTGTCCGCATGCAAAACGTGAGGGTCCTTGGTCGCTCCATTAAAACGCTGTCGTAGCAACGTACACAGTCAGTCAGTCAGCCAGACAGACACAGACAGCCCTGGAAACATGAACCAGCTTTCGTTTTGCGGCTGATTAATACCCTCATAGGCAGAGGCTAGGGTTACGGGTCCGTAACTCGCATTCTCCAGGCTACGGTTACGGGGCTCAATCGCGAGACCCCAAAAAATTGTGCACAAGCGTCTTCAAAGACTACTACGGTGGAACCTCCCTTATAAGACCCCCTATTATAAGACCCCCTCCCACATAAGACCTACTTCTCTGAGACATTGCCCTTCTTTGTAAGTATTAAAATTACCTCCCTTATAAGAACCCTCCCCTTATAACACCTCGTTTTGGATGATTTTTGAAGGTCTTATAAGGGAGGTTCCACTGTACTAACATTGACTCTAACTTATTTTAGAGACCCACTAGATCACGTGTCAAAATCACGTTTTGTTCACGCGTTTTCCCTCTTATATAGCTGGTAAGAAATCTTGTTTTTTGACCAGGTTTGACTCCCATGCAAATGCCCCCAAATTGAAAACGAAACATCACTTTAGTTAAAGAGCAGCCTCAATTTGAAGTTTGTGGCATTTGTATGTGGGTCACAGCTACCCAGAAAACCCCCAACAACCAAGGGACTTAATCGTGGTGGGTCAGTGGGTCTTTAACGAAACCTTGATGCGTTAAATATATTACGAAGTAAGAAAAATGCTTTCGTTGATGACAAATTCGGCTAGCGAAGAGTTACTATCCCTGAACTTGGTCCGAGTGTTGCAAAAAAACCGTAACCGTAGCCACTGCGTAACTCAGCCCTAAAACATACCCCCCCCCCCCCCTCCCGCCCTCCCGGAGCAGGACCTGTCATATAAAAAAAATTCTGTAAACACGAATTAGCCTATTATGTATACTACTACATGATGGAGAGAAAAACAATTCCACAAATATTTTACTTGATATATTAGAGGCAGTGATGCAATGACAGTTGAATGCAAATGAGGAAAATAAATAAGAAGCCCCTTTAGCCCCATGGCTGCATACTAAAATAGATATCATAATGCGAGCCATCGAGCATAGTAGTAAATTCGGTAATGGGCCTAAGCATGCCCCACCCACCCCATCATACACACACACAACACAAATCATCTAACATATTAGAGAGAACTGAAGGCCCTTAACTTATTGTGAGTAGCATAAGTGTCATTGTTCCAACAACAACAACAATAGGAATAAAACACAAAACAACAACAATAGGAATAAAACACAAAACAACAACAACAACAACAACAACAACAACAACAACAATAAAACACAAAACAACAACAACAACAAAGAATAAAACAACAAAAACAACAAACAACAACAACAACAATAAAACACAAAGCAACAACAACAACAACAACAACAAAAAAACACAAAGCAACAACAACAACAACAACAATAAAAACACAAAACAACAACAACAACAACAACAACAACAATAAAACACAAAGCAACAACAACAACAACAACAACAATTAAACACAAAACAACAACAACAACAACAACAATAACAACACAAAGCAACAACAACAACAACAACAACAACAATAAAACACAAAAACAACAACAACAATAAAACACAAAACAACAACAACAACAACAACAAAAAACACAAAAAACAACAACAACAACAACAACAAAAAAAAAGCAACAACAACAACAACAACAACAATAAAACACAAAACAACAACAACAACAACAACAACAACAATAAAACACAAAGCAACAACAACAACAACAACAATAAAACACAAAGCAACAACAACAACAACAACAACAACAATAAAACACAAAGCAACAACAACAACAACAACAACAACAAATAAAAACAAAGCAACAACAACAACAACAACAACAACAACAAAACACAAAGCAACAACAACAACAACAATAAAACACAAAACAACAACAACAACAACAATAATAAAACACAAAACAACAACAACAACAATAAAACAAAACAACAACAACAACAACAATAATAAAAACAACAACAACAACAACAATAAAACACAAAACAACAACAACAATAACAATAACAACAATGAAACACAACAACAACAACAACAACAATAGCAATACAACACAACACAACAACAACAACAAGGGCGTCGCCGAGCGGCAGACATGTCCGTCACCAGCAATGCCACGCACTTGCGACACCCCGTAGAGTGTCACATCCTGACACAAAATTTGAAGGGATTCTGTCTTCTAGTTCACGAGATACAGCTTGAAGAAGAAACATATAGCGCAAAGAAGGAAATTTCGGTTTTTGCAGGTCACACTTCAAGGTCAAGGTCAGCATGGTGATAATTTATGCTCGGATGTTTTCTTCTCTAGGGTATACAGTACCACACACAAATCTGAAGCGCTTCTGTCAAGTACAAATGTGGAAAATATGGCTTAAAACCCAATTTGTAGACCCCTACCACATTCAAGGCCTACCGATCGCCTGGACCGTGACGTTGACCTTGATCGGTATGCCACCATCAGAACGGGCATAAGCCAAAGTACCTTCATGCCAAATTGGAAGACTCTAACACTAACGGTGTGGGAGTTATGGCCCCTGAAAGATTTTCGGTTTTCAAGGTCGTACGCCAAGGTCAAGGTCACGACGGCAAAATGGTTTGCGCGGATGCCTTCCTCTCATGGTGACACACCAGCACACACAATTTGACGTGATTCTGTCAACCCGTTCGAAAGATATCCTTGGGACAGACAGAATGAGAAAAAAATGACCCTCCGATTTTCAGGCTCCAGCGATCTTTTTTACCTTGACCTTGACCTTGATCGGTATGCCATCATCAGAACGGGCATAAGCCAAACCACCTTCATACCAAGTTTCAACATCCTATGTTGATCGGTGCCCGAGATATGGCTAAAAATAGATTTTCGGTTTTCAAGGTCGTATGTCAAGGTCAAGGTCACGACGGCAAAATGGTTTGCGCCGATCTCTTCCTATTAAGGAGGCACACCTTCACACAAAATGTGACGCGATTCGGTCAAGCGGTTCGGGAGATATCCTTGGGACAGACAGAAAAAACAAAAACAACAACAAAAAAACAAACAAACAAACAAAAATACAAACCAACCCATCGCAAAGTCCGTTCACCTTCGGTGACGGACAACAATAGCAATACAACACAAAAGAACTACAACAACAACAACGACAGGCAACAAGGAACAACACCTTACAAAACATGCCAGGTGGGATCATGAAAGGTAAAAGTGCGCACTATATAAAAGATAGGTCACGAAAACATAGTTATCAATCACTGTACCCCTCAGGTAGAGAGAGAGGGAGAGAGAGAGAGAGAGAGAGAGAGAGAGAGAGAGAGAGAGAGAGAGAGAGAGAGAGAGAGAGAGAGGTGCGAAGGAGAAGGTGTGGAGAAGGGGGGGGGGGGGGGGAGCAACTCCAGACAAATGGGCAGGAGGGGAGGGGGGTATGGGTATGTAGGGTAGGGGTGTTAATGTTGACAACTTTCCAAAATCACAACATGACAGAGCTGTAGATCATCCTATTCCTTTGGCTGTTGAAAGCGGTGAGGGATTGCTAGTGGCAACTTCAGTCAGTGCTTACGTGCATGTGTTTTTAAAAATTATTATTATGCAAGCCCAAGTCTCTCTCTCTCTCTCTCTCTCTCTAACAACACACACACACACACACACACACACACCACACAGAGAGAGAGAGAGAGAGAGAGAGAGACATGAGAGAGAGAGAGATGAGAGGATGAGACAGAGAGAGAGAAGGAGCGCCGAGATGAGAGAGAGAGAGAGAGATGGAGAGAGATGAGAGAGACTGAGAGAGAGAGAGAGAGAGAGAGAGAGAGTGTGTATGTAAAAGAAGCTTTATCAAGGTTATTCTTTTACACACACACACACACACACACACACCACACACAGCCTACACACACACCACACCAAACCACGCGCGAGCACGCGGACGCACACACACATCTATCATTCTGTCACCCATTCAACCCCCCCCCCCCCATCCCTTCCCCTCCATCTTTACCCACCGCTTTGCCTCACCCCAACCCCACCCCCCCGACTACTCTCTCTTCTTAAGCAAAAGACAGCTTTGTTGACGGGTTGTTTTTCCCCATTTATCTTGGTTTTGTTGTCAAGGATCTCAGCCCCTCCCCCCTCCCAAATGCAAATGGCGTCAATTATCGTAAGTTTATAGCTGTTGTGACTCGTCAAATAATAAATAAACAAATGAAAATAAACACATCTCCAATGACGTACTTTGCGTCATAAATCTGCTGACAACGACGTGTAAGGCTCGGTGTACATCTCGTGTGATGGCTAATACAAAGCATCTGTTTTGTGTCAGTCTGAGTATTTTTCACACCTGCTGCCATGTCATTCACACCTACTGGCGTGCGTTGTGTACGCATTTGGTCCGCTGTCGCCCATGTTGTTTGGGTCTTGGGGAAGGGAGACCAAAAGAAGCAGACCTGCTTGTGTGCATAACCTGTCGGCACGTCAAAAGCAACAAGGCGTGGTGCCATTTGTCAAACGAGTGTCAAACATGTTGTGTAGTACCTACTACACTGATGGACACCGAGCTTAAAATATTAGTTGCTCTGCTTTATTTGGTGGTGTTGGTGGTCTTGCGCGCGTGTGTGTGTATGTAATGGTCTCTGCGCACGTAAACATTTTTCACTATTTCCACATGGCAACACAATGATATGCAAGTTATACGTGTGTTGCCATGGGGAAATAGCGGAAAATACCAATATGTATTATGACCATAAACAGGCCTATCAATGTGCATACATAAAATACATTAAAGATAAAAATGCGCGTGCTTATATGAAGGCCTATAGTCTTATGAAGAAGTGTTCATTACGATCAGTTGTTGGCTTACCCTGGCTAAAACTAAAAGACTCCAGGGATCACCCCAACAGCGGAAGCACTTGAACACTATGGTATAAAGTGCATCAGCTACGGATGAGAACATTACGCGTGTGGCCGTTTTTGATTACCCCGCCACGAGCGCAGCCACACTCCGTCTTCAGTGATCAGTGTAAACAAAATAATGTAGGGTTTTGTGTGTGTCGCTAAGACAGTATAGCCTAAGGGTATGTACACATAAGATCCGCAAGTTGCAAGTTCCGTACATAAACCCCATTCACTTCTCATAAGAAATAAGCGGACGCTGAAATTCATCCGCAAACCCGTCAGCTTTATTTCTTACATAAGTAAATGGGTTTTCCGTACGGAACATGCGGGTTGCGGATCAGCTAGTGCTTAATTTTAGGAAGTTCTACTAAAACTTAAGTGGGAAACTAAACGTTACTTTCTAAATTAAGTATATCGGTTTACTTCTTTTTTTAAAAGTAAACCGATATACTTAATTTAGAACGTAAACAGTTTTAAGTAAACCGATATACTTAATTTAGAAAGTAACAACGTTTAGTTTCCCACTTAAGCTTTAGTAGAACTTAATAAAATTAAGCACAGGCCCAAAACCTAATCACACAATTAATTCATGGGGATTTGTGGTTTAAGTCGCAGAAGAGAAAAGCAGAAAAACAGGGCAAGAAAACTAAAGACCCGTATTGTTTGTGGTTATCTGCCAAACTGCTTAGTAAACTACTAGGCAAGTTTTAAACTAATTTTAGTCTTCAAAGCATGAATACGGACTTTAATACTACTAGCTAGTTTTCAACTAGACTGACCTACTAACGCATTCGAAGGGGAATCCGTTCAGTGCGCATGTTCACAGACCAAAGGGAACTCACTCTCTGTAGTTTGATGCATATGAGCTTACTAAACTAGTATACAACTTGCCCAAGTTGACAACTGCGCAAGTTTTTGAATGATTAATCAAAATCATAAAAATATTTATGAAAATTGGGAAGATTGAGAGAGGGAGAGAGAGAGAGAGAGAGAGAGAGAGAGAGAGAGAGAGAGAGAGAGAGAGAGAGAGAGAGAGAGAGAGAGAGAGAGAGAGAGAGAGAGAGAAACTCGAAACACAAAACTTTTTTTTTTTTAATTGAGGGTAAACAGATAAGCAATTGTAATTTAGTATTCTTTTTTTTTTACACTGTTTCCTCATGGAGAAAACATGAGAACACAACAACAACAAAAACAAAAACAAAAAAAACAAGAAACAAAGCAATGAATAACGACTAGTTCACAACTAACACATTTAGTGCTGATCGGATGTCCACTAAAATTCTGTCTACTAACTCGACAAGTTAAGTAACAACTAGGACTAGGGATTTTCCATGCAGACCTTACTATATTTTAAGTTGACAACTTACAACTTAGTTGCCCAGTACACAGTTGTCCAATGTGGCGGTACCATAGCCGATGAGGTTTAACCGAGGCATGGTTACCGCTACACCTATCTATATTGTTAAAAAAACTCGGGACTTTACTGGTGTTGCACTGCCTCCGGGCATTGCAGCCAGTATTGTTCCCACCATCTTTGTATTTACAAATGTCCCATATGTGTCTATGACCGAGAGGACGTAAAACATCATTTTCATTCAACTTAGTTGCCAACTAACCTCTTAGTAAGCTCATATGCATCACACTACGTGGGGGTGGGGTTGTGACGAGAGGAGGGGAACGGGTTGAGGGGGTAAAGCAAAAAGAACGACGGTGTAGAATCACTATGACGAGTCTGCGACAAGACTCCAACTGACTTTACTCCAGCGCCTCCCATCCGACCATTTCCAAAGAACAACGTTGATTAGTATTAGTATTAGGTACTTTATAGTCACAGAGGCGTCTCTGTGAAATTCGGGTTGCTCCCACCTGGAGAGCGCGTCGCAGCCAGAGGCGCGCCACCCAATTGTTTTTTTTGGCTTTGTTTTGTTTTTTTGCATGCGATTTTTGTCACTGATGAGGTGGGGGTGGGGGGGGGGGTGGGGGGGGGGGTGTAATTTTTGTTACCAAATGACAACTTTTTCGTTGCCACTGGGTTTAACGTATGCTAAGTGCATGGGCACACGGGACCTCGGTTTATCGTCTCATCCGAAAGACTCCACGTTCAGACCGTTAAGGCCTAGTGCAGAATGAGAGGAAAAAATCCCCTGTACCCAGATGAACCAATTTCCAGGTGTACCCGCTACATCGAAGACTACAGCACCAGAACTACTTGTCCCTAAGAGCTACGGCTATGAGGACGTAAAACTTCCTGCAGCCAACCAACCAACGATGTAGAATCAAGAACAGTGTCAACAACAACAAAGCATGATGGACAGGACGACAAGGAATTTATTCAAATCAAGCTCGGCACCACAACGTCAAAAACATACGTGTCAAAAACACACATTTTAAACTGTCACCACCTTGACATGATAGGCCTACAAACTTACAAAGAAACTCCACCTGTCAAGACTCCTTCGACTGAAGAGGGCGTCGACCAAAGGGAGATAAACAACTATTACCTTATAAAAAGCTGCTGTTTTGCTGCAAGCAACTAGATCATCATCATCTGGCTATACGAATTTGACGGGACACATTTTTGCCTAGATATTCTTGTAGGAGTTGTGTTTTGACTAGCTTTGTATATAATATTTTCTCTGCTGAATTCCATTTATTTTCTTTAAGTCCTCAAGACAACAAACATGGATCGTCGTTTTGCTATGGTTTTGGTGAGTTCAAATAATAATAATAATATTGTTAGGCCAGTATATATGTATCTTGAGAGAGAGAGAGAGAGAGAGAGAGAGAGAGAGAGAGAGAGAGAGAGAGAGAGAGAGAGAGAGAGAGAGAGAGAGAGAGAGAGGGAGAGAGAGGGACAGACAGACAGAGAGAGAGAGAGAGAGAGAGAGAGAGAGAGAGAGAGAGGGTTTAACTTTTTTAATTTTTAGTCGATAAATTAACATTTCTTTGTCTCTTGGCTGTTTTTGTGTTGTTGTTTTTTGGGGGGAGGGGGGGACTCTGATATAAATAAACCTTAATTCCACCCTTTTCTGAAGAAGCCAGTTTTTTGGCGCGTTCCTCTGTGCCTTGCAACTGCACAGGTTGAATTTAGCTTTACGTCCTCTCGACCGAAGTCGTAATTATGGGACATTACTGCACAGGGCTAGGTGAATTGATGCTATAAGCGGTTCTAATAGGAATTATCCGCCTTTTCAATAGAGTTTATGGCATCATCTTTTCCTCCTCGATCAAGTCTCGTTGCTGTTCAAAACGGTCTGTCGTTTCCGACCATGACTGCCAGATAGCTGCTATTCAAGTCTCGTTGCTGTTCAAAACGGTCTGTCGTTTCCGACCATGACTGCCAGATAGCTGCTATTCAAGTCTCGTTGCTGTTCAAAACGGTCTGTCGTTTCCGACCATGACTGCCAGATAGCTGCTATTCAAGTCTCGTTGCTGTTCAAAACGGTCTGTCGTTTCCGACCATGACTGCCAGATAGCTGCTATTCAAGTCTCGTTGCTGTTCAAAACGGTCTGTCGTTTCCGACCATGACTGCCACATAGCTGCTATTCAAGTCTCGTTGCTGTTCAAAACGGTCTGTCGTTTCCGACCATGACTGCCACATAGCTGCTATTCAAGTCTCGTTGCTGTTCAAAACGGTCTGTCGTTTCCGACCATGACTGCCAGATAGCTGCTATTCAAGTCTCGTTGCTGTTCAAAACGGTCTGTCGTTTCCGACCATGACTGCCAGATAGCTGCTATTCAAGTCTCGTTGCTGTTTCAAAACGGTCTGTCGTTTCCGACCATGACTGCCAGATAGCTGCTATTCAAGTCTCGTTGCTGTTCAAAACGGTCTGTCGTTTCCGACCATGACTGCCAGATAGCTGCTATTCAAGTCTCGTTGCTGTTCAAAACGGTCTGTCGTTTCCGACCATGACTGCCATGAGATAGCTGCTATTCAAGTCTCGTTGCTGTTCAAAACGGTCTGTCGTTTCCGACCATGACTGCCAGATAGCTGCTATTCAAGTCTCGTTGCTGTTCAAAACGGTCTGTCGTTTCCGACCATGACTGCCAGATAGCTGCTATTCAAGTCTCGTTGCTGTTCAAAACGGTCTGTCGTTTCCGACCATGACTGCCAGATAGCTGCTATTCAAGTCTCGTTGCTGTTCAAAACGGTCTGTCGTTTCCGACCATGACTGCCAGATAGCTGCTATTCAAGTCTCGTTGCTGTTCAAAACGGTCTGTCGTTTCCGACCATGACTGCCATGAGATAGCTGCTATTCAAGTCTCGTTGCTGTTCAGAACGGTCTGTCGTTTCCGACCATGACTGCCAGATAGCTGCTATTCAAGTCTCGTTGCTGTTCAGAACGGTCTGTCGTTTCCGACCATGACTGCCAGATAGCTGCTATTCTGGATGACTGGGCTACAGTTGTTTTCACAGTGGGGAAGCCTTGCCCAGGGTACATCCCCTACTAACTCGGCCAAAAGGATTTGAGGACAGCTGACGTTGGGGAAGGTCCCCAAAGGTAAAAGGTACTTTATAGTCACGAAAAACCCAAGCGTAACATTCCGCCTAAAAACCCATTAGCACGACTCGCCTAATCAGCCTCGCGAAACCCTAACCCCTAACCCTAACCCTATGCTCTTACTTGTTTTCTGCCGAGTTCAATAAAAAGAAAAGGAAAAAAAGATACCTTATTTGTTGCGGTTTGGACATTTTAGGCGAAGTGTTACATATGCCGATCGGGACTCGATAAATGATTAGGCCGAGTGTAGGCGAGATGTCATTAGGCTAGATGTGGTTTGCGAAGTGTAATTAGGCGAAGTGTGATGCACCGAAAATACATATCCATCTTGTTCCAATAGTGTGCTTTTTCCCTCTTTGCTACTATTGGCCGCACTTTCGGTTAGTCTTTTCAAAAGCTGACAAATTTAGACCAGTTTTGCTCAAGGGAAGGCACCCAGAATTGATTGCCGAATATAGTTAAAGAAGTTGTTTCCCCTTAGACCATACTTAGACTTGCACTGTTCA
Organism: Phymorhynchus buccinoides; assembly: GCA_017654935.2. NCBI lineage: Eukaryota > Metazoa > Mollusca > Gastropoda > Neogastropoda > Raphitomidae > Phymorhynchus > Phymorhynchus buccinoides. Next base: position 24,335,760 of record CM065707.1, read on the forward strand.
GAGTCAAAGTCACCACACAATACAGGTGAAGACGGGGTAAAAAGCCCATGGGCGGGTAAGAAGCCCATGCCAATTATCTCATGAAATAAAAAAAAATTCAGTAACATTTTGCCCATGAGACGAGTGTTAATGTTTAGCATTCGTCTCATGGGCAAATTTCACTGAAATTTTCTTTATTTCATGAGAAAAATTGGCATGGGCTTCTTACCCGCCCATGTTTTTTTTATACCCTGTTTGCCCCACATGGCCGAAAGGCCAAAGAGGGCGTTAACCATTATTTCCTTATACCCTGTCTTCACCTATGCGTGCTGCGCACTGAACAGGGGAAGCTTCTACCACGCATATGTGTGTGCTACATAGTGAAAGCGTTTTAAATGAAGCAAACTTTGAGATTAAGGGTCGTAAACGTGGGGGATGGAGGGTGTGTGTGTGTCTAAAGCACATTATTGCAACGTGTGTCAGGTGGGGCTGGTGGCTGTGGTGTCCATGACCAACTGCCAGCTGACCGGGACAACGGGCACCGGAACCACGCAAGGTCAGCCATGCAGTCAGTGCAGTGGAACCTCCCTTATAAGACTCCCTCCCGTACAAGACCTACTTCTCTGACACATTGTCCTTCTTTGTAAGTATATTAAAATTACCTCCCTTATAACACCCCTCCCTTATAAGACCTCATTTTGGATGACTTTTGAAGGTCTTATAAGGGAGGTTCCACTGTACCAGGATGGGGTATTAGGTAGTAGGTACTTTATAGTCACAGAGGCGTCTCTGTGAAATTCGGGTTGCTCCCACCTGGAGAGGGCGTCGCAGCCAGAGACGCGCCACCCAATTTTTCTTTATATATTTTTTGTTTGTTTGCATGCGAATTTTTGTGTGACTCATGAGGTAGAAAAAGGGGTGGGTGGGTAAATGTTTGACCAAATGACAACTTTTTCGTTGCCACTGGGTTTAGCGTGTGCTAAGTGCATGGGCACACGGGACCTCGGTTTATCGTCTCATCCTAAATACTCCACGTTCAGACCATATAAAGGCCTAGTGCAAAGTGAGAGAAAAAATCCCCTGTACCCAGGTTCGAACTCGGGTTTACTTGACACGAGGCGAACGCGCTACCACTGTGCCACTCTACATTGGCCCTTTCCCATTTCGCCCTTTCTTTGATCTATGCCGCAGGCCTCCTCACGTGAGTTCCCTTTGGCGAGGAGTGCCATTTCGCCCTTTTCAAGGAGTTTCATTTCGCCCTGTTTAATTCTCACTCAAATTCATAATAACCTCTTGTCCTTTGGTGTATGGGAGGGGATAGGGAGAAGCATGTAGGCCCTATGCGGATCTGTAAGTGTGTGTGTGTGTGTGTGTGTGTGTGTGTGTGTGTGTGTGTGTGTGTGTGTGTGTGTGTGTGCGTGCGTGTGCGTGTGCGTGCGCGCGTGTGTGTCTCTGTGTCGCAACACAACAACAACAGAGAGAAACAGACGGAAGAAGAGAGAAAGAGAGCGATTTTTGCAAAAGAAATAAAATCAAGTTGGTTTCTTCACACAGACAAGAAACTGTGATCGGGGAACAAGTTTATGTCATAATTGACCAATCTCATTTGAAAGACGACGGATTTTATTAAATTAATCCAGATAGCACACATAACACTGACCATGTCGAAATGTGTGGCTAACATTTAAAAAAACACAAAAAAGGTAATTTTGATTGATGTGTTTATTTCTTTTCCAGCAATGGACCCTTCGCAGTTATTTTGGTGAGTGGCGATTGCTCTTTATTTAACGTTATTACCTCAACTAAACTGTTTATTAATTGATCAATCTATTAACTATATTATATCAATCATCCGTTTAATTGTGGGTTTTGGGGGGAAGTGTGGTGACGCTTTTTCTATAAACAAGAATGCTTCACACACACACACACACACACACACAAACACACACACACATACCAAGAAAGTGGGGTGGGTTTTTTTTATAGACAAAATGACTTGGAGGGTCAGGGCATTACCAAAGAATACTTCATTACATTTTCGGGATGGTTTGGATTACCCATAAATTAAATGATTTAAAAATGTGAATTATACATGAAATGTTTCTAGTTACTTAATAGTGTTATGTTTTAAAAGAGTTATAGCTAGTTGAATAATTTGGAGTGAGGGGAAGAGAGAGAGAGAGGAGAGAGAGAGAGAGAGAGAGAGAGAGAGAGAGAGAGAGAGAGAGAGAGAGAGTTTGATTTATCCTCCCCCCCTTCCAGTTGCTATAAGGACACTTACTGCATTATTTTTTTTCTTCTCATATAGTCACATTTATTGCCGGCACTGCGTTTATAAACGAATGTCACATTGCAACAAAATTTGACCTTTAGGGTGCCAGGAAGCCTCGCACACAATATCATACTTTCAGTGTCCAGCGTGTCAAGTTCTGGTCGATATTTGACCTGTAGCTCCTTTACTATTTTGTGCCATTGCAGGCTGATGCTGATTGTTTTTTACCCATAGCTCCTCTACTATTTTGTGCTTTATTGGCCACTGGAACTAAGGTTATTAACGCCCTTGACGGCCCGAGTTAAGCCCTTGTTGATCAGTATCCAAAAGGGCATTCACTCTTGCAAAAGGCAGCCATTCAGTGGCCTCAAATAGGGTTATTGGCGAGAGTAACTGTTATTCTCTTGCTTGGTCAGTACTCAACCATCTTCCCTCACCCACCAAGGGCATTCACTATCGCAAAAGGTTTTCTTTGCAGTGGCAAATAGGCTGATGCTGTTAGGAGGGGTCCAGGGTGATGGATTGTTTTTTTACCCTGTAGCTCCTCTACTATTTTGTGACGTGCAGGCTGATGCTGATGCGCGGGGACCTGGGAGGCTGGGGCTACATGCTGATGCTGAACATGATGATGAACTCGGGCATGGGGGGCACGGGTGGCACGGGCATGTCCGGGGGCTTCAACCCCTTCAACCTCTTCTTCCTCAGATCCATGACCAACTAGGCCTAAATCTGGATCTCAACCCATCTCCAACCCCCCTGGGGTTTACAGCTACAGCCCTGCCTGTTTGTGACGAAGAAGGCACTGACGCAGCCGAGTGCAAAAGACAAAAATCCTTTTTTCATTATATGAAATAGTGAGGCTAAGAGAGAGGATATAGTGAAATGAATAAGGGGAAGGAACTTCTCGTAATTGCCTCCCTTTTTTACAAAAGTTATTTATGGCAAAGTGAAAGTAGTTGCCACAACAGTACAGACCCTAGTTCATCCTCAAAAAAGGATGACCCAGACCTGCTTACTATGACAACCACCCACACAGTGCACAACAAGAGCAACTCGCTACCACTGTTGTTGTGTCGCAGGATCAAGCCGATCTTCACCCGCAAGTTCTCTTTTTTTTCTGATACACAAGATCCCTGGAGTCTTTAAGCCAGGGTACGACAACAACAACAACAACAACAACAACAACAACAGCAACAGACCCAATCATCCAGTGTACCTGTACTCTAAAAAAAAAGAAGAAAAAAGAAGAAGAAAAAGAGTCAAGTATTCAACCCTTTCAGCTTATTATTTTTTCCTGCGTTCCATGACAAACTAAAAGTGGATTCTATTAATATCCCCTATATGTTCTTGGTCTTGCGAGCAACTGAAAGTGTTGAAGCTGCTGAAATGCTAAACGATAGTTCTTGTTTTTACGCCTATGTGTTGATAGTAACAATGGGAGGTGAAGGCTTACACTAGTATACCCCTCTCTGTATATGTCACCATGGGTGCTCCTGGGAAATTTCAAAAATCCTACTAGGCGGAGTGCAGGGACAGCGCCCCTCCTGGGGGTTCCGGGGGGCAATGCCCCCTGGAAGCTGAAGGGACACAACAGTTTCCCAATGTAACTGACAGGCTCTCGTTGCACTTTAACTTCCGGTTAAACTGCATGACCTCTATATAACCAGCAAAATGCATCTTCTCAAAATCCAAATTACTTATAATAGTATCTTGTGGCGGTACCATAGCCGAAGAGGTTAAACCGAGGCGTGGTTACCACTACATCTATCTATATTATTAAAAAATCGGGACTTTACTGGTTTAGCACTGCCTCCGGGCATTGCCTCCAGTATTGTTCCCACCATCTTTGTATTTACAAATGCCCCACATGGCCGAAAGGCCGAAGAGGGCGTAAAACCCTATTTTCCTTCTCAAAATCCGGCCACGCCAGCTCCAGGCAATAAAACAAATCCTGAACGTCAGGACATCCTGGAAGCAGGAGCATGTATGTGTCTGTCAGTCTCTCATTCATTACTTTTTCTTTTAGCATTCATGAGCAAGAATTCTTGTTTTAAAGTTTGGTATTGCTTTTGTATTTAAAAATGTTATTGTTTTCATTGTTTTTTCATCAGATCATTCTCTTAAGATTGTCCTCTGTCGTGCATCTGAAGAACATCGTGGTAAGGACCAGCAAGATTTTGAAATGAATGATGAAATTCAGTTTTGAACACTAATGTATCATTTTTTATTCCACACACACACAAATCATTTTCTTATTCAATGTTCTGTCTGAAAATATTTTGACAAACACACATTCATTTAGAAATTCATTATTAATTTCTTCACTCTCTCTCTCTCTCTCTCTCTTTCCCCCCCCCCCCCCCCCCCCCCCCCCCCCCCCCCCCCCCCCCCCCCCACCGCTGTGCTTTACGGGTGTATATATTCAATAACAATAGTAACCCCCCCCCTGTAGGTGGGAATCCTAATTACATGTACGCTTCTTTCCTCGGTGGTTGTAGGAATATGAAGTCTTCCGTTTCGTTTTTTTGTTGATGTGGGTAGGGTTAGGGCTAGGGCTTCAAAAAGGTTATTAGCTAAAAAGGTTAATAAAATACAGCTTTATGCTTGGTAAGAAAGGCAAAAACGGAAAATTGCAATTAACGGAGAAATGCAGGTGGGAGGCACATCTTTACCTTTACCTTTTTGTGCCTGGCTCTTTGCCTTACTTGTGTTACTTTTTTGTTATCGCTCAATAAATTTATTTTACTTACGAAAATGGTCTTGGACATTTTATGCGAGTCATTAATTGCATATGTACGTGTGTGTGCGTGTCCTTGCTTGTGTATGTATGTGTTTAAAGACACACTGACCTGAAGAATTTTCATTCTAAAAAATAAAATGCATAGAGATCACCGAGAGAAATCGTTCTGCATAAACCGCACCACGCAGTGTCCTTTGGTTACCCACAAATCGAGCGTCAAAGATGGTCATTTTTACTTGGATTTTTTGGGGGGCCAGGTGTGACTCCCATACAAATTCCACAACATTCAAAACGAAATAGCACAAACAGCCAGAAAAAATCAAGGGACAAAATTTTGCTGGATCAGTGTCTTTAAGTTTGCACATGCAGTAGGCCGTGTGTGTGTGTGTGTGTGTGTGCCTGTGCGTCTGTGAGCGCTTGAGTTTGAATTTGCATGTGTGTGTGTGTGCGCGCATATATGCATAAATGTGTGTGCGTATGCGTATACATATGCGTATCTTTCTTTGTGTGTGCATGCATGTGCGTGAAAGAAAGTATGCAGTAGCATAAAGGATTCTTGCTTACGAAACACACACACACATTATAGATGGGTGAATAAAAACAAACTCTGTATTGAACCATCAGCGATACATCATTTATTTTATCTACCATCATTATTTATCAACAACAGTAAGTTTACATATTTCTTTTATAAGTTTATATAGTATTGTCTACCATTTCACTACTACAGTAAGCTAGTATTATATAATTTAGTTTGATTATTTCCTTACTACACAAGTTAGTTAGTTAGTCTGTTATAGTCCCGTCAACAGCTATAGTTATCTCAGGACTGTCACCACATACAAATCTACCACGTATAGCAAAACACAAATCCAAGAATCTTAACAACGTACAAAACCTGAAAACAAAAAATGTAGTACAATTCATAACATGACACTTCCATTATTATACCCTATAGCACATAAGTCCACACAGTGCTGGAAACGTGGAGCCACGCTAACTCTCATTTATCCTTACTACACAAAATTAACAATGTATCAATGACAAATGTATAAAAACAATATATCAATGATAAATGTAAATCTTTAAAAGAGATTCAAGGCACTGCCATGTCACATAAAGAACATTAAGACCACATTAGGTACAAGTCAATTTTTTTAAAAGTACATGGTTTATACTGTATACAGACTACATAAAAAGCATAACATTCAGATTGATTAAACCCTGATAAATAGATGATTTTCGGAGAAAAAAACTAGAGGAGAGCACTTCGTGAAAATTAGAGTTGCTTACCTCGATTACTCAATCAAATACTATAGCAACAATGGCGTCGAAGCTTGAAACCGCAGGATGCGAGTCAGCGACTTGCAAACATTGTTTAAAAACTGATAGAACTTGCAAAATGTGATGTAAAAATATAAATGACATCAATTTTAGAATGACGCACAGTGTTCTAAGTAGACGTGTCAGGTTTTTACTTGCTGAGTTTCTGATTGACTAATGCTTTTTAACAAAAAGTATTTTAACCAAAAAACTTTGATCTTGTTTTACCTTGTTTTTATCCCTTTTTAATACATGGTAAGATGTAACGTGGTGTGATGCAACGTGGTGACAGCCCTGAAATGGCCTTTGTTGTCAACGGGGCTATAATTTTAATCTTAATCTTAAAAAGTGTTACTAAGTGCTGTATGTCTACTCAAGCACATGAGGCGAGAGCTGGGGATCTACCTGATGGCAGAGTAACTTCCCCTGTTTGACCGATTGAATAAAGCAAGATGACTCACACACAATGACACATCATGAAATTACTCTCCTTAATTATTTCCGAACAATTCCTATTGCTCAACAAAATCCACATTTTCGCCCCTAAGAAAAGATAACCTGTTTACAGAAAAAGCAACGGTGAACCCAACTTGCTCTTATCGGTCACCCAATTATTTCTCTTAAGGAGGAAAATATGGATATAGTCTATTGATGTACATAAATACCAACAAATCTAAAGGGTAGGGACATACCAAATTATCTACTGTACAAACACCTGCACAGCAGACTTAATACATTAGGGCCTGTGCCCATTTAAATCCGCAATCCTCAAGTTCTGTTTATTTTATTTTTATTATTTTTCCATTATAGTCCCATCAACAGCTACGGTCATCTCAGGACTGTCACCGCGTAAAGTTCGACCACTTATTACAAAACACTCATCAATGTATCTTACCAACATTCAACAACCTCTAAACAACAAAACATACAGTACAATTCATAACATGACACCTCCATCATTGCACCCTATAGCACATAAGTCCACACAGTGCTGGAAACGTTGAGCCACTCTACTCTATCGGATCCAGGTTTAAAAAAACAGTAAAAAAGGATAACAAACACATGCTAGTAAAAACAGATATATAAAAATTGCCATATAGGCAAATACATGGGTGCTCCTGGGAAATTAAAAAAATCCTGCAAGGCAGGGTTCCAGGGGTCGCCCAGTTAACAACTTGACTTAAACAATCCTGAAAATATAAAGTTCTTGGTAAAGGTATGTACATATTTGTCCGAATTCCTTTCTTTTATATTCTACACACGCAAGAAACCGACAAAACGTTTATAAATAGGAAATTCCTTTCTCTAACAATAATAAATGTCCCATATGCGCCTTGCCGGGTCGAGAGGACGTAAAATGCCATCTTTCATTCATTCTAAATAGGAAATTCGTTGCTTATCAAATTCTCATAATCCGGCTCCAGGCAATAAAAAAAAAATCACGCATTTCAGGACATCCTGGAAGCAGGAGCATCCATGCATTTAAAGGGTGGGGACATACCAAATTATCTACTGTACTTACACCTGCACAGCAGACTTAATACGTTAGGGCCTGTGCACATTAAATCCGCAATCCTCAAGCTCCATACGGAAACCCCATTCGCTTGTATAAGAAATAGGCGGATGGGATTACGGATACATTTCTGCGTCCGTTTATTATTATTTTTTTAATTATTATTGAACATTGTTTGTCATTATACAAATTACATGACATGAAGACAAAGCAAAACATACATACTCGCACTGATAGCAGAAGTGAAGAAATAAATAAATAAACAGATAAATAAGTCAACAAGTAGGGATCATAAGTTTGACATCAATGGCAATAACAGAAATAGTATTGATACTAGTTACGATAACATGAATGCACAAGTGGTGAAAACCACAATTGTAGTGATCACTATCGTCCACATCACCATCTTGACCATCACCACCGCTATCATTATGATGGCAACAACAACAATAGCAATGAAGGAAGCAGCTATTAAAAAATATAAAACACTAGTTATTGAAAAAAAATTCATTTGAAAAAATTCATTTAGTGTATACACTTAGTGTATATTACATTGGATGTATACAAAAATTAATAGCTAATAAACCAGGGTAATAATAATGTTTATTATTTTCTTATAAAAGTGATTGGGGTTTCTGTAAGGAACTTGAGGATTGCAGATCAAATGGGCACACGCCCTTAGGCAAGATTGCAATACAAGGACGCTGAATGCTGAAGAAAAAACGATACCAAACATACAACCATGCATAACAACATCTTAGCTCGAATTTCCCGCCAAACTTTGACTTCTTTATGACTACAGAACTGTCGTTGTCTGTCCTGTCTGTCGTTTCCGACAATGACTTCCAGATAGCAGAGGGGGGCAGATACTATTCTGGCAGGGCTGGGCGAGAATTAGTTTATAGTGGAGATGTCTTGCCCAGGGTGCATCCCCACTCTCTCGGCCAAAGGGATTTGAGGACGAGAGTTGGCGTTGGGGAAGGTCCCCAAAGGCCAGCCAATCCTTTTGGCTGCAGCACCAGAGCCGGTGCAAGGGCCCCCCTCGTTGGAGAGTCATGGTCTTCCACGAAAGACTAAGCTGTAGCATGATATTCCAATACTGTAGAACATCATGTATAGTACAGCTCTCATTTACTATTGGCCCTTTCTACAGGCTGATGCCAACCAGTGATAAAAGCCATCTGAGTACAGAACTACATGGTATTTTATGGACTATAAGGCGCACCTGGTTATATATAATGCACATCCCCAGCATTTGATACACATATGATGTGCATTATACCCTGTAAAACAAAATGGCTTTGCATATTCAGATGGTATCAGGACAAGTACCCCCCAGACAAGTACCCCCCACACATTATTTTTTAAACATTATTGTTAAAGAAATTGGAGCGCGCACATGCGCACACGCATACACACGGGCACATATACACAAACGCACCACATACACACGAGCTGTAGACTAACACACAAAACACACGCACACAAAAAAACGTCAATTTTTTCACTTTTTTTATTTGACTATGTTTTCAGGGAGGTACTTGTCCGGGGGGTATTTGTCCTAGGGGGGTAGTTGTCCAGAGGGTGACTGTCTGGGGGTATTTGTCCGGGGGGTAGTTGTCCTAGAACCATTCAGATATCTAGTGGGAAAAAAGGGCATGCACACGATTGAAAAAAAAGAAGAAAAGTACAGCCATTATTGATACAAACTACACTCAAAGCTAAGTAAAAATAAAAGCGGAGATGATACGAAGGGGGTTGAATACACAGAAGGGACAACTGAGTTTGATTCTCATTTAAAAGGCAAGTCAATTAAAAAATGGTTTGGCTCAGGAGGGATAAATCCTTGCAAAAAACTCTTATAACTACTGCTGACTCAAACAGGGGGGAAAACTGGTGGTTTCGCAATCTGCGACCTGACAAACCAGGGCATGTTGGGATACGGAATGAGCGGCGTGGGAGCAACACCACTGTAGATGGCACAGCAAAAAAAAGAAGAAAATAATAAAAATAAGTGCAATGCATCTCAAGAGTGTCAAGAAATCCACCTCAAATACCGGATAAAATTCAAATCATGGGCATCTGCAGAATTATTGACTATAACAATTATTCGTTTTCAATTTTTTAAAAATCACAATTGATGTATATCAGTATTGAGCATTATTCTAAAACCGTTAACAATCAATGGGTTTTGTTTTCGATAGTTGCCTCCAACAAGGTAACAATAATTGGATAAGTTTACCAAGCCAGCAGATTGCATTTGTTGCCGTATCAAACAAGGAATGCTATTTTCCAAAACAATAACTTAACATAATTATATACCAATACATACTAACTGTATTTACAGCTTCTTCTCTTCTTTTTAAAAATAATAAATAATCCAAGCTAGTTAATATTAGCCCACGCTTTTGTGCACAGAACATATGTGACAGAGTATGGGAAAACCCGACTAAAGTCGCTGAGAGACATTCTTAGCAATGCACAAAAACAGGTAGCTTAGTTATACTTGATTCTGTGTATTTTGTCAACTTTAAAAAATTATAGAAAAAAAGACTATGCCAGATAGATCAATTCTGTTTTTTGCTTTTGAGTCTGTAGAATTTAAACTTTCAGATTGTATAAAAACGTCAACAGGGATAATTTCCGACTTTAGCCTGGTTTTCCTATACTCTGTCACATATAGCTGTTTTAAAACATTTTCAATAAGAAACCATTTCTTTTCTGCTTAATATAACTGGACAAAGATATATCTTCATAGCAGACATAATATCCCGAATAGATAGATATCAAATTCAGCAATATTATCAAATCATGAATATGTTTCTCTTTTTTAAAATATATTTATGGTCTTAAGCTTGGCACTGGTTTTACTGTGGCGTAACAAACTCACTTTCGTTCATTCATTTTGATGAGAGAACGGAAAATGTGAAAATTGGAATACATGTATGCAATAGAGTTACATGAGAATCTAGACACCGATAAATAAACTGTGGGCAATCCCAATCTTTAGCCCTGTCACCGCCAAAGTTGCATTTTAGCACCACAGTGATTTAACACCTATGTCACTAAAAGGCATCAAATTGGGGTCTATTATCCAAAGACCCTATTGTCTTAGTTTTGGGACGCAAGGATAGACCTGATTTTATATATGTCACAGAAGAATCCCCAATTCTGCAGATGGATTTTGTTCTCTACCCAGGTAAATGTAATGGACATTTTTGGTTGAAATATGGTTCGTGGTGAAAGGGTTAACAGAACTGACATTATTAACTTTAGCTTGATATCTGATACGCCCCCCTTGGGGGGGGGGGCTTCGATATCAAACTGGTGTTTAAACGACGGTGAAGAGTCGCCACGGATCAACCTGGTGTTGCAGTACCTCCAGGATCGGCCCACTAGCTTTGAAGACCACTGCACCAGAAGAACATATCCCTAAGGCCAAAAGCCATGAGGACGTAACACTTTCTTTCTACTGTCGCTTTAGTTTAAAGGTTATCACAAAATATCATGTATATCTTTCTGAGCAAATTTAACTGAGAAACGTTGAAGGAATAGGATCTCATATTTTGAAAATACATGTGGAAACGTTTTTGCAAATGAGGTGAAAAAAATACTAAGTCTCATCATTCTCATAGATTAAAAAAAGCAAACAAATGAAATGGGTTTTTAATAATCTTTTTCTTTTCGTCGATTTGCAAAACATGCTCATGCATATTCAATATCTTTTTCTGTCTCAGCAGATCATCATATAAAACCCTCCCTCACATACACTTGGGTCCTCTTGATTAAAACACTCCAACTCAGCTTTCAAAATATTACGTCGTCACATACAAACATTTATTTTCTAAAACACATTGCAAGCACTCAAAAAGTGATAAGACAGGGTTCCCAGGTTTGGAACATGAAACTAAAAAAGGACCTTCAAAGGACTTATAAGGACCTCAAAAGATTGTAAAAGGACCTCCGCCAACCTGATTGTATGACATGTTCATGATAGAAAGAATGCCCGAATGCCAACTGTTGACCAACAGCACAATGTAGTGAACATTTGCACAATCATGTCATTCCAATACGCATGGAATGAATCACTACGTCTTTTATCACTTTTTTCTTCTTGATAAAACAGGACTTAACAGTACCTTTCAAACAATTAAAGGACCTCTTGAAGAATTAAAAGGATCTACTTGTTGAACAAGAGCATTTAAAAGGCCTGTTGACCCAAACCCAATTCACAAGGACTCAAAAGGCGCCTGGGAACCCTGTAAGTGAAACGCCTTTATTCAAAAACAAAACACACATACAGACACACACATTTCATTTGAGCAAGATCAAGCTTCTATCACAACTCTCGTCAGCTGAACTCAGATGAATCCCAATTTCAGAATATCAAACTGCCGTAAAAAATCAATTCCACAATTCACAACTGCGTTCTATTAAACTTGAATCCATCATCATATCAGGCCAAGTCAACGGCAAAGCACTACGTTATAAAATAAGGTCGAGGAAAAATAATGATTGTATGAGGTCACACACAAACACACTCAGCACAGGAGTCAGACTCAGACGAATAATAGGATGAAACACCATCCCCAGAGTTATTGTTCCTTGCGTCTCCCTCGAGTTTCTCAGAATTATCGCCCTTTAAAACAGTTCTTTGTTTTTTTGTTCTTAGGGAGACACAAAAGGTGCAATTATAACACGCGTGTGATGGCGTGTCGTATGATTCCATTTGAACACAACAAAATGATAATTTATCGCTACATACCGTAAAAACTGGACTGTAAGATGCACCTGTATATAAACCACATCCCTTAAATTGACAAAATATTAGGTATTTATTCACATAAGCCGCACCAGTTTATAAGCCGCAGAGAAAATTGTATGTGCACAAACCAACACAAATATAGAAATTCTCCTATCAGAACATGAGTATTTGACTGATGTTCTCAGACACTTTTAACATGAGATAATTTGAATCTTTTGATTACCCAAGACCAGTTTTGAGTCTAAAGAACCTCAAAGTAGGTTGAAGAAAGTGACCAGAAACAGATTTAATCATGATGATATATGTAGAATGGAAAAACATCCACAGACAAGCCGAGTCAGTTTATAAGCCGTATGGGCCAAAGTTGAGGAAAAAAAGTAGCGGCTTATAGTCAGCACTTTACGGTAGTTTCATGAGAACATACTCACAAAACATTACAGCCATAATGTGAAGAAACATCAACAAGTACAAAACAAAAAAAATCATAATCACATAATGTGTTTAAGATCTGGCATTGCAGTACCTCCAGGATCAGCTCAGAGCATTGAATGATGGTTGGTTGATGGTTCGTTCCACATGTGCTGTTTTGCGGCCGAGTGGACGTAAAAACTTAACTTTCAATTTCATTCAATCAAAAAAAAAGATATCTGAACTAAAAAATAAGCAATCAAGGATTTGAACAATGACAACAGAAATGAACATGTTTGACCTGGACAGCAACAAGAACAAACAAGCGCGAAATCGCAATAGTTTGTGACACGCGGTCTATTTTTACCACTCCAATCATGAGTCACTTCCCCTGGATTTTCAATAATTTTAATCTGTAAACCAGAATGTTATCTCTGCACCATTTCGTAACTTTTTATATCTTTTGGAAAACATTTAAAACTATGTATCCTACTTATAATCATCAAAAGAAGCACCGCATACTCGTCGTGTCTGTTGTAGTGTCTGTATTACGTATGTTTATTATTTTGTACGCTTTAAAATACATCATTTTAAAGAGCGGCCTCAATTTGAAGTGCAGCCTCCATTTGATGTGCCCCCGTCGTACATGGCGAAAGCCGATACGCGACGTTAAACTGAACTTCCACCATTTGATGTGCGACAATTTTGTCAATATGTGCGACAATTTTGGACCGACCGACCGACCGACCGACAAAGTGAGGGTTTGTGGCTTGAGCCACAAAGAAAAAGCCAAGATATGTTAACGGAAATAAAAAGCTGTCAAGGATTTGAAAACTGACAAAGTCATGGAAGAAAGCAAACTATAGATATGATCAACATACGCAAGCAGCAATTTCATTCAAAACTAAAAACAGGTAAAACACAAATAGAAATCAATCTTTAAATGGATAAACAGGGATGGACATTTACGTAATGCTTAGCCTCAAATACAGACAAGGCTTTTACTTAAAGCGTAGTTTAAGAGCTTAACAATCACTGAATAAAACATAGGGGAGTTGCTTTACTTACCTGACACTTGTAACACACACGCGCCCAGACACACATATGCACACACACATGCCCACACACACATACACATATGCACACACACATATGCAGAAACAGAATGTGAACCTTTCGTATGCACGCAAGCACGCACACACACACAACAGTTGTGAAAACACATCACTCGCCACTGGTTACAACAGCAAACTTTACAAAAGGAATTGCGTTTGTGTAAATCCTTAACACACAAACACAGATATACACAGCAACACCTATCCAAACCATGAATTTAAAAAGAATTCAAAACAAACTATAAAAAAACAAAAAACAGAAAACATACAAAAAATACCACCACCTAAAAAACACAAGAACGACCACCCCCCAAAAAAGCAATCAAAATGAATGTGTCCAACACATATACATTACTAAAGTAAGCCGTTTTATGAATGAAAAAGAAACGTTTGTTCAAAGCAGGCTTGGAGACCCCTGCAGTCTTCACTACAGCAGACCTGGCTACCCCTTACGCAAACCATGTGTAGTCTGGATCAGGCATGAAAACTATTGTTCCATTAAAAAAGAGGATTTTTTTCAGCCGAGAAATCCTTCCACCCGGATTTTCAGCTAACGTCAGAAGTTTTGTTCAGGGGGGGGGGGGGGGGGGGGGGAGAGGGACAGGGAAGGACGAGCTGTCCAAATCAATGTCTACATCTGCCGAAATTTTTGTTGAGCGAGGGGTGGGGGGCGGGGGAAACGCTACGAATTACCGTCCAAATCAGCATCTACATCTTCCAAAATTTGTGTACTCATTTCACAGCATTTCGCATCCTTCTACGCCTTCCAACTCTCAAACACGCCATTCGTGGGTCGCTTCGGCGGACATTTTTTGCCCATGAGCGCAGGCGTCACTCTTCCAAATACGGACCACGCCGTTTGAGAATAACATCGCGCTTGAAAAAACGGCAGAGATTTTTTTTTCTTTTCGGCGGAGATTCCTTAAATTACAAAAAAAAAATCAGCAGAGAAGGCGGAGCTGTTTTCATGCCTGTTGTATAGCTCAAATGTGTAGGATTGACGTGTGAAATGCGCAGTCCAATTCATTCAAAAACCATCACACACAGTTTCCACTGAAAATGCGTAGCAGTCAAGGAATCAAAATGTACAGTTTTCAATTACGAAATGTATAGCAGAGGTTAAAACTGTGTAGAATGCAAAATATACAGCGGAAATCTGGTAAAAGTCAACACTGATATATCATTTTGAGATACCGAATATTTTGAGATTAAAACAAAAAAACAACATAAGGAGGATGACATTGGGACCAAGGAAAATTGTTGTGAATTATCAAATCTTTGTGAGGAATCCGTTTTCGAGTTACCGGTAGCTGGTTTCCACGGTGAATTTTATGTATAGAGTAACCAGGTCCATGTATGCTCCTGGGAAATTTGAATAATCCTGCAAGGCAGGGGTCCAGGGGCCACCCAGTTAACAACTTGACTTAAACAATCCTAAAAATATAAAGTTCCTGGTAAAGGCATGTAAATATTTATCTGTATTCATTTCTTTTATACTCTACACATGCAAGAAACCGACAAAATGTTTACAAATAGGAAATTCGTTGCTTCTCAAATTCTCATCATCCGGCGACGCCCGGCTCCAGGCAATAAGAAAATCCTGCATTTCAGGACATCCTGAAAGCAGAAGCATCCATGCAGGTCTGCTGCAGTGCATCTGGGAAGCCAGGGAGCTATTTGTTGGTTCTTCGCAGCAGTTTCTGCAGGCCTTTGCTCATGTAGTACGGCTTGTCGGGACTGCCGTCGTTTCTCTCCAGATCCTCCACTGAAAGAAAGCACAGCGAAAAGATCACTCAGGATTTACGAAATTTATTACAGCACCTCCGCAATTACAGTAACATAGATCAAGTCAACTTAATCTAACACCACTACAATGATACACAGTGATGGATATTTCTTCTTCTTCTTTTTCTTCGTTGATCGCTTAGTCTCCTGTCATATGAGCGCATATGCGTCATGCTGCCATTAGACCGTTTTCTGAAAATGGCCAACGCTCACCTTACTAACTTTAAATGCTCATAACTCTGGAACGGAAAAAAGATACAAGAATGGTTCTTGTATCGTTAGAAAGAGAATTGTCTGAAGTTTTCAAATGTGTAATTTTCTCAGAATGGTCAGTTTGACACTTAGTGTCCCTGGGACACTTAGTGTGGGAGTGAAGTGCAGTGTCTGGGGTCAAAATTACTTTATCATCTCAACAAAAGAAATGACATTGTGGTCTCATGATACAACAAGGGCAACAGAAAACAACATATCCATGCATTTGAACAAAACAAAAAGAACAGAGAACAAAAATCAAGGTACACAAGGAAATAATAAAAGCAAAGTTCCATCTTACCAATAAACAAAACCTTCTTCATACTCAACGAAATAAACCGCCCCCCCCCCCCCCCCCCCTTCTCATCCCCAACCATTCTTCCCCATCTCCTTCAATCCCCCCCCCCCCCACATTGCATACATATTATGAACAAAATTAGGTAACACACAGAGCGAATGTATTTTTGAGTCTTCCCCATTCCCCACAACCCGCTCCCTCACACACCATTCGGTCTTTACACCCAACCGCACTCTATATGTGTATTGTCTGTGTGTGTGTGTATTGTCTGTGTGTGTGTGTGTGTTGTCTGTGTGTGTGTGTGTTGTGTCTGTGTGTGTGTGTGTGTGTGTGTGTGTGTGTGTGTCTGTGTGTGTGTGTGTATTGTCTGTGTGTGTGTGTGTGTTGTCTGTGTGTGTGTGTGTGTGTGTGTGTGTGTGTGTATGTGTGTGTGTGTGTGTGTGTGTGTGTGTGTGTGTGTGTGTATTGTCTGTATGTGTGTGTGTGTGTGTGTGTGTGTGTGTGTGTGTGTGTGTGTGTGTGTGTTGTCTGTATGTGTGTGTGTGTGTGTGTGTGTGTGTGTGTGTGTGTGTATTGTCTGTGTGTGTGTGTGTGTGTGTGTGTGCATATGTGTGTGTGTGCCTACATGAGTGTGGTCAATTTGAACATAGGCATTCTCTCCAGATATACACTGAAATATACAAACGGAAGCAGAGGAAAAGGGTATCAACCGCCAAGTCATAGGCGTTGAAGAGAGAGAGAGAGAGAGAGAGAGAGAGAGAGAGAGAGAGAGAGAGAGAGAGAGAGAGAGAGAGAGAGAGAGAGAGAGAGAGAGAGAGACACTTGACACTTGACACTTGACACTTGACGTTTTTATTGTCATTACCTGAAAGGGTCTAATGACAAGGGGGGTAATCATAATATTTCTCTCTTATATAGGGTTATAGACAAAGTTAAGGAATGAACATGACTAAATCCAGTACAGTATGCATCTTTTGTCACATTCAAGTATACTAAAAAAAGCATTTGTAAAAAGAAAATGTAAATTACATAGGCAGAAAAAAAGACAAACAAGAACAAAAGTTAGCGATCGATTAGCAAAGTGAAAGAAGAAGCAACGAGTGAAAGAGAAGATAAGCTTCTCTCGACCTTTCACACAATAACCCACGGATAACATATTGTTGCATAATATTTAAATGAGGTGTAGACACCCTTTAACATCCATAATCTAAACAACAGTATTAGTAGCATTATGCACTGCCGTCAAACTTTTCTGGCGCACTGTTTGTGCCTCAGCTATAAATTTGGCTACTGACTTCAACACAGCTTCATTGTCAGACGACAAAAGTGAAGCAACATTTTTTCTTTCAATAATATCTGGGTTGAAAACAAAACATTTTTGCCTAACATTGTCATACACTTTACAATGGAATAAAAAGTGACTTTCGTCATCCACTCCTGTTTTGCATAAAGGGCATGGTGTTTCTATATCTGAATATGTTTGAAACCATCTCTTGTTAGCGTTGAAGCCTAATGTTCGTAGTCGAAATCTAGCAAAGTTTATTCTATGCCATCTGTCTGTGATTCTTTCAAGATATTGTTCAGGTTGAAAAACATTTTTAAATGAAAAGAACCATTTGTATTTGTCTTTCGATTCCATGTCTGCATGCCAGTTCTGCTTGAATGAACACACAAGTCTATCTTTAAAGTCTT
Organism: Phymorhynchus buccinoides; assembly: GCA_017654935.2. Classification (NCBI taxonomy): domain Eukaryota; kingdom Metazoa; phylum Mollusca; class Gastropoda; order Neogastropoda; family Raphitomidae; genus Phymorhynchus; species Phymorhynchus buccinoides. The sequence goes on from CM065707.1 coordinate 24,353,902, forward strand.
CTACAAAACATTTTTCATTTCCGACTCCTTGTGATAGCCATACAATACCAAATCCATTTTCAGATAACACCTTCTTTATCCGATAAGCCCAATTTTCTTTATTTAGTTCAAGTTGCAATAGCATCATAGTATAGGCTTGTCGACACAAACGTGATTGTGGAAGTCTTAGTAATTTTAACCAGTATTTAATAGATCTTACAACTGCTCTTATGCATAGAGGGTATCTTCCTGTTTCTCCATACAAAACAGTGTTTGAAGAATGAATAGGCACCCGTAACAAGCGTTTAATTGCATAAGTATGGACTTTTTCTAATTGTAAACTTGTATTTAGTCCCCAAACCTCAGAAGCATACAACAGTAATGGCTCTATTTGTGTATTAAACAACTTCCAAAATAATTTACAATCTATACTATTAAGTTTTTTCAATGATTTCAAAATTTCAATAACACCTTTTTTCCCTTTTCTTGCATACTCATCCCAATTATAATTTAAACTTAATTTCGTTGAAAATATAATTCCCAGATATTTGTAGGTGTTAACCACTTTAACCTCTTCATTCCCATAGAACCATTTTTCATGTGTTGACAGGTGCCCACACATTCTGAAAACCATTATACTTGTTTTACTTAAGTTAACCGTTAAACCTAAGCGATCAGATTCTCTTTTTAAGTAGCTTAGCTGATTTTGCAAACCTGTAACCGTGCCAGACAATAGAATAATGTCATCTGCGAATAATAAAAGGAAGATCTCCATTGCACCTGGGGTGATTTGTATTCCATGTTTTCCATTCTTTATTAGTTCTACTGCTAGCTCATTAACAAAAAAATGAAAATAACTGAGGGCTAAGTAAACATCCCTGTTTCACTCCATTGGGACATTCAAAATAATCTGAACACACATTTTTTCCACGCACACACGCAAGCACTTGATCATATACAGCACGCACTGCGCTGTACAGTTTACCGTTTACTCCACTTTTGCGAAGAACATTCCAAAGGACATTACGATTTACTGAATCGAAGGCTTTCTTGAAGTCTACGAATGCGATAAACAGTTTCTTGTTGTTCAGTAAATACTTTTGTACGAGTGTGTATAATGTAAATATGTGGTCTGTAGTACTATATTTAGATCGGAACCCTGCCTGCTCTTCAATTATTTTTTCCTCTCTTTCAGCCCATTGTGTTAATCTCCTGTTTAAAGTAAATGTATAAACTTTACTTATTACGCTAGTGAGAGCGACTCCCCTGTAATTATTCGGGTTATTGACGTCACCCTTTTTATGGATTGGAATGATAATCGATTTTGCCCACTCAGTAGGAAACTGGCCATTCTCAAAAAGTAGGTTAAACAATTTAACAAGAAAATCAACAATTGGTAAGTTAGCTTGCTTTAACATTTCTCCTATAATATTGTCTGGGCCTGCACTCTTACCTAATTTTAAATGATTAATACCCAAAATAACTTCTTCTCTGCAGATATGATCATCGAAAAGAGGTTCGAACTCATTGTCATGTTCACTGACATTTTCATCTTGTAATACATTAGTATACGAGTCATGGAATACAGTCCAAAAATGATTGTACCACTGTTCAATGGAAATTTCATTATATACCATACTCTTTCTATTAACAGATCTTATGACTGACCAAAAGGTTTTTGAATCATTCATTGATTCTTAGAGAGAGAGAGAGAGAGAGAGAGAGAGAGAGAGAGAGAGAGAGAGAGAGAGAGAGCGTGAACAACTAAACAAACAAATAAAACTTGTTGCTTTTATGCTTAAAAGCCCATTAAGCAAATTGATACATTTGTACATATAAGATGGATGAAAAACAGAGAAAGTGAGAACGAGAGACAGAAGCAGACAGACAGACAAACGGACAGAAAGAGAGAGAGAGAGAGGAATACTAACGGAAGCAGAGGAAGAGGGTGTCGACGGCCATGTCATAGACGTTGAAGAAACAGGTGCTGACCATATAGGTTCCCAGCACCAGAATCTGTCATCATCATCATCATCGTTATCATCATCATCATCATTATCATCGTTATCATCATCATTGTTATTGTCATCATCATCATCATCGTTATCATCATTATCATCATTGTTATTGTCATCATCGTTATCACCATCATTATCATCATCGTTCTCATCATTATCATCATCATCATCATCATCGTTATCATTATCATCATCATCGTTATCATCATCATCATTATTATCATCATCATCGTTATCATCATCATTGTTATCATCATCATCGTTATCATCATCGTTATCATCATCATCATCATCATCAAATGTCATAGATGTTGAAGAAACAGGTGCTGACCATATAGGTCCCCAGCACCAGAATCTGTCAACATCATCATCGTTATCATCATCATCATCATTATTATCGTCATTGTCATCATTATTATAATGTCATAGACGTTGAAGAAACAGGTGCTGACCATATAGGTCCCCAGCACCAGAATCTGTCATCATCATCGCTATCATCATCATCGTTATCATCATCATCATCTTTATCATCATCATCATCATCATCATCATCGTTATCATCATCATCATCACTATCATCATCATCATCGTTATCATCATCATCATCATCATCGTTATCATCATCATCATCACTATCATCATCATCATCGTTATCATCATCATCATCGTTATCATCATCATCATCTTCATCATCATCATCATCATCGTTATCATCATCATCATCATCGTTATCATCATCATCATCGCTATCATCATTATCATCGTTATCATTATCATCATCATCGTTATCATCATCATCATCTTTATCATCATCATCATCGTTATCATCATCATCGTTATCATCATCATCATCATCGCTATCATCATCATCATCGTTATCATCATCATCATTGTTATCATCATCATCATCATTATCATCATCTTCATCATTGTTATCATTATCATATTGTTATCATCATCATCATCATCATTGCTATCATTATCATCATCATCGTTAACATCATCATCATCATTGTTAACATCATCATCATCGTTATCATCATCACACCATCATTATTGTTAACATTGAATTCAGATCTTTATAATCATTTTGAATGGCTCTATGATTCAAAATGGCCACGGCAGTGAAAGGGTTAAAGAAGAACGCAGCAGCAACAAACTAATTGTCAATTGATCACAAATTTTTTTTTTAAATTTTTTATTTAACTTTTTTTTCCCAACACATTTTATAATGACATATGAGGATAGAAGCACACATATAAAAAAAAGAAGACCAAAAAAAAAGAAGAAGAAAAAAGACTAGAACTGATCAAATCAAATATCAAGAAAAGGAAATAAGCAGACCAACAATCAAAACAAGAATGCATAATCAAGCATAAATGCACATCTGCTAGCATGGGACAACCTGAGCATTGAAACCAGGTCTAGTATTAGTAGTAATACCAATAATAAAGATCACAATTGATCAAAATTTACACCTTCCCCTTCAGTCACACACACACACACACACACACTTGCAAATGTTTTTTTAAAAATTTAGCGTTGCACTAGCAGCGACGCTCTCTCCAGGTGGGAGCAACCCTAATTTCACACTAGTCTCTGTGACCAGAAAAGTAATATAATGCAATATAAAGAAATATGATACAAAAAAAAGAGCAATTTTTTTTTTTTACCAGATATTGTCTACAAGATATTGCGCAAGGAAACAGAAACAGCAATAGCTCACCACTCCACATTGGGGCAGAGGGCTAACGCTACTTACTATGACGGGCACCAGGCGGTAGTGCAGATCTGGCACATAGTCTTCCAGCAGTGGGATTTCTCGCTCAAACCAGTAGTACGATGCCACCGCTGTCATAGATAAATGAAAAATAACATCTTTAACTCACTCGGGACCTGCACAAACGTTTAGGACGAATGAGCCGGATCAGGCTCATGAGAGTTTTCAAGAGGTTTTGATTTCTGGCATGTAACCGGCTTTCAAGCGCCACGTCGTAACCTGCTTTCAGTTTGCTTTGACCTTGCCTCTCTCGAAATCAACCAATCATTGCAGACTTTACTTTCAGGTTTGGCTGTGTGTCAAGGATTGGAATGTGAAATTTTCCTTCTTTCTATGTTGTTGTTTTCGTTCCCCAGCTTAAACACTCTGGGGACACACTCCCAGTGCCATGTGAACATTTTGCACGGCCTTGGGTGGGAAGATTATGTGTATGGCTGCTTTTAAAGGGCTCCGCCACATGGGCGGCCATACTCCGACTTCAGGGGACTTCTTTCTATGTGTTAGCTGCTTTCGTCAATAGGACACAAACGACGAAGGTATGGAATCTGATATTTTACGATCGTTTAGTGCATGGTGTTGCTAATCTTTTCTGAAAATATCAATGCCCAACTCTTTTTAACTTATTTTTGGTGACTTTTTTCCGAACCTACCGTAATCAAATGCCCAGTCCCCACATAACAAGGGGAAGCCAAATCGGCCAGTCCCGAATGAGTTAATACTATCACGTTTATCCTAATAATATTCACCATTGCCATTGACATAATGATCATTAAATAACCATGAAAAGAATCTTCCACGGACCTCCAGCATTGGGATTTTTTGCTCAAAAGCAGTTGTACACATGAACAATGAAACTATTCTTCAGTATGTGTGAGTGGAGTGTGTGTGCTCTCTGTATGTCTGTATGTCTGGGATTTCTCTCTCAAACCAGTAGAAAGATAGTTACCACCATTGTTATACACACGAAAAATGAAAATAATCCTCAGTATGTATGTGTGTGTGTGTGTGTGTGTATTGCACATGCACATACACTCCAATCTGCAGAAATACTATCTGTTTTGATCAGATTGGAGGGCAAATATTTTATCGGATTCTACACGAGTATCCTTAACTGAAAAAACAAGTACCATAGTTTTGGATTACAAGGCAACACCCCTACCCACCCCAGTTTTACACAAAATTCAGATTTTACTATAATACTTTCTAAATTTATCATTAATTATATGGCCAAGGAGTCTCACGCTGGAAAACAAAGAATCACCTCTTTAAGTCCGTAAATTATGGTACCATCTTTTTTGGGGGACTATAAGGCGATACTTTCCCCCCCAAGGCTGAGACCCCTGCGCCTTATATACGACCAATAATATAACAGTGTAGTAAGAAAATATAGTAACAAAATCTGAAATTTGTGTAACATTGTGGAGGTGCGCCTTATAAATATGATGTACCGCATAGTCAGAACATTAGGGCACTTTGTTACTTTATCTTTAATCATATGTCTGGGGAATCTCAGTCTGAAAAAAAAGTGTCGCCCCATCAGTCCATAAATTATGGTAATTTGGCCCAAATGTGCAGTTTTTTATGGTCAATCCACAACGTACAGTGGAGTCCGGGTAAAATGAATTTTAACGGAACACAGACTCAGTTTGTTGTATCAGGATTTCGTTATACATGTACATGTACAATGTATGTTGAAAACAAAAACAGTTCAAACACTCGCCAATGATAACCGAAAACATAAACTTGACCAGTTTGGATCGTCTGTCTTAATCACGGGATGTACAAGGCTTGAAGAAGTTCAGCAGTGTTGTCTGACGCTTATCTGTTTTGGCACACTTTTCAACAAGTTTGTCCATTAAGTGACAACACATCACACAAATTTAGTTTGTTATAGGCTTTCACAAACTTTTCCATCTTTATTTTGAGCGCGAATTGTAAAGCGACCTTGAGAAACCGAATGATCTGTAGGAAGCCTAGGCCTAGCAGACGACCCAGTGTGAATCTAAATGAGTTCACGCATGCGCAGTTCATATTTTCCAACTTCCTTCCTCTTGACAACACGTTCTAGCTTGGAGTTTGAAGGCCTAGGTTTTTGCAGCGCATCGCACAGGCTGAGTTCGTTATAGGCTATTTTTCCAAGTAAATAAAATTATCCTGGGGCGTAGAACATGTGTTCGTAAAAAGCGGATGTTCGTTATTTCAAAAGGATTTTTTGTTCGTTATACCCATGGCTTTGCAAGTGACAAATAGAAGGGCATTTGCCGGGAAATTGAAGTCAGTTCGTTAATCGCGAAATTTCGTTAAAAGCGAGTTCGTTATAGTTGGACTCCACTGTAGTCAGGTGTTCTTACCCACGGCTCCAGTGACCATCAGTTTGCTGACAAACATGATGAAATCAGACACCTTGTCCAGCACAAACGTCCTGAAACACGCAGAGTTGCATTTATATAAATGTGATAGTGCATGGGAAATGGAATTTTGGCATAAATTGAGATTTTAATTTTTTGGATGGTGGAGCAAAGATTCCTTGTTAAATACACAGAAAACCGAATTGAGTTATCTTGTCTAGTTTTTATTTTATTGCCATTTGAAGTTTGACATTTAAGATCGACAATTTGCAGAAATCGGACATTGAAGACAGAATGTTGCCTCTAAGTTTCTATTGACTTGATCTATCAAAAAAAAATCAAAGAAACAAAGATATCATTCAAAATTACACCCCCCAAAAAACTACATGAATATGCCCTAAATAGAAAATTGGTATTTTGGGGGTTGTTGACTATTTTAGGCTTTTGCTCTAAACATTCTGAGCGACTTAGGTCTGCTTTTCCCATGCAGCATCACAAATACTTGTGTGTGCCTGCACACACACACACACACACACATCTTTTTAACAGAACATAATCTCTTTTTATTTTCCTCTTATTTGAAATGAGGGTCAAAATAGAGAAAATGTGTTGATATGTGAATGTGATGTTAGAATTAAGAATCGATGTATATACAGTGGAATCCGTTTTATTGGCCATCGGATAATCGGCCAAAGCCACTTAATCGGCCAATTTCCTCTGGAACGGAATTTTTTCTTCTTAAGCATGTGTTATTTTGTTCGTTTTTACGGCCAAAGCTGAAATCTTCAATTTCGCTTTATTGGCCACTTTTTCTCTCTAATTTTTCCTCTTTACCCCCCCCACCCCCTTTTTTGAGAGGGAGAACAACAGAGGCAGACAAACTGACAACACGCTTTTGACGTTTACATGGTTGAGTGTGAAGTTGGAAGGTGAGCTGTTGTCAATTGAAAGACCCTGCATGGCGTTAAAATCACTCAAGAAAACAAAATCATTGTCTTTTACTCGTGCTTCTGTCAAGTTGTAGGATTAATAAAGTGTTCACATACAGTACACATACACTGTACTGTATGAACTCTTGTGTTTTGACAGATTTTATTCATTTCAATTTGTCTCTCACACTGGAAGTCACTTCACACTAAGAATTGTTGTTTTTAACATAGCGATTCGTCTTTAATTACACGTACAGTGTATGTATCCAGACTCAAAACACACACACATACACCACAAAAAGGGAAAGAATTTGAATTTGAACTGCAACATTTAATTTTGACGTCATTGCTTTTGACTTGCATAATTGCGTCATACAATACACTGAATCTCGATGTTCGTTTTATCGGCCGATTCGCTTTATCGGCCATATTTTTCCTGGTCCCAAAATTGTCTGATTAAGCGGATTCCACTGTATTGTATATATTGTACATAATATGTTGCTCTCCCATTCCCCACCCTCTTCCCTGTTTGTGTAACTTGTTTGTTTTGTTGTTTACTTTCCCCTCTTTTCACCTTTCTTTATTGTTTACCACTTTGGAATCTGTAGTTCCTTCTGGAGGGGGGGGGGGGGGGGGGGGTGGGGGGTTTCTGGTTTTTTTTTAAATTTTTACGAATGGCTTGATGAAAAAAAGTACATTGACTATTGTTTG
>CM065707.1:24364166-24394166 GCA_017654935.2 Phymorhynchus buccinoides
GAGCAGGAAGCGAAAGAAAAGACACAAAAGAATTAAAAAAAGAATGTGTATCAAAGAGATTGAGAGAGAGAGAGTGTGTGTGCATGTGTGTGTGTTTGTGTGTGTATATGCGTGTGGTGTGAGAGAGAGAGAGAGAGAGAGGAGGGGGGGGGGAAGTGAAAGAAAAGAGAGATAGGGAGGACAGAGAGAAAGAGAGACAGGAGATCTACCATGATGTAGGCGTTCTTGTTGATGAACTTGAGTAGTTTCTCCAGACACCAGAAGCAGCACTTGAGACACCTGCAAACCACAAAGGTAATGGCATTTGTGCTAAAGTGCACACATATAACAATAAGGCTGTGAGTTTTGGGACTCGGGTTTGGGTTTATCGTGTGATAAGTGCATGGGCACATGGGACCTTGGTTTATCGTCTCATCCAAAGACTCCACATTCAGACCGTTAGGACGGGTTCACATTAGACGCGTAAGTTCCGTACATAAAACCCTAAATAAGTAGAATAAAGAAGGATACAAGTTTACGCATATAGGGGAAATTCGGACACGTGCACATCTTTTCCTTTCTTTGTTTCACTTATTTATGGTTTGCGCACGGGTTTCCGCATGGAATATCCGCTTATACGTGTACACGGCATAAGGCCTAGTGCAAAGTCAGAGGAAAAGAGGAAAAATCCCTTATACCCAGGTTGGAACTCAGGTTTACTTGACACGAGGCGAACGCGTTACCACTGTGCCACTCTACACAGTTGAGAGCAATGCCACTTTTATGGTGGACCAGAAGATGGGACAGCATGGAGAGAAAAAGAATGAAGAAGAAACACACACACACACACACACAGAGCGTCGACTCACTTGAGGATGAATTTGGCCACTTTGTTCTCCGAGCTCTTCAGCTTGCGGTCCAGGTACTCCAGGAAGGAGCGCACCAGCTGCACCATGGCGATGATCAGCGCTCCAAACGCCAGGGACCCGATGTGGTACCTGAAACAACAGGGAAATGGCAATTGCTCATGTTATTTTCACAATATCTTATCCCTCTGATCTATGGACTCTTATCCCAGCCTGCAAGTTCTGAGAGAGAGCTACTGTATTTTTCGGACTATGAGGCGATACTTTTTCCCCAGACTGAGATCCCTGCACCTTATAATGTGACTGATAATATAGTACGAAACTATAATAACAGAATCTGAATTTTGTGTAAAATTTTGCCTTATAATCATGTGCGCCTTATAGTCCGAAAAATACGGTACTATTTTTGTGTGTGGAAAAAGCTACCCAAAACTGACTAAATCTAGCTCCCAAATTATTCAAAAACTGCACCAAGAGTTTGGGAAATCTTTCCAAAGGTAATGATCTCAGAATACATTTCCTTTATTCACCGATATTGAAGAGATTGACGGTAAAATTAAGTGAGGGTCTGTGCCTGACAGTTTACATTTTCACGACCTATACCGTTTTTCTTACTTATTTCCCTTTAGATCACTTTTCCCATTTCAGTTTACTGGCATAATTATGGCACTTGTATGTCAGACATTGACATTAAATATGCAATAACAAAAAATCCATATTATTACACGTGGTCGGATTTTAAACTGTGATCTCCTGTGCTCAAATTTTGATGTGGTGACAGCCCTGACATGGCCGTAGCAGTCGACGGGGCTATAAACAACATTAACAAAAAATCGTCAGTATATGACCCAAAAAAGTTCTCCACTGCGTTTTCTTCATTTGTGAATGTGAAAAAGAGGGGGAAAAAAAATCTGAGTATTGTGTGAAGCTTTGGAACAAACTTACGTCAGTGCTTTCAAAACTGCCCAAGCTCAGTTGATTACACAGTTCATTATATGTGGCGGTACCATAGCCGATGAGGTTTAACCGAGGCGTGGTTACCGCTACACCTATCTATATTGTTAAAAAACTCGGGACTTTACTGGTGTTGTTGCACTGCCTCCGGGCATTGCAGCCAGTATTGTTCCCACCATCTTTGTATTTACAAATGTCCCATATGTGTCTATGACCGAGAGGACGTAAAACATAATTTTCACCTCAGTTGATTACAAATTCTTCACATACCATTTTTACCAAATTATTCACAATCATTGCTTTGCCCAAGTATCTCATCACAATATTTATACCAAATCTTTTACCCCAATATACCATATTTTTCAGATCATTAGGCGCTGCTGTGCATAAGGCGAATAGGGCAATTTTCAAGAAAAATCTGAAAAAATTAAAGCAAAAGGTGCCCTCGTTTATAAGGCGATATGCACCTCGCAAAAGAAAGTCAAACTTTGAAGTATGTATGCGTCCTGTAAACGCTTACCGACCGCCATTACTGCTGTCATAAACGAGAGTTGGCTCCCTTCTCAAATAATCGAACTTACGATCGTGCTACTTCAGTTGTTGTGTTTTGGTCTTTTCTTCGCGAAAACTGATAGAATTATGGCATTTTAAGCTCTACAACGATGCTTTTTACACCCAATGAAGGGTTATGGCATCTGTTGGACAGTATCTCGGTCGATAATAGGGATGTTGAAGCATTTTAACGTGAGTATTCATCGTATCGGCGCCTCGTTACCACTCTCGATGTTGTGACTTACAGTAGACTGTACTGAGAACGGCAATCGTTGCCTCTCTTCTCATGATTTTGTTCACTAATGCGTATAGGTCGAAATTGGAGAAAAAATATCGCCTTATAACCCGAGAATGATGGTACTCCAAAAAACATATTTTTGAGGCACTCCAAATCCAGGAAGTCCAGTGTATGCCCCCCCCAAAAGCAATCCAATGTGTACTAACCTGAAGCTTCGTCCCAGGGAGGAGAGAAGGGGCAGGGAGGGCATGTTGTCCTTGTCGTAGGCCCAGTAGTAGGATGCGAAGGCCCCGGCCAGGGTCATCTGTCCCAGGGCCACTACTACTACTACTTCTACTACTACTGCTGCTGTACCTGAAGCATCGTCCCAGGGAGGAGAGAAGGGGCAGGGAGGGCATGCTGTCCTTGTCGTAGGCCCAGTAGTAGGACGCGAGGGCCCCAGCCAGGGTCATCTGACCCAGGGCCACTACTGCTACTGCCACTTCTACTACTACTACTTCTACTACTGCTGCTGTACCTGAAGCATCGTCCCAGGGAGGAGAGAAGGGGCAGGGAGGGCATGTTGTCCTTGTCGTAGACCCAGTAGTAGGATGCGAAGGCCCCGGCCAGGGTCATCTGACCCAGGGCCACCACGAAGTTCATCAGCCAGAAGAACATGAACAGCATGTAGACCTGCATCACCACCGCGAACCTGCAACGCACACAACAGTTTAGAACAGAACGCACACCAGAACGTCCAGAATCCTGAAACTACAATTTCCAGAAGTCTGGAGTGCGCTGAAAAAACGAGCCAGGCCTAAGTTGACAACAAAATGATGTCCGTCCATCTCGCACGATGACGATCGTTGATTCGACAGTTCAGTTTTTGTCAAGTACAGTCAGGAGGCTGGGTGAGTTCTTAGGTGACTTGTGAGCCCAATGCAGACCTGGAAGGTCCTCAGGAGAGAGAGTTGAGGGGGTTTGTCGAGGCTAAAAAAACCTGCTGCAGTTCTTGCGTGCTTCCTGCCAGTACCTGTGCCATTTCTTCTATACGTAAAATATTTAAAATAATACACTAGAAAGCAAACTATAACAAGGAGGTGAAGGCCCCTGCCAGGGTTATCTGTCCGAGGACCACAACAAAGTTCATCAGCCTGAAGAACATGAACAGCATGTACATACACCTGCATGGCCATTGGAGGGGGGTGTGTGTTAGAGAGAGAGAGAGTTGCTTTGCATATGCACTGTTGGTGGTTGGTGTCACTCTTGAATGTTGTTTTTTGTTATCTGTTGATGAATAATTGATTGTAAAGCGCTTTGGGCTCATCTGAGGTAAAGCGCTATATAAATGTACTGTTATTATTATTATTATTATTATTTCTGGTTGATAAAGGCCTTCGCACACTAGCATCAGGCGTCAATTGTTTCTCAGAGCAACGCCTTGACGCGTTGACGCCTGCATCACAGCCTACATTGTAGCGAGGCAGTGGTGTTCTCACACACGACACTTGTCGCTTCGCCTCTTGTCACGCGAACTTCCTTATTTGGAAAGCAAGGAAAGATTACTCTAGCGTCAGACGCTTTATTTCGGGTTCGAGCAAGTCTGCCATTTTTTTCTTCAATCAGAGTTATGGTCCTTCCGTCCGTTGTGATTGGCTAGTTTCACGATCTCTGCGATCTTGAGCATCAAAATTAGAGCCGGTTCTATTCTCGAGCAACAAAAAATCGCGCAGCTACGCATAAAAAATCCTGCTGCGCCGCGAATCTCTCACACGCAAGCGGCGCATCAAACTGCGCCTTGCAGCAACAAATCGCCGCGATCTCGAGATCTTGACGCTAGTGTGCGAAGCCCTTAAAGGAATCAACAAAACAAAGCAAATTTATCATCTATATACTAAAAATACAAGATAAATACAGCTAACAGAATTAAAAACCAATAAGTTAAATAAAAAGAACTTACTGCGATCCTCCGTACTTGACAAACTCACACAAGTCACCCAGGGTCGTATTGTCCTGAGAAAGAAAAACAAAAAACTCAACATTATCGTGATTGTTGCATTTTTTAAAAAATTTTTTTTTAAAGTTGTAGCTTTAATTATTACTTTCAAACAAATCGTCAGTATTGTTATCCAGGCATGGTAGTGGGGGCAAAGTGGTTTTCAAGGAAAATGGCCGGGGGTACAGGGGGCCGAAGAAAATTCAATAAATGAGAGTGACATTTTCACTTTTTCATGCCATCTCAATGCATTTTTTAATAATTTTGTTTCAAACTGTTTCGTGGATTTTCCGCGATTCGCGGAGGTCTACCATGCCTGGTTATCACAAAATTCATCGTCACTCACTTCCAAGCCTAATCATCAAAACCATGAAGATCTGTCTCATTATTGCTTCAAACTACATTCCAAGCCTCTAGTGCTTCAAACGACATTTCAAGTCTCTAGTGCTTCAAACAACATTTCAAGTCTCTAGTGCTTCAAACGACATTTCAAGTCTCTAGTGCTTCAAACAACATTTCAAGTCTCTAGTGCTTCAAACAACATTTCAAGTCTCTAGTGCTTCAAACAACATTTCAAGTCTCTCGTGCTTCAAACTACATTTCAAGTCTCTAGTGCTTCAAACAACATTTCAAGTCTCTAGTGCTTCAAACAACATTTCAAGTCTCTAGTGCTTCAAACGACATTTCAAGTCTCTAGTGCTTCAAACAACATTTTAAGCCTGTAGTGCTTCAAACAACATTTTAAGCCTGTAGTGCTTCAAACAACATTTTAAGCCTGTAGTGCTTCAAACAACATTTCAAGTCTCTAGTGCTTCAAACAACATTTTAAGCCTGTAGTGCTTCAAACAACATTTTAAGCCTGTAGTGCTTCAAACAACATTTTAAGCCTGTAGTGCTTCAAACAACATTTTAAGCCTGTAGTGCTTCAAACAACATTTTAAGCCTGTAGTGCTTCAAACAACATTTCAAGTCTCTAGTGCTTCAAACAACATTTCAAGTCTCTCGTGCTTCAAACAACATTTCAAGCCTCATAACAACTCTTATCTTGCAAAAAAGAAAAAAAACACCACACACACACATTTGAAAACACATGACGGTCAACCGGTAAATCAACCTATCAATCAACCTATCAATCAACCTATCAATCAACCTATCAATCAACCTATCAATCAACCTATCAATCAACCTATCAATCAATCTTCTTTTTTCTTCAAGCATCAGCAAGCAGGTCATGAATATCTAAATCGATGATATCTAAATCGATGATATCTAAATCGATGATATCTAAATCGATGATATCTAAATCGATGATATCTAAATCGATGATATCTAAATCGTATTAATTGCCCAAACAACCAAACCAGCACAGACAACAACCAGCACATCATCAATTTGTGAATGAGCTTAACAGGGTCCTGCCAGCCAACCAACTTATCAATCTACCAATCAAACTATCAATTGACCTATTTGACCAACATATCAACCAATCCATTCAAACCAGCCTGTCAACCAGCCTTTTGGTGTTTTTTTAGTCGGAGATCAGATTTTTCGTTTTCTACATTAAGAAAACAAATTGTGGAATTTCTTTCGAGTCTTTTATCTATTCTTTATCATGGACACAACACATTAATCTCTCTAATAAAATCAAACTGATGATTGTGGATACTCAACAGTAGAAGAAGAAGACATGTAATAATAGCATGCTCTCTCTCTCTCTCTCTCTCTCTCTCTCTGTCTCTCTCTCTCTGTTTCTCTCTCTCTCTGTCTCTCTCTGTTTCTCTCTCTCTCTCTGTTTCTCTCTGTCTCTCTCTCTCTCTCTCTGTTTCTCTCTCTCTGTCTCTCTCTCTCTGTTTCTCTCTCTCTGATCGTTTTCGCCTTGTAGTAGTGGTTCCTTTCTTTTCTTTGCATGGACACGATTCGATCACGTGATCTCGACGCGCCAATCACATTTGTTCTTGGAGATCACGTGATCGAATCGCATCGCACAGTCGTACGATTTTAGTGGGCGTGTGTAGAGTGGCACAGTGGTAGTGCATTCGCTTCGTGTCAAGTAAACCCGAGTTCGAACCTGGGTACAGGGGATTTTTTCCTCTCATTCTGCATGAGGCCTTAACGGTCTGAACGTGGAGTCCTTTGGATGAGACGATAAACCGAGGTCCCGTGTGCCCATGCACTTAGCATACGTTAAACCCAGTGGCAACGAAAAAGTTGTCATTTGGTAAAAAATTACACCCCCCCCCCCCCCCCCCATCAGTGACAAAAATCGCATGCAAAAAAAAATAAAAAGGGTGGCGCGCCTCTGGCTGCGACACGCTCTCCAGGTGGGAGCAACCCGAATTTCACAGAGACGCCTCTGTGACTATAAAGTACCTAATACTAAATACCTAATACTGGCCCTTAACTATCAACTAAATAAACATATATCAATCCACCATACTTGTCAACCAAACTATCAACAAATTAACTCATTCAAGTCGATCCGGCCATATATGTCCGGAATTAATAGATAGCTGTCAATTTGATGCATTTGCTTCAAGGGAAGTAAATCCATGTACACACCATACCTTGGTCACTTCTAAACTCGCTTCACTCCCTTAGACCACACTTTTGCCCCTGACTTTGCTTTTGTAGTGGTCCGTTGTAGGGGAACCAATCGGTGTAGAGAGTTTTTGTATATAAAGTCTATACAGTGGAACCTCCCTCATAAGACCCCCTCCCATTATAAGACCCCCTCCCATATAAGACCCACTTCTCTGAGACATTGCCCTTCTTTGTAAGTATTAAAATTACTTCCCTTATAAGACCCCTCCTTTATAAGACTGGATTATTTCTGAAGGTCTTATAAGGGAGGTTCCACTGTATATAAAATAGTCTGATCTACCACTTCCCTATGTCCTAAACCTGAAGTAAAAACCCGTAATCTTCTTTCATTTCCCCTTTTGTTTATGTATGTTTTGTTTGTGTGCATGGCTGGAGTGATTTGTGAGTTTTTTTAATAATTCAAAATCGTTGCGATGCGAATGAGTTAACTCATCCATCAGTCAATCAGCCTCTCAATCAACCCATCAATAATTAACAATTAAATCCTGACTCACTGGATCACAGGGCACCCGGCTCAACAGAGCGTTGACGTCGCCCTCGGCAACCACCTCCTTGATGTCACTGCAAGGTCATGATTCACAAGGTCATTCATAAGGTCATCCACAAGGTTATTCAAAAATGCAAAGTATTCCTCGTAAAGTATCATAAGCAAGTTTTCGTCAACAGGAGACAAACGACGAAGGTATGGAATCTTGATATTTTATGATCGTGTAGTGCATGGTGTTGGTAATGTTTTCTGAAAATATTGGCCCATAACTTTTTTTGTGGTGATGTGTTTTCAAACCTAGTCAAATGGCCCGTCCTGAATGGTTGAAAGGGGAAACAACCGGCCAGTGCCAGAAAAGTGTGTGTGTGTGTGTGTGTGTGTGTGTTAGTTACTGTATGTGTGTGTGTACGTGTGTTTTGTGTGTGTGTTTGTTTGCGCTAGTGTGAGTGTGTGTGTGTGTGGATGCGTTTGTGTACCTGCATGCTTGTATGTCCAACGATGAACACATTGTCTATGAGTATGTGGTTGGTGAGGGTGGGAATGCGAGCGCATCTGAGTATGTTCGATATGTCTGAAGTAATCTTGTATGTGGAATGATCTTAGTTATGTAAAGCGCCATGAGTAGTTCGCCTAGAATGTGCGCTATATAAATGTTTTTATTATCAGGCATCAGAATAGTCAGAAGTCCAATCCTCTGAAAACCGCGGTGCACGGGCCACCAAGGCCCCAGACTGTAGAGGGACAACGCTGAAGTCAGTTCCCAACAAGACTGAAAAGGCTTAATGCAGTGAGAAATCACTTCAAAGTGCTATTTAACAGAATTTAAGATAACACTCAATGAAAAGGCAAAACCTCTGACAGTAGAAGCCAATCCTCTGTCAGAAATTCTCAATCCTCTGAAATGAGCAGATCCTCTGACAATTCTGATACCTGATTATTATCATTATTTACTTGAGCAATCAATCTTACCTGTAGTTTCCTTTGTAGTACTCTTTCTCTCCCATGGAGCCGATGTAACTAGTAAAATGTTAAGGCAACAAAGTAAATACACATCTTTTTGTAACCCTTTCATTGCCACTGTCGCCTCTTGGCACCACAATGATATAACACTCATGTCACTTAAAGGCATCAAATGAGTGTCTGGTATCCAGTGACTTTATGTTCTTCATCTTGGGAGTTAAGGAGAGGCCTTATTCTATGCATGTCACAGAGGAATCCCCAAATACTGCAGACATAATCTTTTCTCTGGCCAGGTAAGTTTAATGGAAAGTTTTGGCTCAAAAAATGGCTAGCGTTGAAAGGGTTAAAAATATTTAAATGTCTTTTCAGTGTCTAAAGATATTTTGCTTTAGTATTCTTCTTTTTCTTCTGTGTGTGTGTGTGTGTGTGTGTGAGAGAGAGAGAGAGTGTGAATGTGTGCGTGTGCGTGTGCGTGTGCGTGCGTGCGTGCGTGTGTGTGTGGTAAGTTCTTGTCTGCTTGTTGCAGTTATCCTTGACTTCAAAAGATTTTATAACATCTGATCTAAATCGTTGTTCCTTTCCCAACAAGTGCGTTTTACATTTGTAAGTTTCAAAATACTCTTCTTCAGCTCTGAAATTTAGCATAGCTACGTAAGATCAACATTGACGAAAACTGTTTGTAATGCAGGATACAGGGCCGAGGTGACGTAATAGGCCACCACCAGCAGCTGCAGAATGAAGGGAAACAGCGGCCAGAACAGCACCAGAGTCATCTTGATGATGGCCCTAAAACATGGATAAACAGAACAGCACCAGTCATCTTGGCCCTAAAACATGGATAAACAGAACACCAGTCATCTTGATGGCCCTAAAACATGAATATACTAAACACTGCAGCCCCCGATGGCCCGATAACATGGATTAACAGGACAGCTCCACTGTCATCCTTTTGATGGCCCCAAAACATGGATAAACAAAAAAACACCAGTCATCTTGTTGAGGGCCCTAAAACAAGGATATATAAAAAAATGTTGTTTAAACACACGTGATGAGGGCCCTAAAACATGAATAAACATAACATTGATACAATTTTCTCTTAAAAAAATTCTTAGGATTCTTCTTCTTCTTCGTCGATCATTCAGACAGTTAGCTGTCAATTGAGTGCAGATGCGCCATGCTGCCGCTATGCACCTAATTAAGAAAAACTTAGGCCCAGCATGTCCTTATTAAGAATTAAGATTCAAATTATAGCCCCAGTTGACAACTAAGACCACGTCAGGTTTGTCACCATCATCATACCACGTAATGTCCAAAATTGATGAAATTACAAAGTTGTTGTTTTTTGTTTTGTTTTACAAATAAATTTCTTACATGATGTGTACAATGAAAAAACAGCTACAGAAAGTTTTCCTTTATTCCACGGACCATCTCTGAGTGGAACTCCCTCCCACCTGAGGCAGTATCATCGGCCTCGGTGGAGAGCTTCAAGTCCCGGATCTAAACAGCGCCTCTCCCCTCCCCCCCCCCCCACCCACCCCAATCCCTCCCTCCCACCCTCAATCCCTCCCTCTTTGACCCTGCCCCACTCATTCCCCTCCAGTATTCCCCAATCCTACTTACAACTTGTCCCATCTGTCCACCAGCCATTCAAGCTGATCATCTGGGCGGCCAAGGAAATTATTACTGTGTACAGATATCTTATCTACATGACCGAAGTCCCCAGTTTTTACACACAACAGAACCATCAAAAAGATGATGGCGGTTGTCTACTGCAAGAAGAAGAAGAAGAAAAAAAAACCCAAACCAACAAATACTGACTTGCTGCCTTCCTTGATGAGTTCGATGGCGATGCAGATCCTCTTGGCGAGGACGATGACGATGATGAGGAACAGCAGCAGAACGGTGGCCGAGGTGCAGCCTGAAGGGGAGAAGAAAGTGACGTGTCAACAGGTCTCCCAATGACAAAAAGTAAAAATCTCTTACATTTATTAAAGGGTCTGGCATCTCTTATATCAGTCCTTTTTTTAATTGTTGCTTTATAATGCTGACTTTGTTTAAAATGTCAGAGCAAAATATTTAAAGTCCCAGAAATTGTGTAAACCTACTTGTAACAATAACCACTGTCATCAGAATGTACTTAAAACAAGCGTGAAATCGCAATAGTTTGTGGCACGCGGTCTATTTTTACCACTCCAATCATGAGTCACCTCCCCTGGCTTTTCAATAATTTTAATCTGTAAACTAGAATGTTATCTCTGCACCATTTCGTAACTTTTTATATCTTTTGGAAAACATTTAAAACTATGTATCCTACTTATACTCATCAAAAGAAGCACCGCATACTCGTCGTGTCTGTTGTAGTGTCTGTATTACGTATGTTTATTATTTTGTACGCTTTTAAAATACATCATTTTAAAGAGCGGCCTCAATTTGAAGTGCGACAATTTTGTCAATGAACGTTCGGGCCCACCCAGGGACGGACGTTTTTGATTACTACTTGAGGCGGTGCCATAGTCGATGAGGTTTAACCGAGGCGTGGTCACCGCTACAGCTATCTGTATTATTAAAAAAATCGGGACTTTACTGGTTTCGTACTGCCTCCGGGCATTGCCTCCAGTATTGTTCCAACCATATTTGTATTTACAAATGTCCCATATGTGTCTGATTCAGACCAAGAGGACGTAAAACTCCATTTTTCTCTCTCACAATTTTGTCAAAATGTGCAACAATTTTGGACCGACTGACAAACCGACCGACAAAGTGAGTTATAGGCTTGAGCCACAAACAAAAAGGGGGTATTTTCAGAAGTAATACAATATGCATACCATGACAGAAAATCAAACTCACTGGGGGTGTATTTATCTGGTTTTCCACTGAATTAAACTTAGGCAGGCTATATGAATGCAGCCCCAAAGCTACATCATAACATGTACTGCAATAAATAAATCATATTATTTTTTTTAAAAGGTCACACTAAAAGTATTCGCCTTGGCTTAAGGCTATGTCAGATCAATTGACATAGGTTAGAACACCAAGGCTACATCAAAATGTTGTTTTGCTATGCATACCTATGCGGGGGATTGTCTTTAGCCATGACAAGCTCCTAGTATAACATCGTCAGTCTCCAAGGTCCCCCGAAGTCGGAGTGTGGCTGCCCAAGTGACGGGGAGGGTACCATAATCAAAAACAGTCACACACACATAATGTTCTCATCCGTAGCTGATGCACTTGTACCATAGTGTTCAAGTGCTTCCGCTGTTGGGATGATCCCTGGAGTCTTTTAGCCAGGGTATGCAAACAAACAGCCAATCAATTCTTTCTAATGTCTTTAAGAAAATTGAAGAGATTCTTTGCTGAATGAACAACATGATAATGTAATTAAAAAAAGAATTGGTTAACTCATTCATCGCAACGATTTTGAAAGATTAAAAAAACTCACAAATCACTCCAGCCAGACACACAAACAAAACGTACATAAACAAAGGGAGAAATGAAAAAAGATTACGTGTTTTTACTTCAGGCTTAGACATAAGTGGTAGATCAGACTTTTATATATATAGACTTTATATAGAAAAACTTCTACACCGATTGGGTTTCCACCACAACAAACCACAACAAAAGCAAAGTCAGAGGCAAAATTGTGGTCTGAGGGAGCGAAGCGAGCTTAGAAGTGACTAAGGTATGGTATGCACACATATTTACTTCCCTTGAAGCAAATGCATCAAATTGACAGCTATTAATTTCGGACATATATGTCCGGAACGACTTGAATGAGTTAAACCGGACATAAGTCTGTTACTTACCAAAGGCGAGCCAGGTCTGTTTGAGGGTGAGGTAGTACTCAAAGTTGAGCACAAAGGCCTGGGACAGGCCAAACTCCCCTGTGATGTTCTGAGACTTCAGGTCGTAGTAACGACTGTAGCTGTAGTAACTGCCTGTTACAAAACAAACAACAACAAACTATAGAGTACTCAAAGGTGAGCACAAAGGCCTGGGACAGGCCAAACTCTCCCGTGATGTTCTGAGACTTCAGGTCGTAGTAACGACTGTAGCTGTAGTAACTGCCTGTGTATGAAAACAAACAACAACAAACTATAGAGTACTCAAAGGTGAGCACAAAGGCCTGGGACAGGCCAAACTCCCCTGTGATGTTCTGAGACTTCAGGTCGTAGTAACGACTGTAGCTGTAGTAAGAAAAGAAAAAAGGAAAACAAAAACCTAGTTATTATCTCAGTATTGATTGCACAAACAGAATATGAGGTAATAGCAAAGACTGTACAGGGGAAGATAAACATCCAGTCTCTTCCCTATATGAGTAGTGAGGACAGAAACACTGGTTATGTCCCTTTGAAACGTGACACACTTTACACATCGATAGGCCAGTTGAATTCTCCGTTCAAGTTCCAGTCTGAGTTTTTGGATAGCCTCCACTGTGAATAGTGTACACGTCCGCACTAACGATAACTCTATCAGCCCGGTTCGCCGAGCTTTTAAGTAATCCATCTGACCCTTTTAGAATATCTTTGGTAATAGCAAAGATGTCTATCCTGATTTTTGAATTTCAAGAATAACTTCGGTCCCCCTCTGCTATCTGGCAGTCATAGTCGGAAACGAGGGACTGGAATACATATTTTCCGGGCTATAAGCCGCCACTTTTTTCTTCAACTTTGACCCCTGCGGCTAAAACAACGATTGCGGCTAATTTGTGAATATTTCCCCTTCCGTTATTTTAGGCTGGTCAACTCCAGCCTGTGCGTGTTGACATCGTCAATCTCGGTAAAAATGAACCGTTCTCAGGCCAATACTGGGGAATTTAATCAAACATAACATAATACGATCTGACCACAACATTTCACCACTTTTATGCACATTTTTCTTCACTGAGCAGTTTATGATCAAAGTTTGAACTGAAACAGTCGTGATCGTGTCGATCTTTACGAGCTCTGTGCAAACGAAAATGCAAAGTCAACTTCCAAGTTGAAACTAAGTGATCGGTCTCACTCC
Organism: Phymorhynchus buccinoides; assembly: GCA_017654935.2. Lineage (NCBI taxonomy): Eukaryota > Metazoa > Mollusca > Gastropoda > Neogastropoda > Raphitomidae > Phymorhynchus > Phymorhynchus buccinoides. The sequence goes on from CM065707.1 coordinate 24,377,783, forward strand.
ATAAGTTGGAACTAAGTGATTGGTCTCACTTTACCAAAAAGAAGTTGAGAAGTAGCTCCTTTGATTTATTAAACCGATAAATTGGCATTAGCGTATGCACTGAAATACTTGCTGAATGCAAACAACTCACAAAATCCAATAAATGAGAACAATCGCTTGCCTTGATTACGTATCTGTGGAGTGCGCTGCGCCATTTTGTTCAGTCATCCGAGTAGAAGTGAAAGTTTCGCGTGTGCAAACTTTGAAAATGAATTGCCAGTGTGTAACTTAGTCTTGTTTTGTGTTGTGTTGTGTCGTTGTGCATAATCCAGTATTTAGTGGGACCGTTATGGCGAAGATTATGTCTGTACTGTGTAGCTTGTGTGCGAGTGCAACACGGACTGTCAACTAGCTGCCGTGGCTTTTGAGCGTTCGTCCACTCGTCGGCTCAGGTTCTTTTTTTCCCCAGTCTCTTGCGGCTTAGACACTGAATGCGGCTTTATTTTTGTTTTTCCAGAATTTTAATAAAATGTAGGGGATGAGGCTAGAACAAGGGTGTGGTTTGACCGGAAAATACGGTACTAGCAAACAACCAAATTATTTATCACTCACTGAAAATGAAGAGCCCGGCAAAGAGAATGAGGGTAAGCCAGACCATGATTCCGACCAGAAAGCGCAACAGGACGATCCACAGCAGCGATATCAGCATGGCGATCAGCATGCCTCTGCAACAGCAACAGGATTGATTCAACAAATACAAAACACACAGCTGTGATATCAGCATGGCGATCAGCATGCCTCTGCAACAGCAACAGGATTGATTCAACAAATACAAAACACACAGCTGTGATATCAGCATGGCGATCAGCATGCCTCTGTAACAGCAACAGGATTGATTCAACAAATACAAAACACACAGCTGTGATATCAGCATGGCGATCAGCATGCCTCTGCAACAGCAACAGGATTGATTCAACAAATACAAAACACACAGCTGTGATATCAGCATGGCGATCAGCATGCCTCTGTAACAGCAACAGGATTGATTCAACAAATACAAAACACACAGCTGTGATATCAGCATGGCGATCAGCATGCCTCTGTAACAGCAACAGGATTGATTCAACAAATACAAAACACACAGCAGCGATATCAGCATGGCGATCAGCATGCCTCTGTAACAGCAACAGGATTGATTCAACAAATACAAAACACACAGCTGTGCGTGGGTGAAAGTAAAAGAATTATCTCTGTTCTGAAATGACACGTTTCAATGTTCTCTGAATCTTCCCAATCCTGAAGTGGTGACCGCATTTAAAAATAATTTCAGGATGGCTGGAGGTGGCGCTAGAATTGCATATCTAGCATCTCGAGAGGGTGGGGGTGGGGGTGGTGGGTGAATAAATGAATGCGAGGATAGAAATGGTGGGAAAGAGGTCAGTTCTTAATGTTTTGATAGTCGCTTGTATCGACCCTAACTATGTCCAACTTCTTGCGAAGCATTTGTTGTCCATTTTTCCTCAGTTTTGTTTACATTTTTAATGCAAGCAAATGTGCTTCATTGCTTGTATTGTGCTTGTATGAGACCACACTGTAATTTCACCTAACATGATAATAAAGTATTTTCGACTTTGACTTGATCTTGTTTTAATCTGCCATTAATGTTGGCAGAAATGTTTGATTTGATTGAACAAAGTTCTGACCCACGCACTGCTAGATGATTGGCATCGTAATCAACTTTGGTGGAGGGGAGTTCATTAGAAAGAGAGTATTCACCCTTTGTTCAATTTCGTTATCTCCTCTCTTGGCCTCACTACATGTATTTCATTGTTTGATTTGATTATATGAAAACCGGACACATTACCCATTATGGCCATATGGCCTGCGAATGCAGAAGAAGAAGAAGAGGAAGAATTTTATGACTGTGGATCCGGATGACAAGATGGCCAATCCTGAAGGCTCTATCAGCTTTTCCAATTCTGATTTCAGGAGCATTCCTGAACTACTTTCACCCATGACTGTGACATACAAGTAATTCAACAAATGCACAACTGCGATGTGCAATTGTATGTGAACGTGCATGTGTGCACGTATGAGAGTGTGTGTGTGTGTGTGTGTATGTGTTGTGTTGTGTTGAACAGTTGTGTTGTGTTGTGTGTGTGTGTGTGTGTGCATATAAGAGTTGGAATGTGTCTGTGTTTGCATGAGTGTACAAAATGCACATGGATTTGGTGTGCACTGTTTCAGTACATGTGGTTAGAGTGTTTGTATGCCTGCATGAATATGTGTGTGTGTGTGTGTGTGTGTGTGTGTGTGTGTGTGTGTGTGTGTGTGTGTGTGTGTGTGTGTGTGTGTGTTGTGTTGAGTTGTGTTGTGTGTGTGCACTGTTTTAGTACATGTGGCTAGAGTGTTTGTATGCCTGCATGAATGTGTGTGTGTGTGTGTGTGTGTGTGTGTGTGTGTGTGTGTGTGTGTGTGTGTGTGTGTGTGTTGTGTTGTGTTGTGTTGTGTGTGTGTCTGTGCGTCAAGCTAAGACAAAATCATCTTTATTGTGTGTGTGTGCGTGTGTGTGTGTGTATGCGTGTGTGTGCGTGCGTGCACACAACAATCTACATGTACTTACATCAAGATGTGGGGCCAGGACTCTGAGAGATCGTTGAAGATGACCTCTGCGCTTCCCTTCAGCTTGATGAACTGGGCCAAATAACTGTCCGACAATCAAAACAAAAAAAGACTACCATCTGCCTCTGGTGACTTTCTCCTCACAGAAGTTTACAATAATCTATATTATGACTTTGACAGACAGAAAGCGAGACAAACGCTTTAACCCTTTTGCCGCCAGCCATTTTTCAGCAAAAAGTTTCCATTAAACGTACCTGGGTAGAGAACAAATATGTCTGTAATAGTGGGGATTTCTTTGTGAGATATTTAAAACAAGGCCTATCCTTACCTCCCAAATTTAAGAGAATATGGTCTTTCAATAACAGACCCTGATTTGATGCCTTTTAGCGACATAGGCTGCAGAACCGAAATCCGCCCGATTTGTTTTCCTTCCCTGGTGGCTGATGACGCCGATTGCGCCCGCTGAACGCCAGGTCTAGTACGTTCACTTTCACTTTCTCCCTACCCACAATGCAATATACTAGGTTAGTTCTTCCTGTTCCTGACACTCACTGATCCGTTTTTGGTCTTTACAGCAAGGGAAAGCACCCAATAGTCTTTTTGAACGGATTTTTCGAAGTGACCCCAATTTTTTTTCTTCTTTCCACGTGACATGTGCAGTATTGACTCGGCGCGATGCTCGGAGCGCCATTACGGATTTGTTCTTCTAATTCATGGTTTGTTGTATGACATTGTGTTAGCTTTCGAATGAAAATATCATCATTGCTATTCAATATGCATCTTTCAGAAATTAAATGTGAGTTCGACTTTATTCTGGGTGATTTTTTTAGATAAAAAATTTGGTGTGACGTTCGGAGTTACTCCCCTTCTCTTATGCAACAGGATAGATTCTCGGTTCGATTGATCGGGAGGCATAGGGTTAAATCATTGTGGTGCAAAATGCGACGTTTGCAGTGAAAGGGTTACGGCAAAAACCATGGCCTCCGTGGAAAAACAAACAAAAACGAGACCACAAAAGGCTGGCAGATCTATTTGTCTTGGTTACATCAAAGATATTCTAAAAGGGCAAGATGGATTACTTAAGAGCTCGGCGAACCGGGCTGATAGAGTTATCGTTAGTGGGGCCAGTACACTTTTCACAGTGGAGGCTATCCAAAAACTCAGACTGGAACTTGAACGGAGAATTCAACTGGCCTATCGACGTGCAAAATGTGTACTGTTTCAAAGGGACATAACCAGTGTTTCTGTCCTCACTACTCATATAGGGAAAAGAGACCGGATGCTTATCTTCCCCTATACAGTCTTTGGTTACATTCTCGAGATTGTATGCATGGTGGTGAATTTCTTCCCAAAGAAAGTCACAAGAATCCAGTTGTTTTTGTTGTTGTTGGCGGCTTACCGCGGCTCCCTCTCCAGGGATCATCCCAACAGCCGAAGCACTTGAACACTATGGTACAAGTGCATCAGCTGCGGATGAGAACATTACGTGTGTGACTGTTTTTTATTACCCCACCCATAAGGGCAGCCACACTCCATCTTTGGAGGGGGTGTGGAGTGTGTGTGTGTGTGTGTGTGTGTGTGTGTGTGTGTGTGTGTGTGTGTGTGTGTGTGTGTGTGCTGGAGACTGATGTTAAGCTAGGAGCTTGTCATGGCTAAAGACAATCCCTGCATAACTATGCATAGCATAACATTTTGATGTAGCCTTGGTGTTCTAGCCTATGTCAATTGGTGAATCTAGTTGTGGACTTTGACTGGCAAACAGAGAGAGAGAGAGAGAGAGAGAGAGAGAGAGAGAGAGAGAGAGAGAGAGAGAGAGAGAGAGAGAGAGAGAGAGAAAGAGAGAGAGATGAACCAACTACGTCAAGTCAAACTACAGGGTTTGCACAGATCTGTGTAAAATAAACTCCAGGACTTTTCCAGGGCTTTTCCAGGACCAGGTTACTAAATTTCAAGGACTCAATCTGGCATACCGGTCAATGTCGGTTTGCGTTCCCACCTTCTTGAGCTCCAACAGTTGCTTGTGTTTCTGGCCTTGACAATGGCTTTTTAAAGCACTCACACCCATGCTGGCAATGTCAAAGTTCTTTTTGCACACTGTGCAACTAGCTTTCTGTTTTGAACCATCTGCTGACGGAGCTAACCAGCTCTCAATATTCTTCTTTTTTTCTCTCAGCCAAACACCTGTCCTCACAGGGTTGGTTTTTTTTGGGGGGGTTTCTGTCCTCACAGGTTGACAGGTTTAATGACTGATTCGTACTTCAGCTGACTTTGATTTTCACACAGAGAGAGAGAGAGAGAGAGAGAGAGAGAGAGAGAGAGAGAGAGAGAGAGAGAGAGAGAGAGAGAGAGAGAGAGAGAGAGAGAGAGAGATAGAGAAAAAGAGAGAGAGAGAGAGAGAGAGAGAGAGAAAGAAAGAGAGAGAGAGACAGAGAGAGAGAGAGAGAGAGAGTGAGAAAGAGAGAGAGAGAGAGAGAGAGAGAGAGAGAGAGAGAGAGAGAGAGAGAAGAGAGAGAGAGAGAGAGAGAGAGAGAGAGAGAGAGAGAGAGAGAGAGAGAGAGAGAGAGAGAGAGAGAGAGAGAGAGAGAGAGAGACAGACAGAGAGAGACAGAGAACCTAAGGCAAAGACCTGTCAAACTACTGATACTGATAAAGTAAGTTCAAAAAATGACTGCTGTCAAACTTCAAGGTGGAAAAAAAACAAGCAAACACTTGGGTGGTTGTAATTTGACTTGGAAATAATTTAATGACACAATACTTCGGGTCACAGACCCTTCAAAGGTGCAAAAAGAAAATGAGAACAAAATCAAGGTAGGAAAACGAACAAACACCAAAAGTCCTCAAAACAAATGAACAGAGTTCACAGTAAAATATGAAAGAACAATGCTCACTAAAGAGAGAAAGTGAAGACAACAAGAAATCTCACGTGGAAATAAAAAGTGTTAAAAAAAGAGAGAGAAAGAAAGAAAAAGAAGAAGAAAGGGGTTCATGCCTTCTTTTTCTTTCTTTCTCTCTCTTTTTTTAACACTTTTTATTTCCAGGTGAGATTTCTTGTTGTCTTCACTTTCTCTCTTTAGTGAGCATTGTTCTTTCATATTTTACTGTGAACTCTGTTCATTTGTTTTGAGGACTTTTGGTGTTTGTTCGTTTTCCTACCTTGATTTTGTTCTCATTTTCTTTTTGCACCTTTGAAGGGTCTGTGACCCGAAGTATATTGTGTAATTAAATTATTTCCTTGTCAAATTACAACCATCCAAGTGTTTGCTTGCTTTTTTTCCATACTGATACTGACTTTGTGCCGTTCTCCAGGCTGGCCCCGGTGACCTTCTCCCCAAAGACGTTCTCGATGGGGTAGTTGGCCGCCGTCTTCAGCTCGTCCTCCAGGTTGAAAATCTTGTTGAAGATGGACGGGATGCACCGGTTCACCACTGGAACGAACAACTTTTTTCTCTGTTAACCCTTTCGCTGCCAGCCACTTTTTAGCCAAAATTATCCAACAAACTTACATTGGGTAAAGAAAACATTTTGTCTGAAATATTGGGGATTCCTTTACTACATGCTAAAAAAAAAAGGCCTATCTTTAACTCCCCAAATCAAGAACACAAATATCATTGGATAACACACCCTGAATTCAAGGTTTTTACTGACATGGGTGTTCAATCATTGTGGTGCAAAAATGCGACGCTGGCGGTGAAAGGGTTAACTAACTCGGGATGAAATGTGTGGCTGTGTTGTATCGTCCCATCATATTTTTGCATTCAAATTTTTTTTTATACTGAGAAGCAATATTCTGCCTTTCTCGGGAGCGGGGCAGGGTTAGGATCAGTCCAGGGTTGTTGTCATGAAATCGAATGAACCAGACTTTGAGATTGAGTCATAAACAATAAGGGGGGGGGGTCTAAAGTACAACTTTGCAAATGTGTTCGATCAGGCTCATGGCTTACAGAACCATTTGCAGGGCTCCCAATCGTCCCGCAAAACAAGGGGTCCCAGGGACTCCTTCACTTACAGTATAGAGGGTCCTAGAGGCAGGATAGAGGGTCCCAGTGGCATTGTGAATGCTGAAAAGAATTTTTCTAGTGCATCCCTGGGACCCCCTGCACATTCTTTTAGAGGGTCTTTTAGAATTTTAGTGCTTCATAGACCCTCAAATGGGGGTCCCTGGGAGCCCTGATTTGGGACAAACGAGCCTTATTTTTATCAGGGCCTTCGGGGTAGTGGCTGGACGACCCCACCTCCCTCCACGAATCTCTCCCCATGGGGATACCGGGGGGGGGGGGGGAGGGGGGGGTCCTTTGCAGAAATAGTTCTCCCACCTTCTGGAAGTTCTGTGCTTATAACTTCCTGCCCTCTAATCTGTAACTCTCTTTGATTCTGCCTTTTCCCTTTCCTTTCTGTCATCTACTATCTTTCTAACTTACAGGCCATTCTCCTGCCTTTTTTGGTTAAAAAAAAATCTTCCAAGTATGTTCTCCTTTGAGCTCCTCCGAAATCGTTGTATGCAGCAGGGAGACCAGTGAAAACTGAAAACCGGACACATATGTACCTGAACCATTTTGACCATATGACCCGGGAACGCAGAAGGAGATTGGGGTCATATCATTTCTGGTGTGCAACCAACTTTCTAGAGTGACTTTCAAATCAAATTTTAGTATTCTCTGATCTTTCCCATTGTGAAAGCAACCAATCATTGCAGACTGTATTGATTTGTTGAGGCTTAGCAAAGACTGTATAGGGGAAGATAAGCATCCGGTCTCTTTTCCCTATATGAGTAGTGAGGACAGAAACACTGGTTATGTCCCTTTTAAACAGGACACATTTTACACGTGGATAGGCCAGTTGAATTCTCCGTTCAAGTTCCAGTCTGAGTTTTTGGATAGCCTCCACTGTGAATGGTGTACTGTCGACACTAACGATAACTCTATCAGCCCGGTTCGCCGAGCTCTTAAGTAGTCCATCTTACCCTTTTAGAATATCTTTGGGCTTAGTACTACAAGAGTACGTGATAATTTGTTTCTTCTATGTATAAATCGGATCAGTCAATAGAACAAAAAAATTAGAAGACAGAAAAAAGGGCATGAACTCTGATTTTTCAACATCAATTAATGCATTGCGTTGCAAATGGGTTCTGAAGGTTTCAGCCCCTACCGATTTACTACACAATACAACATGATACAAAACAATTCAACACAATACAATTCAACACAATACTATACAATTCAACACAATACAATACAATTCAATTAAACACAATACAATACAACGCAATACAATACAATTCAGTTCAACATAATATAATTCAATTAAACACAATACAATACAATTCAATTCAACACACTATAATACAATTCAATTCAACATAATACAATTCAATTCAACACAATACAATTCAACACAATACAATTCAATTCAACACACTATAATACAATTCAACACAATACAATACAATTGAACACAATACAATACAATTCAACACAATACAATACAATTCAACACACTATAATACAATTCAACACAATACAATACAACTCAACACAATTCAATTCAACACACTATAATACAATTCAACACAACACAATTAAACACAATACAATACAATTCAATTCAACACACTATAATACAATTAAACACAATACAATTAAACACAATACAATACAATTAAACACACTATAATACAATTCAACACAATACAATTCAATTCAACACACTATAATACAATACAACACAACACACTATAATACAATACAACACAACACACTATAATACAATTCAACTATAATACAATTCAACACACTATAATACAATTCAATTCAATTCACCTGATGTGGAACTGACATAGTAGGCGGCACACTGTTCCGTCATCACTAAATCTGTGATGCTTTTCTGCAAACATGTAATGGAAACAATGGCATAATCACATATGTGTCTGTCGGTCTCTCTCTCTCTCTCTCTCTCTCTCTCTCTCTCTCTCTCTCTCTCTCTCTCTCTCTCTCTCTCTCTCTCTCTCCACACTCATATCAGAAGCTAGAAATTCAACTCCAAATATACAGATTTTCTTCTTCTTTTTTTTCTTTTTTTGTCTTCCCCCATTTCTTTCTCTCTGTCTCTCTCTCTCTTTCTTTTCTTTCTCTCTCTCCAACCCACTCACAGTAGAATTCAACGGGTCCACTCCGTCTTTTCAGATGAGATTCCCTGGCTTCCTTGCCCCCCCCCCCCGCCTCTCTCTCTCTCTCTCTCCAACACTCACAGTAGAATTCAAAGGGTCCACTCCATCTTCTTTACAGATGAGTTTCCCCCTGGCTTCCTCTCTATTCCCACTGTCCTCCACGTCTTTACTCTCTCTCTCTCTGTCTCTCTCTTTCTTCTCTCTCTCTCCAACACACTCACAGTACTGTATTTTACAGACTATAAGGCACACCTGATTATAAGGTGCACCCCTAAACTTTACACAAAACTCAGATTTTGTTATTATACTTTCTTACTATTATTATCAGTCATATTATAAGGCGCAGGGGTCTCAGTGTAGGAAAAGAAGTATTGCATTATAGTCTGTAAAATACGGTACAATACTAAGGGTCCACTCTGTCTTTACAGATGAGTTTCCCCCTGTCTTCTGCACCCCTCCCCACATCTCTCTCTCTCTCTCTCTCTCTCCAACAAACTCACGGTAGAATTCAAAGGGTTCACCCCGTCTTTACAGATGAGTTTCCCCCCCTGTCTTCCGAACCCCTCCCCACATGTCTCTCTCTCTCTCTCTCTCTCTCCAACAAACTCACAGTAGAATTCAAAGGGTCCACTCCGTCTTTACAGATGAGTTTCCCCCTGTCTTCCGAACCCCTCCCCACATGTCTCTCTCTCTCTCTCTCTCTCAACAAACTCACAGTAGAATTCAAAGGGTTCACCCCGTCTTTACAGATGAGTTTCCCCCTGTCTTCCGAACCCCTCCCCACATGTCTCTCTCTCTCTCTCTCTCTCTCCAACAAACTCACAGTAGAATTCAAAGGGTTCACCCCGTCTTTACAGATGAGTTTCCCCCTGGCTTCCTAACCCCTCCCCACATGTCTCTCTCTCTCTCTCTCTCTCTCTCTCTCTCTCTCTTTCTCCATCACTCACAGTAGAATTCAAAGGGTTCACCCCGTCTTTACAGATGAGTTTCCCCCTGGCTTCCTAACCCCTCCCCACATGTCTCTCTCTCTCTCTCTTTCTCCATCACTCACAGTAGAATTCAAAGGGTTCACCCCGTCTTTACAGATGAGTTTCCCCCTGTCTTCTGAACCCCTCCCCACGTGTCTCTCTCTCTCTCTCTCTCTCTCATCACTCACAGTAGAATTCAAAGGGTTCACCCCGTCTTTACAGATGAGTTTCCCCCTGTCTTCTGAACCCCTCCCCACGTGTCTCTCTCTCTCTCTCTCTCTCTCTCTCCATCAACTCACAGTAGAATTCAAAGGGTTCACCCCGTCTTTACAGATGAGTTTCCCCCTGTCTTCTGCATCCCTCCCCACATGTCTCTCTCTCTTTCTCCATCACTCACAGTAGAATTCAAAGGGTTCACTCTGTCTTTACAGATGAGTTTCACCCTGTCTTCCGCACCCCTTCCCACATGTCTCTCTATCTCTCTCCATCACTCACAGTAGAATTCAAAGGGTTCACCCCGTCTTTACAGAAGAGTTTCCCCCTGGCTTCCTAACCCCTCCCCACATGTCTCTCTCTCTCCTCTCTCTCCCCCTCTCTCTCTCTCTCCAACAAACTCACAGTAGAATTCAAAGGGTCCACTCCATCTTTACAGATGAGTTTCCCCCTGGCTTCCATGCCTCTCTCTCTCTCTCTTCTTCCTCTCTTATTCTCTCTATCTCTTTATTTCTCTCTCTCTCTCTCTCTCTCTCACAGTAGAATTCAAAGGGTTCACCCCGTCTTTACAGAAGAGTTTCCCCCTGGCTTCCATGCCTCTCTCTCTCTCTCTTATTCTCTCTATCTCTCTATATCTCTCTCTCTCTCTCTCTCCCTCACTGTAGAATTCAAAGGGTTCACCCCGTCTTTACAGAAGTTTCCCCCTGGCTTCCATGCCTCTCTCTCTCTTCTTCCTCTCTTCTTCTCTCTCTCTCTCCCTCTCTCTCCATCACTCACAGTAGAATTCAAAGGGTTCACCCTGTCTTTACAGAAGAGTTTCCCCCTGGCTTCCATGCCTCTCTCTCTCTCTCTCTCCCTCACTCACAGTAGAATTCAAAGGGTTCACCCCGTCTTTACAGAAGTTTCCCCCTGGCTTCCATGCCTCTCTCTCTCTCTCTCTCTCTCTCTCTCCATCACTCACAGTAGAATTCAAAGGGTTCACCCCGTCTTTACAGAAGAGTTTCCCCCTGGCTTCCTCTTTCTTCCCCCTGTCCTCCAGGTCCTTGCTCTCCAGGTACACAAAGTTCTCCTTGGGGCACTCCGACACACACACCTGAACAAGGAAAAGACAAAAAGGTTTTATTTTTGTTTGTTTTTTTTACTACTATGGTTCATAACAGGCAGCGGGATTTCTCCCTGCTCTTACCGACTTTCAACTGCCGTGGGAGTTTTACGAGTTTAAAGCGCACGAGTCAGACTTGCTTCAAGTCACCATCCGAAGGACTCGGCGTTCAGTTCGATTTTCCCATAAAAACTGGCAAGGAAGGGCGAGGCCGAGATTCGAATCCAGGGTCACTCAAGTATTGAAATTGGCAGGCGAGCGTCTTAACCACTATGCCACCTTCCCATCAAGGTGGAACCAAAGACACTTAAAGCTTGCATAAGCTCTAATAGGTGTCTTTGGTGGAACTAAACAGTACCGTATTTTCCGGTCTACAAAGTGCACCCTCGTCTAAGCCGCACCCCCTGAATTTGATAAAACTTTTGAGAAAAAAAAATGATAAAGCCGCATTCAGTGTCGAAGCTGCAAGAGACTGGAAAAAACACAAAAAACGAGTCGACGAACAGACGAACGCTCTAATAGTCCGTGTTGCACTCGCACACAAACTACAGACCTAATCTTCGCCATAACGGAACCTCACCCACCAAATGCTGGATTCTGCATGATGACACAACACAATACAAAACAAGACAAAGTAATGCACTGGCAGTTCATTTTCAGTCAAAGTTTGCACACACGACACTTCGCATCCAACTCGGCCGACAGTGAACAAAATGGTCCACCGCACTCCGCAAATACGTAATCGCGGCAAGCGCAAAAACGCCTGCTGTTTTCATGTATTGCCTTTTGTGAGTTGTTTGCATTCAGCATGTTTCAGTGCAGACGCTAATGCCGATTTATCGGCTTAACACTTTCACCCCCAATGTCGCATTTTTGCACCACAATGATTTAACACCCATGTCATTCAAACCCTTGAAATCAGGGTCTGTTATCCAATGATATTATGTTCCTAAATTTGGGCAGTAAGGATTGACCCTATTCTAAATGTGTCACAGAGAAAGATGGCTGGCGGTGAAAGGGTTAATAACATAAAGGACCTGCTTCTCAATTTCTTTTTTGTAAAGTGAGACCAATCAATTAGTTTCAGCTTATGAAGTGAGACTGATCACTTAGTTTCAACTTGGAAGTTGACTTCAAATTTTTGCTTGCAACTGTTTCACTTCAAACTTTGATCATAAACTGCTCAGTGAAGAAAAATGTGCATAAAAGTGGTGACATTTTGTGGTCAGATCGTGTTATCACTGATTAAATTCCTCAGTATCGGCCTGAGAACGGTTAGTTTTTACAGAGATTGACGATGTCAACACACAGAGGCTGGAGTTGACTGATGACCAGCCAAAAATACGGAAGGGGAAATATTCACAAATTAGCCACAATCGTTGTCTTATGCTCAGGGTCCATCTGTGTTCTACCGAGGACCCAGCATGTTTGACAATCGTGTGAAAGGTAGCACGCGCCTTGTTGCTTTTGACTTGCTGACAGGTTATGCACACACAAGCAGGTCTGCTTCTTTTTGTCTCCCTCCCCCAAGACCCAAACAACATGGGCGACAGCGGACCAAATGCGTACACAACGCACGCCAGTCAGTGTGAATGACATGGCAGCAGGTGTGAGAAAAAACACAGAATGAAACAGAACAGATGCTTGGTATTAGCCAGGACACAAGATGTACACCGAGCCTTAGCTGCAGGGGTCAAAGTTGAAGAAAAAAGTAGAGGCTTGTAGCCCGGAAAATCACGGTACTTCACCTGCGGTGTTGGGCACCCAAAGACCACGGTGGCCCCCATCTTGGCACACTGCAGCATGTCGAAGAAAAACAGGTACGGCTTGTCCCTGAAAACACACAGAGAACGATTAAGATTAAGATTAAGATTAAAATTATAGCCCCGTCGCCATGTCAAGGCTGTCACCACGTTAAATCTTACCACGTATATAAAAACACAAGGTAAAAACAAAATCAAAGTTTTTTTGTTAAAATACTTTTGTTAAAAAACATTAATCAATCACAAACTCAGCAAGTAAAAACATGACACGTCTAGAGTTAAAAACATCACAGTAGAACGCAGAGAACATTGAATTATAAATGCACATACATACATGAACGCACTAAACATGCATGTACAAGTACACACTTTTAGTAAGTTTTACTCACATTAAAAACACACGCGTGCACACACAGACATAGACACACACACACACACATAGAATCTATGATAGATGCACATTGACACACACATATATGCACACACACACACACATGCAAACACACATACAGAATATATGATAGATGCACATACACACACAAACATGCAAACACACACAAATAAACATACATACACACAGTGCCACACACAACTTATTTTGGAGAGTGGGGGTGGTGGGTGGGGAGTGGGGCGGGGGGGTGGGGGTAGATCCACTCTTTTTCATCTAGCATTCACTTTGTACAAGTAGACGGGGGAGCCCAAACAAACTTGGAATTGTTTGCATTTCCTAACACCTTGAATGCACGTTTTCAGCCACACTACCACACACAGGGGGAAAAGAACAATGAGAGAGTGACAGTGTGGGCGAATCAGTTGTGTCCTTCTTCTTCTGCGTTCCCAGGCCATATGGCCATAATGGGTAAGGTACGTATGTGTCCGTGTTTTTAGTATTTATTGGTCTCCCCGCTGCGCACAGCCGACACATTCTGATTTCGGAGGAGCTCAAAGGAAAAAAATAATATTTGGAAGATTTTTTTTTTTTTAAAGGCATGAGAATGGGCCAATAAGTCAGAAAGATAATAGATGACAGAAAGCAAAGGGAAAAGGCAGAGTCAAAAGAGAGTGGCAGATTAGAGGAAGTTACAAGCACAGAACTTCCAGAAGGTGGGGGTACTATTTTTTACGAAACCCCCCCACGGTATCCACACGGGGAGAGACTCGTGGAAGGGGCGGGGTCGTCCAGCTCCCCGTATGGAGGCACGAGGCATCCACCCACTGCCCCAAGTTGTGTCCAATTATGCCCGCAAGATAGCCGAGAAGGCAAATACTATTCTGGAAAACTGGCAGGCTGGCATTTGCCTATGCTACTTTATATTACTAGTGGAGATACCTCGCCCCTGACAAGGGTACATTCCCACTTTCTTAGGTAGGAAAAGAGTGCTGCTGGTGCTAAAGAAAAGATTTGTAAGTTGTACTACCGTACAGAAAAACACACACAACGCTACCCCAAGAAGTAATAATAATAATGATAATAATAATAATAATAATAATAACAACAATAATAATAATATAATAATAGTACATTTATATATCACAATGAAGTGACACAATAAGTAACACAATGAAGATATTAAAGACCCCCCACGTCACGTGTCACATTCCCTCTTATGGTTGGAAGATTTCTTACTAGCTATAAGTATAAGAGGGAAAACCTGTAAAAAACATGATTTTGACACGTGGCGTGGTGGGTCTTTAAGAAAGAAAAATGTGAGAAAGGACGTCAAAAGCAAAAAGGAAAAAATAGGTCTATCTGCTTGCTTGCTACATGTCTGTTTTTCACAAGAAGTGGGATGAACTGAACTAAAGGGATCACTTCAAACGTTTGCGTTTGCTCCCAATTTAAACAAAAGATTTGAAACGTGCAGCTGCTGGGCTCTCTCTCTCTCCTCTATGCTTGTCTTTCTGTCTGGCAGTTTGTACATCTCTTTCTGTCCCTTTCTTCTTTTTTCTTATTCTTTTAAATTTTTTAAATTTCTTTGTTTGGTCGGTTGGTTTCTGCTTTGCTTGTTCTTATTACTGATGTTGATGTTCTGCGTACCATGTCATTGTTATATTACTGTGGCACTGTAGTAGTAGTGGTAGTGGTAGTAGTAGTGGTGGTGGTGGTGGAGGTAGTAGTAGTGGTGTGGTGGCGATGGTGGTAATGGTAATAGTAGTAGTAGTAGTAATAGTAGTAGGAGTAGTAATGGTAGTAGAAGAAGTAAATTGTAGTGAAAGGTGTTTTCCATTTATTTATTTGTTTGTTTGTTGGTTCGGTTGGCTTAGTTTTCTGTTCTGTTCGTTTTTATTGCTGATATTGATGCTCTGCCTACCATGTCGTTGCTATATTACTGTTAATCGTCGTTGTTTCTGTAGCGATGTTCCTGTGTCTCAATGTTTATTTATACTAGGATTAGTTATGTATTGCATGCTTAGAACCAAGGACAGAATGGAAGACTAAGGCCCAGCCTAAATTCTTATCCTTGTAAAATAAAGTGTCTGAAGTCTGAAGACTGAAGTCTGTCTCTGTCTTCTCTTTGACCTTTCAGCATAAGTATACACATTTATGCATTTATTAAAGAAAATGTATAGAGCACTTGTTCTTGAAGAGCTAAACGCTTGCCTGTAAGTACAAGGATGCAGAAACTTTCAAATGTGCGCATACATTACAGGCACAAGGGTAAGAGACACATTAATACATGTGTACACACACACACAGACACAGAAACAGACAAACACACACACAGAAAACCCCACCATACCCACCCACCCATGTATGTCTCTCTCTTTCCCTCTGTCTCTATATCTCTATCTCTGTCTCTTTCCTCTGTGACGCTAGCATATGTGTAATGCATATATAAATTTGCATACAAGCTTGGAAAAACTTTCAAATGCACACAATTGCGCACATACAGTATACAGGCACATGGGTTAGAAACACAAGAACCACACATACACACACAAACACACGCATAAACAACACAACACAACACAAAACCCCTCCCCTCCATACCCCCCCCCCCACCCCACCCCACGCCCTCTTAAATGACTCACTCCAATTCTCCATGTCCGCAGAATCTTCCGGCACTATCGGTGGGATAGACCAGCCTCTGAGGGTCCCCTCGTGCATAGCCTGCCAAACCACATAAATTATTATAACTAGTCTTCACAATTTTTCGCTCAATATTTTTTTCATTGACCAATGGCTACCTAGTAGTTCTCTTTTGTTTGTTTATTTGTTTTTTAACCTTTGTTTGATCAAATACAAATATATTTATTTATATATCATTAAATAGAGAAAAAAAAGACCCTGCATAATTCAGGATGCAAAAAGTAAGTCTTGCTCGCCTCCTGAAGGCCTTTAACTGTTAAAGATGCACCCTGACGGATGAGTTTTTGTAAGAAACACGTTGAGATCACCAGGAAAACACCCTTTACAGAGATTGCAACACTCACTTTGCTCTGGTTTCCTAGAAATCAAACCGTCAAATCGGCGATTCCTCCTTGGCGGAGGTGCTGGAAGTCAAATTCGTTCACCCAAAGAGAAGGCGTGTGCCGTCTCTTTCCTAATGGCCGCCAAATCGTTTCCACGAAA
>CM065707.1:24396666-24406666 GCA_017654935.2 Phymorhynchus buccinoides
GGATCTAGCTGTTTGTCTTGTTTGTCCTTCTGGTTGGGGCCTGGGCATTGCATTATGGAGTGCCTAGGGACGGCTAGTTCCCAGCTTGCTGTGGGCAAACGTGAAAATTAGTAGCTGCCGGCAGCTCCCTGTAGTCCTCCCCTCCCCAGCCCAGAACTAGGTTTTTATTTTGTTTGCTATCCTGATTTTACCCGAGATATTGAAGCTGAACCCAAGTAAAACTAATAGGGTGACGTGTGTAGCCCTTTCTTGGAAGACTGATAATGTAATGTGTGTGTTCTTTTCTCTCTTTCCCTCTTCCGTTTCTTTTTCTATGGTCACCCCCTAAAGTGTGCACAATTACCTCTGTAGTCTGTATAAAGAAGTTGGTCACCACCACAGAAGAAGAAGACATTCGATGGCTTGGAGTCAAAACGGACTATCTTTAGATAGTCCATTGAAGGATTATTGGATTTATTACAAAAACTAATAACTTGTATCAAATAGTGACTGCAGAAATATAAAAAGGGGGTTTTGCTTTTTATATTTCAGCAGTCTTTTTGTTATACAAGTTATTAGTTTTCGTAATAAGTTCAATAATATATCAATGGACTATCTAAAGATAGTCCGTTTTGACTCCAAGCCATCGAATTATATAACCCCTCTGTCATTTGCTTTTTTACATTTACTTTTCTCTGAATTCAGAGAATTCTCTGAAGATTACCATGCCTGCACTCAGAACTCTAATACTCAGTAAGCTAAATCGAAGCAAAACGAAAACAAAGAAAGAACGGCAACATTTCCAAAAAATTAAATGCAATTTATAACTTTCATGATCACTCTACTACATGTAATGTGTTCTTTCTGATGTGCAGATAAGATGGTGCTCACACTGCAAAAGCACACACTGAAATGCTTCAATCTTTAAAAAATAATAATAACAAAAACTAAACAAACAAACATTCAAATAGGAATTGTTTGGAAATAAATTAAGGGGAGTAATTTCATGGTGTGTGGGAGTGATCTTGCCTAATTCAATCGATCAAACAGGAGAAGTTACTTTACCATCAGGTAGATCCACAGCTCTCGCCTCATGTGTTTGAGTAGACATACAGCACTTAGAACAACGTGAGTCATTCTAAAATTGATGTCATTTATTTTTTTATGTCACATTTTGCAAGTTCTATCAGTTTGTGGCCACTGGCTGCCCCTCATTTTTCAAAAAAAATGTTTGCAAGTCGCTGACTCGCATTCTGTGGTTTCAAGCTTCAACACCATGGCTGCTACGGTTTGTCCGCCTTGGTCAAGGTAAGCAACTCTAATTTTCACAAAATGCTCTCCCCTCGTTGTTTCTGAAAATCATCTATTATCGACAAATGCTGTGAATGATGAATTAACAAGAGTTGCACAAAACAACAAAAATCACACTTTCAAACTCTAAAGTCATTCAATCAAATAGCAGAAGCATGATAAGACATCTTTTTGTTGTTGTTGTTGTTGTTGTTGTTGTTGTTGTTGTAGTAGTAGTAGTAGTAGTAGTAGTAGTAGTAGTAGTAGTAGTAGTAGTAGTAGTAGTAGTAGTAGTAGTAGTAGTAGTAGTAGTAGTAGTAGTAGTAGTAGTAGTAGTAGTAGTAGTAGTAGTAGTAGTAGTAGTAGTAAGTAGTAGTAGTAGTAGTAGTAGTAGTAGTAGTAGTAGTAGTAGTAGTAGTAGTAGTAGTAGTAGTAGTAGTAGTAGTAGTAGTAGTAGTAGTAGTAGTAGTAGTAGTAGTAGTAGTAGTAGTAGTAGTAGTAGTAGTAGTAGTAGTAGTAGTAGTAGTAGTAGTAGTAGTAGTAGTAGTAGTAGTAGTAGTAGTAGTAGTAGTAGTAGTAGTAGTAGTAGTAGTAGTAGTAGTAGTAGTAGTAGTAGTAGTAGTAGTAGTAGTAGTAGTAGTAGTAGTAGTAGTAGTAGTAGTAGTAGTAGTAGTAGTAGTAGTAGTAGTAGTAGTAGTAGTAGTAGTAGTAGTAGTAGTAGTAGTAGTAGTAGTAGTAGTAGTAGTAGTAGTAGTAGTAGTTGTTTTCAAATTTGAACCAACTCAATGCGAAACATATAAAACGCGAAACTAACATTCAAACAAAAACAAAATCAAAACACCAACAAACACACAAAACAGAATCAAACTGCTATCGAATAAAAGTTTAAAAAAAAATCAATCAATCAATAATACATTCATACAAATCAAAACAGGATATGCAGCAAACAGTGAAACACTCACAAAAAATGTGCAACTAATGAAAACAAAACTAAAAAAAAAAGTAAATCAAAATTTAAAAAACCCTAAAACAAACATTAACAAATAGAATAATAAGCAGCGCATCAGCAACAACAACAAACTCATCCAGGGCCTGTATTCACGTTGAGATAGCATGAGACTTAGCATCATGCTAACTTAGAAGCTCTTCCAAAAGTCCTATTAAATCCTATAGGACATTGGAAGAGCTTCTAAGTTAGCATCATGCTAAGTCTCATGCTATCTCAACGTGAATACAGGCCAAGGTTGTTATCGTACCAGCATCTGTTTGAAAGTGTTCGGCTGCCATACTGAAAAAACAACAATGGTTTAAATGCGGTTTTGTGGTATCACAATACCAGGGATCATTCTTAGCACCGGTCATCAGTCATTGACACATAACATTTTGAAATGACCTGTTGTTTTTGCAGACAATAGGTCATGCAACTTATTAAGTTGACCTCATGTCTGTTGGTAACTCTAAATGATTTTGATTTGTGCTGCAACTGATTCCATAGCGATCATATCGACTTTGGTGAAACAATATTCTATAAATAACTGTTCTTTTATTACTTTACATTGCATACTAACTTTCATTGTGCTCAAGTTGTATCATTTTCCTTTCTTTTCTTTTTGGACTATTGTTTTAGAATGTGAAGAAACGAAGATGACTGTTTTAGGAAAATGCGAAACATATAGGAAAAATTCAAAAAAATTGGGTCATTTAGGAAAATGACCCAGCCCTGTTTACCCCCAGCACAAGTCTTGAGTAGTCTGGATAGCTGAAATGAGTAGTTTGGGTGCAAAATGTGTAGTTTTATTCATTAAACCATCAAACAATGTTCACTGAAAATGAGTAATTAGAGCATTATTTTCAATTTTGAAGAGTAGTAGAGGTCCAAATTGAGTAGAATACTTATACTCAAAAAGAGTAGAGTAAACAGGTCTGATGACCCATTATACTTTCTTCGAACTGGTCAAATTACGTATGATGTCCCGTGACAAGACTGATCCCTGCAATGCCCATACATTGCAGAATGAATGCTTCATACAGTTGAACCTCCCTATTAAGACCTTGGAAAATCAGCCAAAAAGAGGTCTTCAAAGGGAGGGGTCTCCATAGGAAGGTGGACACTCCGTACTCCGGATATGAAGGAAACAAAACCCGATGAAAAATATTAGGAATTGGATTGAACGAAATAAAATAAATTAATTTATATTTTGTTATCAGTTATATTAGACTTTTCATAAACTACAACACACACACACACACACACGGGGTACATGTACACATACAAACACATATCACTTTAAAAACATACACTGACATCATCTTGTCAATTACACTTTACACCCCAATAATTAAACGTACAAACTGCAAAAGAAGAAAAAAATAAACCCTTTCAGTTTTGACTAACATTCAACTTACCTGTCAGCGATAGGCCCTTTGAAATCTGGGTCATACTCTCGAGGCTCCCCTGTTTCCAAGGAGAGAAAAAAACGAAAGAAAGAGCAAAATAAAAAAAGGGATGAATCAAAACATCTTTTAAGATCCAACAGATTTAATTAAGGATGTCATGTAATCATTGTAAACCCTAAGCACACATATGTAAATGTATGTGAGTGTGTGTGTGCATATATGTGCATGCGTGTGTGTGTGTGTGTTTGCATGTGTGTTTGTGAGTGTGTGTGTGTGTGTGCATGTGTGTGTGTGTGTGTGTGAGCATGCGTGTGCGTGTGCATGCATGTGTGTGCATGCATGTATGTGTTTCAGAATGCATCCTAAGTGTCAGTGACTGCAGCAGTCACATTCAATAGATTCTCTATGTATCAACAAATGCCTGTCAAACATGCAGCTCGAGATACTTGCATCCAAAATATAATACAGTGGAAGTTGGAACCTCCCTTATAAGTTATAAGAGCACCCCCCCCCCCCCCCCCCCATAATAAGACTCACTCCCATCCTTCCACTTAAGACCTACTTTTCCGAGACATTGCCCTTCTTTGTAAGAATTAAAATTACCTCCTTTATTGGATTGTTTTTCAGGGTCTTAAAAGGGAGGTTCCACTGTATTATCTATAATAGTATCATGAATGCTTTGCTATCTAGTCACAAAAACAATGCATGCATTTCCTAAATAAATACAAACACTTATGTGCACAAACGCATGCACACACAAATGTTTGTTCTCTCTCTCACTCTCTCTCACACACACCACACACACAGACACTTGTCACACACACACACAAACACACACACACACCACACACACGCAAACACACACACACCTCTCTCTCAATCTCACACACACATTCATACACATATATACACACACTCCCCACCCCTTTCTTTCTCTCTCTGTCTCACATACACAGGCTCTCTGTCCATCTCTCCTGGATTCTGCCCCCCTCTCTCCCTTGAATTCCTCCATAAACCGTTAATACCATTGTAAACTCACCATAATCTTCCTCTGAACAACAACCCATTGTTCTCTACAAAAATTAAAGGTGTTCCAGCTCCAACACTGATTCACCATCAAAAGTAATTTAGCCACAACCAAGTTCACACTCCCCCCCTAGTACCAGTAGTAGTAATAAGTAGGATCATCTTGTCACATTTCACACCATCACACATACATAAAGAATGCTAAGTTATACTATACACACAGAGTGACAGAGATATTCATGAAATTTTACTCAGTCTTCTTTCCAAGTCTGTGCAACACATCACAGTGTGTCGATCATCTTGTCATATTTCACACTATTTCGAATCCAACGCAAACAGAAACAAATACTATAAATGGTTGTAGACAAGTTATACACAGAGATATATTTCAAAACGTTTTATTCAGATGTCTTCCCTAGTATGAATCCCACACGATGTGTAAGCAATGATGCACTATTGTCTTTTTGTTTTCTTCTTCTTCTTCTTCTTCTTCTTCTCATCAATCGGCCACCTTCATCAGGTTGAAGATTTCACATCAACACACACAATTAGCCCACACAATTTTTAAGCAAACATTATGGCGAACTGTAAGTACACACACACAGATATTCAGTTTTCTTCTCTACACATCACACAAGCCGTAGTGTCAACAATGACACACTATTGTCATTTGTCAACCTCACAGTCACAGCATGGCTTTTGGCTTGAGGGGGAGGGGGGGGGGGGGGAGCAAGACAGGGTAAACCCATCACACACAGCCTCAGGTATTTTTAGTCTCTCTCCGAGTCTCTCTCTTTCCTTAAAGCTGTTGCCACAAATAAAGCGAATGAACACACAAGCACGCACGCACACACAATGTGCACACACTTGCGCATCACACCTGCAGATATACAGGGGGCGGGGGGGGGGGGGGGGGGGGGGGGGGGGGGGGGGGGGGGGGGGGGGGGGGGGGGGGGGGGGGGGGGGGGGGGGGGGGGGGGGGGGGGGGGAGGGGGGGGAGGGGTGAAGAAGCAAGACAAGGTAAACTCATCACACACAGCCTCAGGTATTTTTAGTTTCTCTCTCTTTGCTTTCAGCTGTTGCCACAAACATAGCGAATGAACACACAAGCACACACACGCACACAATGTGCACACACTTGCACATCACACCTGTAGATATACAGAGAAGGGGGGGGGGGCGGGGAGGAGGAAAGAAGCAAGACAAGGTAAACCCATCACACACAGCCTCAGGTATTTTTACTCTCTCTCTCTCTCTCTCTCTCTCTCTCTCTCTCTCTCTCTCTCTCTCTGTGTTTCTTTTCAGCTGTTGCCACAAATATAGCAAATGAACACACAAGCACGCACACACACACACACAATGTGCACATACTTGCACATTGCACCTGTAGATATACAGAGACAGAGACGGAGACAGAGACACAGACACACAATGTGCACACACTTACACATCACACCTGTAGATAGAGACAGAGACACAGACAGAGAGACACAGACACGCAATGTAAACACACTTACACATCACACCTGTAGATAGAGACAGAGACACACAGAGAGAGACACAGACACGCAATGTAAACACACTTACACATCACACCTGTAGATAGAGACAGAGACACACAGAGAGAGACACAGACACGCAATGTAAACACACTTACACATCACACCTGTAGATAGAGACAGAGACACACAGAGAGAGACACAGACACGCAATGTAAACACACTTGCACTTCACAAAGACAGAGAGAACACATGCACGCAGCACACACACATGCACAAACAGTTTTCAAAGCAAACACACATAGACAAATTTTGTGAGTATGACACACAGTCACACACACAGCCGCATACAGTTTCGCACAAATACATACAGTGATACACACACACAATGAAACCCCCTCCCCCAAAAACAACAAACAGACACAGACACACAATGAAATTCCCCCCTACCCCCCAATAGTCAACACACAAACAGACACAGATATAGACACACACACATACACACATGTGCCTGAAGCATCTCATTCTGTGTATAGATCTACCTGACCCTAAGCTGGTAACCTCATACATTTTCAATCTTCCGTGAGAGAAAATTGACTGGCAAAGTGGTAAAGAGAGAGAAGGAGAGAGAAGAGAGAGAGAGAGAGAGAGAGAGAGAGAGAGAGAGAGAGAGAGAGAGAGAGAGAGAGAGAGAGAGAGAGAGAGAGAAGAGGTGAGAGAGAGTGTGAGTGAGTAGTGTGTGTGTGTACATGTGTGTGTGTGTGTGTCTCTCTCTGTGTGTGTGTGTGTGTGTGTGTGTGTGTGTGTGTGTGTGTGTGTGTGTGTGTGTGTGTGTGTGTGTGTGTGTGTGTGTGTGTGAACTGTTTGTGTGTGTCTGTGTCAGTTGTGTGTGCATGTTGTTTTGTGTTGTGACATAAAGTGTGTGTGTGTGTGTGTGTGTGTGTGTGTGTGTGTGTGTGTGTGTGTGTGTGTGTGTGTGTGTGTGTGTGTGTGTGTGTGTTGTGTGCGCACGCGCGCGCGTGCGTACGTGTGTGTGTTCATGTTTGTGGTGTGCATGTGTGCATACACGAATGCACGCTTGCGCGAAAAATATTTTATGCATGCAAACCAAACTGTATGTTTTTGCAGTCAAATTCAAACAGATCTACTGTTGCTCATTGTGGTACTCATGCGCCTGACATTCAGGGTATTCGCTAAAAGGCAATAGGCAATAGTCATTAGGCTAGAGAAGCAGCACTAGCAGCACTCAATAGCTGGCATGTCAAATGTATGTTACAAAAAATAGGTCGCATTTACCAGCAGTATAATATTATAGCTCTAGCCATTCAAGCTTGCCTTAGGGAAGTTAGTCAGTCGTTAGCTGATTCTTGCCATAATTGTGGAGAAGCACTCAAGGTTGGAAGAAAAACAACAACGATCCAAAATGTTTTGGATCCAGATAATTATAGCCCTAACTGGATCAGTGGATTTTCATCCCCCCCCCCCCGTGTGTGTGTGTGTGTGCGTGTGTGCGCGTGCATGTGTGTGTGTGTGTGTGCATGTGTGTGTGTGTGTGTGCGTGCATGTGTGTGTGAGTGCGTGATCAATGTATGTCTGTGCCACTGTAATTCAGTGTTTGCATACATGTGTACACGAGCATGAGCGCAGCCTTGCTTTAAAAGTCAATACAAAAAGTTAAAAAATTAGTTTGATTTTCCTGTACAAGTACAACCCTACAAGTTGAACCACTGGATTAGAACCACCACATCACTGCAGTCACTTTATAACTGCCATTTCCCACTGAGGCCTACCATTAAAACCAGTGACGCATGACCAGCCGAGGTGATGAGATTAACGTCCAATCGGTCAGAGACCCATTAAGTTTAACATGACCAGCAGACCCAAGCCATTTTTATTAGGCTTCTAGCCTTGATCTACTCACACTGTGACTGGTGACTTTCTGTCTGGTTCAAAATTTAAACCTTGAACTGTTTCTGTCCAGGCAGTGGCTATTTAACCTCATGTGGCAAAATAGAACTCAGGCTATTTTACCTTCACACACGCACACACGCACACACACACACACAGAGACAGAGGCACATAGACATAGTTCTACACAATGCAATCTGTGATGGGAGTTGTACATTGTAATCTGTAACAAACACTCACTCTGGATTCAATATTTTCGGTTGCTCGTGAAAGAAAACTTTCTTTGCAGAGTGAATAAACAATTTATTGAATTGAATGCATGTGTTGTATACCATATGTGTGTATGTGTGCACGCATGTGTGGGTGCATCGTGTGTGGGTGCATCGTGTATGCGTGCGTGTGTGTCACTGTGTGTGTGCGCATGCAATATGTGTATGTATGTGTTTATGTGTGTGTGCGTGTGTGCGCGCACGTGTGTGTGAGGGTAATTGTGTGCGTGTCCTCTGGAATGTGTGTGTATGTATGCTGGTGTATAAGTGTCTGTCCGTGCAACCCAGTAGCTATGACTTATTGAATGAGAGATGATGAATGGGTCTGTGTCTTTTTGTGTGTGTGTGTGTGTGTGTGCATGTGTGTGCGTATGTGTGTGTGTGTGCGTCTTCTTCTTCCTATTGGGGATGTTTATCCTGCCCCACGCCCAAAGTCTTCGCTTAGACTGCAACTGGCGCACAGGATGCATGCTATGTGAGTTCGTGTCATCCATTCCACAAGCACAACAAACATAGCCTAACACGGCACAACATGCCACACGTGCAGGGTTTTCATTTTTAACCGATTGCCGATCGAGAACATCGGTTTATTATTTTTTAAATAATATTTTAATATATTTTATTTTTATTTTATTATTTTTATTTTAAAATTTTTATTCTTAAAATCGGCTTTGAATCGGTTGTTTTTGTTGGAGCCTCAAAGTTTCGTGTGTACTGATGTGTGACTAAGCTTAGACCGAAAGTGTTCTAATCTGTTGTTTTTACTCTTTTATCTGTTGTTTCATTTCAAAATGAAAACCCTGCACGTGTGTGTGTGTGTGTGTGTGTGTGTGTGTGTGTGTGTGTGTGTGTGTGTGCGTGTATGTGCACTTCGTACCGAACCAGAACAATGGGAAAGCAGATAACCAATTTTATATAAAATCAAACGCATTTTTATAAGTGAGATAAAATAGCCCGAGTTCTATTTTGCCACACAAGGTTAAATAGCCACTGCCTTCTGTCCATTTAATCACTGATGCATAGCCGCCATACATTTGCAAGAATCATGCACTTTATAATATAAATTCTGAATTTACCATCGTGTTTTTAATTGAAAACGTTTTAAAACAATAAATGAAAATGGACAAAAACTTCAAGTTCAAGTTCAGAGCGAATATTTTTTTGCAATCTCAACTCAGCCATGACTTTTGCAGCTCTACCAGTACCAGAGAGTATTTAGCATCTGTCACTCTGTGGCTCTACTCTAAACAACTCATAATGTCCCTATTATGATTTCCTAAGATCGGGAGGCGGAGGACGTAAAACATAACTTTCTCTCTAAGCTCCCTGTAAATATCCCTATCCCAGTCCAGAAATAGCAATTTGTTTGTTTGTTTGCTGTATTTTGTATTTTTCTACTGGACCCAAGTATGTGATAGTTGATTTCTGTCTTTGTTTTTCTTTTTTCTCTCTTCTGCTTCTTTTTATTTGGTCACCCCCTAAAGTGTGTGCATTTACTTCTATGAAAAGAAGCTGGCCACCACCACAGAAGAAGAACTCTACTCTCTAGCAGACGACACAACGGGTGTGCCTAAAATACGAAAACGAGCGAAAACGGGCGAAAACAGAAGCGAAAGTGCATTTTTGATCGTA
>CM065707.1:24411666-24416666 GCA_017654935.2 Phymorhynchus buccinoides
CAAATCTTATTCGGCTTTCCTTCAAATTGTGGGAAACAAACAAATGAAAACAAAAACAAATCCCAAACAAACCTATTAATAGTAAACAAAGTGAACACACTAATGAAATATGGAGAAGGCAAAGATTTCCTTTTTGTGTGTGCAAAACTAGCGTAATGACACATTTCATTGGCAAATTGCAAATTTGTAGTTGAATGAGCCCTGTCATGTCGATATGTACACCACACCTAATGCCCCTATACAAAGAATAAACGAGACTCAGCAAGAAACAGAGACAAAGATAATATACCTAATGCCCATGTACAAATAGAGTGAGACAAAGAGAGAGTGAGAGAGAGAGAGAGAGAGAGAGAGAGAGAGAGAGAGAGAGAGAGAGAGAGAGAGAGAGAGAGAGATGTACACACCTAATGCCCCTATACAAAGAATAAGCGAGACTCAGCAAGAAACAGAGACAAAGATAATATACCTAATGCCCATGTACAAATAGAGTGAGACAAATAGAGTGAGACAAAGAAAGAAAGAAAGAAAGAGAGAGAGAGAGAGAGAGAGAGAGAGAGAGAGAGAGAGAGAGAGAGAGAGAGAGAGAGAGAGAGAGAGAGAGAGAGAGAGAGAGAGAGAGATATACACTACACCTAATGCCCCTATACAAAGAATAAGCGAGACTCAGCAAGAAACAGAGACAAAGATAATATACCTAATGCCCATGTACAAATAGAGTGAGACAGAGAGTGTGAGAGAGAGAGAGAGAGAGAGAGAGAGAGAGAGAGAGAGAGAGAGAGAGAGAGAGAGAGAGAGAGAGAGAGAGAGAGAGAGAGAGAGAGAGAGAGAGAGAGAGAGAGAGAGAGAGAGAGAGAGAGAGAGAGAGAGAGAGAGAGAGAGAGAGAGAGAGAGAGAGAGAGCGAGCTTGAATGGTAAGTAAATATTTCAAAAGCGTTAGGGGAAATTTAAAAAAAAATCAAAAAAAAATCATACAAGTATAACAAAACATCCCAGTTATGCTTTCATTGAAGTACCTCTCACATAAAAAAAAACCCACCCGAAAAACAATCACATGTGAACAAACATATCCATTATAAATTGAATAAAAAAACACCACTCAAACATTATACGTGTGTGACACTTGAAAGTAAGAAATTAACATATTCTACATATTTACATCAGATCTGGACAAGATAAAAGTTTTAAACCAATGTACAATATTGTGTAATTATGACAGTTTTTCATTGATCAAATATCAGGAATGTAGGCTACAATCAGATCTTGTTTATGTTAAATTATTTTTTTAGTACAAGGAAACATGTTTGAATGCACATATTTAAAAATAATAAACATCGACAAGGTTATAATTCACCAGCGACATTTTATAATAGAAAATGTTGACAACGCACATGTACAAAGAAACATGATATATATCAAAATACACGCTTCCTTAGAACATAATGCGATTGCGCTGGTTCGAACCCAGCTGGTCACGGTGTTGTGTCCTCGGGAAAGATACTTTACTCCTATTTCCTGGTCCTTCGGATGAGCCCCCAAACCGAGGTTTTAGGGCTCTGCGCGCACGTTAAAGCCCATTCCACTATTCGGTACGAGTAGGTAGGCCGTGTTGCGCCGGTGGAATGGATGACGCGAACTTTCAAAGCATGAAGCCTGTGCACCAATAGCAGCCTAAACGAAGACTTTGGGCGTGGGGCAGGATAAACATCCCCAATCGGAAGAAGAAGAATGCTGCATGGGCAAAATTACGCGCATGTGGTTTTGGAAACAGTGTGTGTGTGTGTGTGTGTGTGTGTGTGTGTGTGTGTGTGTGTGTGTGTGTGTGTGTGTGTGTGTGTGTGTGTGTGTGTGTGTGTGTGTGTGTGTGTGTGTGTGTGTGTGGTGTGTGTATATGTGTGTGGAAGAAGAAGAATGCTGCATGGGCAAAATTACGCGCATGTGGCTTTGGAAACAGTGTGTGTGTGTGTGTGTGTGTGTGTGTGTGCGCGTGTGCGCGTGTGCGTGTGCGTGTGCGTGCGTGCGTGTGTGCGTGTGCGTGCACACGTGCCTGCACGCATGCAATTGCGTGTTTGTCACTGTGAGTAAATCAATCAACATTATTTCTGCCCTGAGAAAGAAAACCCCCCCACAAAAACGTCGGTATGAACTATAAGGACAGAATCCTAATTAACATGTTGAGCGTAATAGTAAAGACACTGCTCTTGATATGGTTGTTAGTATCACAGATCGTTATGTACCTCAGAAAGGTTGTTATTCATAGTGCATTAATCTCTGCCCTGAAAACAACAACAACAACAACACAAAAACGTATTAACCCTTTCACCGCCAGCCATTTTTCAGGCAAAAAAATACCATTTAACTTGCCTGTGTAGAGAAACAAAATGTATCTGCAATATTGCGGATTCCTCTGTGACATGTAGACCTATAACATTCGGCCTATCCTTACCTCCCAAAATTACGAAAATATAGGGTCTTCAGATAACAGGCCCTGATTTGATGCCTTTTAGTGACATGGGTGTTAAACTATTGTGGTGCAAACATGCGACATTGGCGGTGAAAGGGTTAACTATACGGACATAATCCTAACTAAGCATGTTGAGCGTAATAGTAATTGATATGGTTGTCAGTATCACAGATCCTTATATAACTCAGAATGGGTTGAAATTCATAGTGCGAAACATGTTGGTTGGAATTGTAGGGCCTACTGAATAGTACGTGTGATGAATATGGTCAATAATCAGTTACCTTCACACTATGTATCCCGTTCTTTTACAAATTGTTCGGTTCTGCTGAATTCGTTAAAATGTGTGTGTGTGTGTGTGTGTGTGTGTGTGTGTGTGTGTGTGTGTGTGTGTGTACCGGTGTGTGTGTGTGTGTGTGTGTGCGTGTGCGTGTGCGTGTGCGTGCGTGTGCGTGCGTGCGCGCTTGTACGTGTGCGGGTGTGTGTGTGTTTGAATGTGTGTGCGTTTTGAGTGCGGGTGCTTATTATTAAGACTATGCATTTTGTGTCCATGTTTCTGTGCGCGTGTGAGTTTGTGCATACAAAATGAGAATGAAACTTTTACAATAGAATGAAACCGATCTCCGGAAGTATCGTTCTTTGATTTCCTACAGTTTCTACAAAGTTATCGTTCTTTGTTACTGTTCTTTAGGAGACGCAGAGAAATGCAATGGTCAACCTATGGCGATATATTTCACGCCAGAGGGCAGTCAATGCACTAGGGGCTTATCACGCGATTTTCTTACTTGGGCGTAGTGAGAGAGAGAGTGATGGTAGGACCATTCACTGTCTCTCTCTCTTTCTTTATCCCCAACTAATAATAGAGAGAGGATTAGCCCCACACGAGCGTCATGCCCTCTCGCGTGAGAAAAATCGCACTAAGTCTCTCATTCAGGGGTGGGGAGGGGGAGGGGGGGGGGTCAGGGCTTCCAGACCCCCCCCCCCACCCCGCCAAAATAAAGGAGGACCCCCCCCCCTCCCTGTAGCTCAAAAGAGTACATGTGTGCCAGTTCGTGATTGTGCGTTGTATTTGTCTGTCTGTGCATGTACACGTACACATTCTTAATGTTTGTGCATGTATAACGGAAGCGTTTAATATATCGTGTTCATTTCTTCTTGGCAACTCTCTGCTTGGCTTCGAGCTTCTTTGTTCTATTTTCGCTCATGTAGTACGCGTGTGTGAGTGTACGCATGTGCATGTAGGCCTATGTCTGTGTTTATTATGTGTGTTGTGTGCGTTATTAATTCAACACATTTCATATTATTTCTCTCCTGTTCACGTTTTTTCTTAGAGGCTATCTCTTTGTGGTCGGGCTTGACCTCTTGGCTCTTCTTTCTCCAAGCATGTTCATCAGGCCTTTGCTTAAGAAGCTGTATGCGTGTGAGTGCATGCATGTACATGTATGTCTATGTATGTGTGTGTTGTGCGCGTTATTAATTCAACATGTTTCGCATTATTTCTCTCCTGTTCATTTTTTCCTAGAGGCTCTCTCTTTGCGGTCGGGCTTGGGCTCTTCGTTCTTCTTTCTCCCAGCACGTTTATCAGGCCTTTGCTCATGTAGTGGGTGCATGCACGTGCGCGTATGTCTGCGAAACCTGTATTTGTGTTGTGTGAGTTGCTGGTTCAACGTGTTTCATATGATCGTGTTCATTTTTTCTTGGCGGCTCTCTCCTCGCGGTCGGGCTTGACCTCTTTGTTCTTCTTCCTCCCAGCACGTTCACCAGGCCTGTGCTCATGTAGCCTATGCGTATGAGTACATGCATGTGCATGTATGTCTATGTATGTGTGCGTTGTGTGCGTTATTAATTCACTTGAACATGTTTCGCATTATTTCTGTCCTGTTCATTTTTTCTTGGCGGCCTTCTCCTCGCGTTCGGGCTTGACCTCCTTGTTCTTCTTTCCCAGCACGTTCATCAGGCCTTTGCTCATGTAGTAGGGCTTCTCCGGGCTCCCGTCGTTCATCTCCAGGTCCTCCACTGTTAAAAAACATCGTCATCATCGTCGTCATCATTATGATCATCATCACTATCGTCATCATCATCATCATCATCATCATCAACATCATCATCATCATCGTCGTCATCATCATCATCATCACTACCACCACCATCGTTAGCATTGTCATCATCGTTATTATGATCATCACCATTCAATCATAATCCAATACCTTAGAGTCAAAATTCCCCCGTGGGGATACCGGGGGGGGGGGGGGGTCTTTTGTATAAATAGTTCCCCCACCTTTTGGAAGTTCTGTGCTTGTAGCTTCCTCTAATCTGTCACTCTCTTTGACTCTGCCTTTTCCCTTTGCTTACTGTCATCTACTATCTTTCTGCCTTACCGGTCCATTCTCCTGCCTTTTTTTTTCTCTCCACGAAACGCTTTTCAAAAACATTTCCTCCAGCCGAAGTCGGACTTGCTGGGCCTAACTATTTCTTAGTCAGGCGCATAACGGCAGCATGACGCATCTGCACTCATAATTGACAGGAAACTGTCTGAGCGATC
>CM065707.1:24421666-24426666 GCA_017654935.2 Phymorhynchus buccinoides
TCTCACAAACGGCACCAGTGCAGAATGGCTTGCTGAGGAAGAGCACAAAGTCGGTCAGACTGATCAACCAATTGACAGACAGATAGACAAACAGACAGACAGACAAACAGTAAGGGACAGACAGACAGACAGACAGAGACACTCACAGACGGCAGCGGTGCAGACTAGCTTGCTGAGGAAGAGCACAAAGTCGGTCACTTTGTCCAGTACTATCACCCTGAAACCATCATCATCACCATCATCAAAATCATCATCGTCATCATCATTATTTTGTCGATGTTAACGGCAAGTATGAAAAATGGCTACCCAAGCCAATACGTTTACCATTGTAAAATAAAGGTTCATTTCATTTCATCTCTCTCTCTCTCTCTCTCTCTCTCTCTCTCTCTCTCTCTCTGTCTCTCTCTGTTCCTACCTGACGATGTTCCTCATGATGAGGAAGAAGGCATCTTTGGCAGAGAAACAGAAGTTCTTCCCACGGATGGCAATCTGAAAACAACGACGACGTCAATTTTGCAAACATATTTTGACACACACATTATGTGTTCACAAGGTAGGCAAGCAGACAGACAGACAGACAGATGAGACACACACACACACACACACACACACACACACACACGCATGCACGCACGCACATACACAAACATACAGAACACACACACATACACACACACACACACACACACACACACACACACACACACACACACACACACACACACACACACACACACACACACACACGCGCGCGCGCGCGCGCGCGCGCACGTGGAATAAAACTTAACTGATATTGTACACCCTAATTCACACACACACACCTAAAAAAGAGAATGACAGCTTAGAGGAAGTTACAAGCACAGAACTTCCAGAAGATGGGGGAACTATTTATGCAAAAGATTCCCCGGCATCCCCACGGGGGTGTCTGTGAAATTCGGGTTGCTCCCACCTGGAGAGCTTGTCGCAGCCACCCATTTAAAAAATAATAATTGTGCATGCGATTTTTGTGTGACTGATGAGGAAGGAAGAGGGGGCTGGGGGACTGGTGGTGATTTTTTTCAAAATGACAACTTTTTCGTTGCCACTGGGTTTAATGTGTACTAAGTGCATGGGCACACGGGACCTCGGTTTATCGTATCATCCGGAAGACTCCACGTTCAGACCGTAAGGCCTAGTGCAAACAGACTGAGAGGAAAACTCCCCTGTACCCAGGTTCGAACTCGGGGGGTTCAGGGCCGGATCCAGGGGTGGGGGTGGGTTTACCTGGGTTCCGTACCCCCCACCACCCCACCCACCCTCGCACCAAAAAAAAAAGAAGAGAAAGAGAAAAAAAAGAAAGACAGAGAGTCATACTTACTGTTTGGTTGCTATAAGGTAGTTTTGGCACTTTAGTTTGTTAAAAACAATAGCTTCAGCTTCAGGGGGGGCAAACGCCCCCTCCCCCCTCCCCCCCTGTGCCCCACTGGGGGCAGGCACCGGCCCCCAGACCCCCCCCGCCCATGTTTGTAACCCCCCTCTAATGTGTCCCAGGTTCGGCCCTGGGGTTTATTGTACACGAGGCGAACGCGTTACCTCTGTGCCACTCTACACAGTATCCCCACGGGGACATTTGGCGCTGCTCAATGTGTCGACAGTGTGCGTTCTCAGACCATTGGACGATGTTAATGTATATTATTGTTTCCCTCTGTCCTAATATCTTATATGCAAATTTAATCAATGTCCACATTTTACTCACTGGACGATGTTAATGAATATTATTGTTTCCCTCTGTCCTAATATCTTACAGGGGAAGACGGGGTAAAAAGCGCATGGGCGGGTAAGAAGCCCACCCCAATTATCTCATGAAATGAAGCAAATTGCAGTCTCATTTTGCCCATGAGACGAGCGTTAATGTCTAGCATTCGTCTCATGTGCAAATTTGACTGAAATTTTCTTTATTTCATGAGATAATTGGGGTGGGCTTCTTACCCGCCCATGCGCCTTTTACCCCGTAATGTAAATTTAATCAATGTCTACATTTTACTCAATGGACGATGTTAAATGTTTTTGCTGTTTCCCTCTGTGATGTTTGAGTTATATAATAATGTATGTCTTAGTATCGCTTGTTTATCGAGAGAATGTGAATGTGCTTTGCAATGTCCTCAGGGATCATTAACCCTTTCACCGGCAGCCATTTTTTCGCCCAAAATAGCATTAAACTTAAGTGGGTAGAGAAAAACAAAATCTGCAATATTGGGAAATCCTCTGTGGCATGTATAACATTAAGCCTATCCTTAACCTCCCAGAATTAAGAAAATATGGTTTTCAGGTTTAACAGGCCCTGTTTCGATGCCTTTTAGTGACATGGGTGTTAAACTACTGTGGTGCATAAATGCGACATTGGCGGTGAAAGGGTTAAAGTGATTGATTGATTGATTGATACACCACACACAAAAAGAAGAGAGAAATTGGGTGGGGAACTCACAATGATGTAGGCGTTCTTGTTGAGGAACTTGAGCAGTTTCTCCAGACACCAGAAGCAGCACTTGAGGCACCTGGAAGTGCAGAAGAGAGCATCAGCAGATAAGACACAAAGGCGGATCACATTATTTCTAAGGGGGAGGGGTGTCAAAAATCATGTGGTTATGAGGCATGCATTTTTATGTATTTTTAAATGTATTTTAAAAATGTGTTCTGGTTTTACTGGACTATTTGTTGATATTTGTCCGGTTTGTTAATTACAACATTGCAGTGTTATTATTTATTAGTTCATATTCTTTGTTGTTGATAAATGTGCTTATCTGTATTTTTCTTGTGTGCACCTGGCTGCACTTTCTCTGTTATGAGATAATAAAGATGATTTGGATTAGGATTTGGATGGTATTCTGGAAACAATAATGGTTGTAAAAGAAGATATTGCAGCTTGTGGTCGATGTACTCCAGAATGATGCACAGAGAGAGAGAGAGAGAGAGAGAGAGAGAGAGAGAGAGAGAGAGAGAGAGAGAGAGAGAGAGAGAGAGAGAGAGAGAGAGAGAGAGAGAGAGAGAGAGAGAGAGAGAGAGAGATAGATAGAGAGACAGAGGGAGAGACAAACACAGAGAGAGACAGAGACAGAAAGAGAGAGAGAGACAGAGACAGAGAGAGAGAGGAGAAAGAGAGAGAAAGAGACAGAGAGAGAGACAGAGAGAGAGAGAGAGACAGAGAGAGGGACAGACAGAGAGAGAGACAGAGAGACAGAGACACAGAGAGACACAGAGAGACAGAAACAGACAGAGAAACAGACAGAGACAGAGAGACAACTCACTTGAGCAGGAACTTGGCGACCTGGTTCTCCGATCCTTTCAGCTTGTGGTCAATGTACTCCAGGATGATGCGGACCATCTGCACCACGGCGATGATGAACGACCCGAAAGCCAGGGACCCCAGGTGGTACCTGCCAGATACAACCACAGACAGGCCACGTAGAGACATTACCATACGCACGCGCGCGGACGTACATAGTAATTACATACAGAAAAAATGTGGGTGAGCGTGGGTGCGAAGGTATTCACATTATTGTTACGTTTCCACAGTCATGTGAAAATTGCTGCCATTTTAAAATTAAAGCTGTTGTTGAAAAACTATATTAAAATCGAAAATGTGTGCTCTCAAGGGGTGGGTGGGGGGTTGGTGATGTATTGACCAAGACATACGGAGAAAGAGGGGGAGAGAGAGAGGGGGGGGGGGGGAGAGAGAGAGAGAGTGAGAGAAAGAGAGAGAGTGAGAGAAAGAGAGAGATATACATTACACTTAATGCCCCTATACAAAGAATAAGCGAGACCCAGCGAGAAACAGAGACAAAGATAACATACCTGATGCCCATGTACAGAGTGAGACAAAGAGAGAGAGAGAGTTGAGAATATAGAGAGAGAGAGAGAGAGAGAGAGAGAGAGAGAGAGAGAGAGAGAGAGAGAGAGAGAGAGAGAGAGAGAGAGAGAGAGAGAGAGAGAGAGAGAGAGAGAGAGAGAGAGAGAGAGAGAGAGGAGAGAGAAAGTGAAATTGATAAATGAATTTTATTGACATCAAACAATGCTCTGATGCCAAGGAAGCACAAACCATGAACTAAAGAATATAAGCCTAACTGGCGACTAAAGCAGTTCATAAGGTTGTTTTTAAGAAACATAAAATAAAACATCTTACATACATAGATAGATTACACTAGAGAAAAATAAATGTACACTAAAGAATAACTGTTAGACTGACCAACCAAAAATGATAATTATGTAAGTTACCAATAAGGTAAGTCGGGTAATGCACCACAAAGTTATATGCAACAATCCAATTTTTCTTTTCTAAGCTTAAGAGAGAGAGAGAGAGAGAGAGAGAGAGAGAGAGAGAGAGAGAGAGAGAGAGAGAGAGAGAGAGAGAGAGAGAGAGAGAGAGAGAGAGAGAGAAGACAGACAGAGAGACAGACAGAGACAAAGACAGTGTACCTAATGCCCCTGTACAGGCCATAGATGAGGGGGAAGGCGGGGATGTCGTCCGGCTTGTTCCAGGCCCAGTAGTAGGAGGAGAAGGCCCCTGCCAGGGTGATCTGACCGAGGGCCACGAAGAAGTTCATGATCCACAGGAACATGAACAGCATGAAGATCTGTATGGGGATGATGTACCTGGAAAAGAGCAAAAATAAAATCACTTATACAAGTGGAACCTCCCTTATAAGACCTGATTTTGGTTCTCTGAGAAATTGCCCTTCTTTGTAAGTATTGAAATTACCTCCTTTTTATGACCCCTCCCTTATAAGACCTGATTTTGGTTCTCTGAGACATTGCCCTTCTTTGTAAGTATTGAAATTACCTCCTTTATAAGACCCCTTCCTTATAAGACCTGATTTTAGATGATTTTTGAATATTTCCAAAGAAGGGCAATGTCTCAGAGAACCTCCCAACAAAAAGCATCCAAAATCAGGTCTTATAAGGGAGGTTCTCTGAGACATTGCCCTTCTTTGTAAGTATTGAAATTACCTCCTTTAAAGACCCCT
>CM065707.1:24434166-24451666 GCA_017654935.2 Phymorhynchus buccinoides
ATATTAAGCATGTATGGATTAACATTTGTTATATGTAGCCTATACAAATTTATCAATCAGTCAAACAATAAATTACATTTAGAATTTAAAGTGTTTCTTTGTGTTTCTGATTTGATAGAGTGAATGAGAGAGTGACTGTGAGAGAGTTTGTAATCATGTTGAAATGAGAAGGTTGGACATTTTATATAATAATAAGTAGTGATTACCAAGAGGTTTTTTTCCCCCCATTTTCAAGCCAACATGCAAACATAAATTATGTAACATAACATTACTACAAATATACATAGAAAACGCATACACTCACAAATAGAAATACACATCCAGGAACATAAACAAAGTCTCTCTCTCTCTCTTGAAAGGGTTTTTGACTCTTCCAGCACCATGGGCATCACTCTACACTCCCACCAAATGCAAAGACATTCACTGCCAAGTACCTTGCCATGTGTTCGACTATTTTTAGAGCTTATATCAGCGATGTTTTGGCCGTTAAAGCAATGCATTTTAGTTGAGATGCAACAGACAACCCAAGAACGTAAAAAAATACATGGCGCTAGGAGAGTTAATACTATCGTTTCAAATCAGCTCTCAAGACCCACCTATTCAAGCTACATCACAACCTTTAGGGTATATTACGTCTCGACTCTATTCTCACACACACCCTCCCCTCCCCCCTCCCTTCATATTAGTTTCACTGTGTGTTGACTGCAATGTCTACGTCAGCTTTGTTGCGAGAGAGAGAGAGAGAGAGAGAGAGAGAGAGAGAGAGAGAGAGAGAGAGAGAGAGAGAGAGAGAGAGAGAGAGAGAGAGAGAGAGAGAGAGAGAGAGAGAGTGTGTGTGTGTTGATGCTTTCTTCAACTGATTGTATTTTGTATTGTGTTTTTGGGTGGGGTGAGTGGTGGTGATGGTAATGGTGTGTGAACATGTGTGAATGCGTGTGTGTGTGTGTGGATATGTGCGTACGTGCGTGTCTGCGTGTGTGTGTGGGGGTGGGGTGTATACATACCTATTTTGCATGTGTGTGAGCGATTACTTGTTTTTGTTTTTGAATTTCTTGCTTTTAATTGTTGTTAAGCGCATAGAGCTCCACATTTGGTGGAGGAGTGAGCTATATAAATGATTCACTATTATTATTATTATTATTATTATTATTATCTTGTCCCCCACTTGCTGGCCTCTTTGATGAGCTCGATGGCGATGCAGATCCGCTTCACCAGGAAGATGAAGATGAGCAGCAGAATCAGCGTGACGGTGGCCAGCGTAATGCCTGTAAAGTTCATCGTCATCATCATCATCATCATCGTCGTTGTCATTACTGTCATCATCATCATCATCATCGTGCAATGTCGTCGTACAAATGAAACCTTCCAAAATCATCCAAAATGAGGTCTTATAAGGGAGGGGTCTAATAAGGGAGGGGTCTAATAAGGGAGGTAATTGCAATACTTACAAAGAAGGCCAATGTCTCAGAGAGGTAGGTCTTATGTGGGAGGGAGTCTTATAATGGGAGGTCTTATAAGGGAGGTTCCAATGTAGTCGTTATCATCGTCATCTTCTTCTTCTTCTTCTTCTGCGTTCCCAGGCCATACTTCCATAATGGGTAAAGTACGTAGTGTCCGGTTTTCAGTTGTCACTGGTCTCCCCGCTGCGTACAGCCGACACATTCTGATTTCGGAGGAGCTCAAAGGAGAAAAATTATTTGGAAGATTTTTTTCGGGCAGGAGAATGGGACCAATAAGTCAGAAAGATAGTGGATGACAGAAAGCAAAAGGAAAAAGGCAGAGTCAAAGAGAGTGGCAGAATAGAGGACGTTACAAGCACAGAACTTCCAGAAGGTGGAGGGACTATTTTTGCGAAAGCCCCCCCCCCCGGTATCCCCACGGGGAGACTCGTGGAGGGGGCGGGGGTCGCCCCATTCCCCGTCGTTATCATCAATTTCATCAACGTTTTCATCACCGTCATCATCATCCACCTACATAACAGTAACACACTCAAGTAAAAACAACAACACACAAACACACACGCATGCGCGCGCACGCACACGCACACACACACACACACACACACAGGCACACACACACACACTCGCATGCACGCACATACACACACATACACTTTCTCTCTTCCTCCTCTATCTCTTAAACTTAAACACACACACACACATACACACACACACACACACACACATACACACACACGCACACACGCACGCACGCACACATACACACACGCACGCACACGCACACACACGCACACGCACACACACACACGCACATACACACACACGCACATACACATACACGCATACACACAGACACACACACACACACACACACACACACACACACACACACACACACACACACACACACACACACACACACACACACACACACACTTTCTCTCTCTTCCTCCTCTATCTCTCTTAACCTTAAAAAAATACTTATCGCATTAATATCTCACATAAACCTTGAAAATGTTTCCAAAGACAAATAAATATGATTGGGATTCTGATTCCTAGTTACACACCTCCTCTTCTTCTTCTGCGACGATCACTCAGACAGTGTCCTGTCAAGCATGAGCGCAGATGCGTCATACTGCCGATATGAGCTCGAGCCTAACTTAAAAATAGTTAGGCCCAGCTGGAGAAAATCTATCTGAAGAATTTCTTGTAAAAAGGCAGGACAATTATGGACCAGTAAGGCAGAAAGATAGCAGATGACAGCAAGCAAAAGGGAAAAGGCAGAGTCAAAGAGAGTGACAGATTCGAGGAAGCCTCAGGCACATAACTTCTAGAAGGTGG
Source organism: Phymorhynchus buccinoides (assembly GCA_017654935.2). Lineage (NCBI taxonomy): Eukaryota > Metazoa > Mollusca > Gastropoda > Neogastropoda > Raphitomidae > Phymorhynchus > Phymorhynchus buccinoides. The sequence goes on from CM065707.1 coordinate 24,436,968, forward strand.
AGGAACTATTTGTACGATAGAAAGATAGAAAGATAGCAGATGACAGCAAGCAAAAGGGAAAAGGCAGAGTCAAAGAGAGTGACAGATTCGAGGAAGCCTCAGGCACATAACTTCTAGAAGGTGGAGGAACTATTTGTACGATAGAAAGATAGAAAGATAGCAGATGACAGCAAGCAAAAGGGAAAGGCAGAGTCAAAGAGAGTGACAGATTCGAGGAAGCCTCAGGCACATAACTTCTAGAACGTGGAGGAACTATTTGTACGAAAGACACCCCCCCCCCCCGGTTTCCCCCACAGGATAGTAACACACCTCTAAACCCTGCTCCTCCACCTCCTACCACCCTACCCTAGCGAGCCCCTCCCCCTTCCGCCTTTTAACAACCCTGAGCTGCCCCTTAAAGACCCAGTGACGCACCACGATTAAGTCCCTTGGATTTTTCTGGGTTGCTGTGACCCACATACACATGTCCCCATCTTCAAATTGAGGCTGCATGCTCTTTAAACTGATGTGTCGGTTTGAATTTGGGGCCATTTATATGGGAGTCAGACTTGGTCAAAACAAGATTTCTTTCCAGTTGTAAGAGGGAAAACATGTGAAAAGATCCACAAGACCACGTGTCAAAATCACGGGTTTCACGTGTTTTCCCGTCTTATAACTGGTAAGAAATCTTGTTTTGACCAGGTTTGACTCCCACACAAATGCCCTCAAACTCAAAACGAAGCATCAATTTAAAGAGCAGCCTCAATTTGAAGTTGGGGGCATTTGTATGTGGGTCTCAGCTACCCAGAAAAAAACCCAAGGGACTTAATCGTGGTGGGTCAGTGTGTCTCTAAGGCTCGGCTACACGTCAGCTAAAAACCGTACGACTGTACGATACGATTCGATCACGTGGTCTCGAAGAACAAATGCGATTCGATCTGGTGGTCTCGAAGCGCGAATCACGTTTTGTTCTTCGAGACCACGTGATCGAATCGTATCGTACAGTCGTACGATTTTAGCTGACGTTGTAGCCGGGCCTGTACTGACCGAAGGCCAGCCACGTCTCCTTGAGGTTGAGGTAGTAGCTGAAGTTGAGGGCAAAGGCCTGGGACACACCAATCTCCTCCGTAGCGTTCAGGCTCTTCAGCTCTATGTACTCGTTGAAACTGTAGTAGATACCTGGCCAAACAGACACACAGACACGTACATAACTTATACATGCGCACACGTACATGCACACACACGTTCAGGTTCTTTGGCTCTATGTCTATTCGTTGAAACTGTAGTAGATACCTGGCCAAACAGACACGTACATAAGTTATGCACGCGCACGCGTACATGCGCACACACACACACGTTCAGGTTCTTCAGCTGTATGTACTCGTTAAAACTGTAGTAGATACCTGGCCAAACACACAAACAGACACGTACATAAGCTATGCACGCGCACACGTACATACATGCACACACACACGTTCAGGTTCTTTGGCTCTATGTATTCGTTGAAACTGTAGTAGGTACCTGGCCAAACAGGCAAACAGACACGTACATAAGTTATGCACGCGCACACGTACATGCACACACACACGTTCAGGTTCTTTGGCACTATGTATTCGTTGAAACTGTAGTAGATACCTGGCCAAACAGACACACAAACAAACACGTACATACATTATGCACGCGCACACGTACATGCACACACACACGTTCAGGTTCTTTGGCTCTATGTATTCGTTGAAACTGTAGTAGATACCTGGCCAACACACAAACGGATACATGTTTTTTTTTTTAAAGATATGCATGCACACACAAACACACAGACGTGCAGACACACAAATATACGCGCACATAAAGGCGGTTTGCCAGGGTGTGGCGCGTGGGGCCAGCTCGTGAGAGATTTGGGAGATGAGATGAGGTGCTACCTCTACTCAGAGCCCCCTACACCCCGACAAGCTGTTGCCTCTTTAGCAGACGCGAATTGGCAGGCGCGGTGCTCATGCTGCCTATTGACTCTTCCGGTTGCGTGTGGCGCTACGGAGGAACACATCAGCTTCATACTGGAAGGAAGCGTTTCCTTTGTTCATGTTGGATTGTCTTGTTTTAACCACAGCTGTCTCCCCGTGGGGATACCGGGGGGTCTTTCGTAAAAATAGTTCCCCCACCTTCTGGAAGTTCTGTGCTTGTAACTTCCTCTAATCTGTCACTCTCTTTGACTCTGCCTTTTTCCTTTGCTTACTGTCATCTACTATCTTTCTGACTTATTGGCCCCATTCTCCTGCTTTTTTTCAAAAAAATCTTCCATATAATTCTTCTCCTTTGAACTCCTCCGACATCGGAATGTGTCAGCTGTACGCAGCGAGAGAGACCAGTGAAAACTGAAAACCGGACACATATATACCTTACCCATTATGGTCATATGGCCTGGGAACGCAGAAGAAGAAGAAGAAGAAGAAGAAGAAGAAGAAGAACCACAGCTGTTTCGGAAGGAACATTTAATGTATCTATATTATCAGAAGGTTTTTCAAGCCAACATTAGTCTACCATAAGTAACGTTTCATAAATAACAATCACGAATATTTTGTAGTATGTGACTATATTAGTTGTATTCAGTTGGTATTGCTAGATTTTCACTCATGGGCAATTTTCTTTATGTTTGCGATGCTAAGTGTATTAGTCAAGAACATTTTCTACTAATTATGTTGTATGATACTGCTCAACAAAAATAAGTTTTTACCATAAATCTGACGGAAGAAATATATTAAAAATACAATGAAGAACATACAGCCAAAATATTTTTGCTAACAAAAGCTTGGTGCAGTTTTTATCTAAGATTTCTAGATTCGGTCCCTTAACTAAATAGCTTGATTTTGTGTGGAACGGAACAGCTGTGTAACATGTGCAGATAATTAAAACAAAGCGATTAATTTTTAAAGTTTTTGGAGATTCAGGGGACAGGCGAACGTTGACCTGGATGACCCCTTGGGCCACAGAATGTCTATAATGAACGTGTGGCACCATCTACTTTTTTCTTAAATTCACGTTAAATATTCTACTCCGCACAAGTCGCACGCATGGGACGAACGAGTCATTCAAATCCATTCTGCATTAGGTCCGGAGGTTCCTTAGACACTTTTGTACTAATTTAAAAACATTATCACGTTAGTAATCAATTGTACATCTTAAGAATTATATTTTGACATTTGACATTTAAAATGTTTGAACAAGTGTAAGAAAAGGAATACACATGTTGATTGTTTGTATAAATAGAAAGAGGTCTGTCTCTATCTCTCTGTCTATCTCTCTAAAAAAAAAGATAAAAAAAGAAAAAAGAAAAAAGAAAGAAAGAATATATCTCTCTCTCCATCTCGGGGACAGTCTCTCTCTCTGAAAAAAAAAAAGCAAAAACTCTCTCGAGTCTCTCTGAACACTTTCACGTTTTACATGATATTCATGGTTGTCGTTTAAAGATTCAGCGGCTCTTGTTGTTTTGTTGTTTATTTCGATATTTTCCCACAGGCCTGGGTGTACAATCTACGTATACTTATCTCATTACCCTGTATAAATAAAATTTCGTTCGTTCGTTCTATATCTCAAAACCTTCCCGCGCGGAAAGGAAGGAAGGGGCTTGGTCTAAGTAGGGGTTCACTACTGACGTATCTGTCTGTAGAAGTAAAAGCCATCAGTGTCTTTAGGGCTTAACCCTTTTGCCGCCATCCATCTTCTACCCCAAAAAATACCATTAAACTTAACTGGGTAGAGAAAGAAAATACCTGCAATATTGGGAATTCCTCTGCGACATGCATAACATTAGGCCTGTCCTTACCTCTCAAGATTAAAAAAAATTGGGTCTTCGGATAATAGACCCGGATTGAAAGCATTTTAGTGACGTGGGTGGTAAGCCATTGTGGTGCATGCATGTGACAGTGGCGGTGAAAGGGTTAAGTTAGTCCCTAGCAAGGAAGAAACTCTAGATGTGTGTGTGTGTGTGTGTGTGTGTGTGTGTGTGTGTGTGTGTGTGTGTGAGTAAGGAAGTAAGAGAACGTTGTGTGTAAGCATCGTGCTTATTTTACTTTCTAATGATTAATTATTTGTTTGCCTTTAATGTTCTTCTTGTTATCAATGTAAAGCGCACTGAGCTCATGTGAGAAAGAGCGCTATATAAATTCCCATTATTATTATTATTAGATATTAAGGATATCGAGGATTATATGCTAGTCTGCTAGAATGTTCTATCACAAAAGGAATAAGAATGCTTGTTAAGTACTTTCACGAACATTTTATCCTCTCGCGGATACCATGACCTACAATAAGCCTAGGGTCTCCCATAACCATATATATATTCTTGATCAGCATGTCACAACCTATTCAGATCCTGAATGTTGAACCGCCAGTGCAAACCTCCGTCAAGGAAGACTCACAAAACCGAAATTTCCTTCCTTCATGTCCGAGCTGTATCTGATGAACCAGTGGGTAGAATGGCTTCACATTTTGTGTGGTAATGTAACATGGCGAGTAAATGAAATACATACTTGCAATAAAAAAATTTAAAGCAGAAAAAAGGGTCATTTTAGACTAATGTGCACATAAGGACAAAAAAAGCGCGAAAGGCTGATACTACGTTTTGGCAAATACCCGTCGATATTAGTTATTACCCTATGGCTGACAACCGTCCCTTCACATGTGTCCCTCACTTTTCTTCAAACAACTGAAGAAGATAAGGTTTTACGTCCTCTCCAGTGGCCGACACCTTGTCGAACGACGCTTCCTTGACAACGACACTTTGAGTGCAACATTTTCGTCAAAAGACACTTCGTCGAACAGCGACATTTCGTTGAAAAAAGCTTCGTTGAAAGTGACATGTCCTAGAAAGACACTTTTGTTTTCAATTGAGAGAGAGAGAGAGAGAGAGAGAGAGAGAGAGAGAGAGAGAGAGAGAGAGAGAGAGAGAGAGAGAGAGAGAGAGTGGGGGGTGGTGGCAGTAAAAGAGCTTCATATGTGCATAACAGACGAAATGAGTCGACGAAATATCACGTCGACGAAATGTCGTGTCGACAAACTGTCACGTCAACGAACTGTCGTTCGACGAATTGTTGTTCGACGAAATGTCCTGGACCCGTCCTCTCGGCTGCAAGCAGCACAAGTAGAACGAATGCCATCAACCCATCATCATTGGGGGGGGGGGGGGGGGGGTCAGTAAGAAATAACTATGTACTTCCCTCTGATATCGAGCTGGCTTTCAAGGGAATCCAGTAAAGTTTCAAACTTCAAATACTTTATTTTACAAGGATAAGAATTTAGGCTGGGCCTAGGCTTTCATTCTGTCCTTGGATCTAAGCATGCAACATGTAACTAATACTATAAACGAACATTGAGACACAGAAAGATCGTCAACAGACACAACAACAGTAGCAGAAATATAACAACGACATCGTAGGCAGAGCATCGACATCAGTAATAAGAACAAGCAAAACAGAAAACCAACCGACCAAATAAACAAACAAACAAAGAAATAAATGCAAAACACTACTTCCACCACAATTATGTACTTCTTCTACTACCATTACCACTCCATGAGCAACATCGTAAGACATTTGTCTAAGACCGACAGCAAACATATAATAATATTTTGTGAGCAGGGTTTCTATCTCACCGAAACTCAGAAGGATGAAGACCAGAACGATGGTGATCCAGACCATGATGCCGGCGATCCACCTCATCAGGACGATCCAGATCATGCAGATGAGTATGGCCATGCCCACACCCCTGTTAATATCATCGTCATCATCATTAGCATCGTCGTCATCGTCATCATCATCATCATCATCATCACCACGGTAATCCAGACCATGATGCCGACGATCCACCTCATCACGACGATCCACCTCATGCAGATGACTATAGCCATTCCCACACCCCTGTTAACATCATCATCATCATCATTATCAGCAGCAGCAGCAGCAGCAGCAGCAGCAGCAGCAGCAGCAGCAGCAGCAGCAGCAGCAGCAGCAGCAGCAGCAGCAGCGTCGTCATCGTCATCGTCATCATTGACATATCGTCGTTGTTGTCATCATCATCATCATCAACATCATCATCATCACAGTGTATAGAAGCGCTTCAAATTTTGTGTGGTGATGTATACTTATGGTGCATGGAGGGCCCCATAGAAAATTTGTAACCGTGGTGACCGTGACCTTGGAGTTTGACCTTGAAAACTGGTCAGTAGCAGGGAATGACTGGCTGGACTGTTTGCACTGGTTACCTCCCTTGCTTCGTAAATCTGAGTGAAAGAGGGGGGGGGAGGCGAGAGAGAGAGAGAGAGAGAGAGAGAGAGAGAGAGAGAGAGAGAGAGAGAGAGAGAGCTTAGTGAGAGAGGCCCAGAGAGAGAGAACAAAGCTTGTTATCATGTGTGAATGTGTGTGTGTGAGACATTATGAACATATAACATTCATATTTTCGAAGAAGAGAGAGCATGAATGAATCGTGTGTTACTGTGTGTTGCGTGAATGTGTGTGTTAGCGATTGTGTGTGTGTGAGTGCGCGTGCGCGCGTGCGTGTGTGCGTGCGAAGCGTAGCGAGCAGAACTGCTTAGCTAGTACTAAATATTATAATCAAACATTGTGTAAAACACTACGCAAGAGAACCACAAATGATGATTACTCACACCAGCAGCATCCACCAAGAGGTCAGAACATCCTTGTACAACAGCTCCACGAACTCCTTGGCCTCGTAGAACAGAGCCAGATAGCTGACATACAAGATTCCAGATTAGTTGAATTCATTCATCCCTTTTGCCCCCTGTTTTTGGGGGCGTGGAGGGTGCAACACAAAGCATAACGTAACACGTTGGCTCGCATTACCACATTAATCAAGTTCGAATGAAATAAATGTGAGAGTGTAATGGTCGACTTAGTGATATCCTTTGTTTCACCGCCAGGAGAGAGAGAGAGAGAGAGGGGGGGGGTAGTGATGAGAGAGAGGAGAGAGAGAGAGAGAGAGAGAGAGAGAGAGAGAGAGAGAGAGAGAGAGAGAGAGAGAGAGAGAGAGAGAGAGAGAGAGAGAGAGAGAGAGAGAGGGGGACTCTCTCTCTCTCTCTTTATCCCCAACAAAGGACATCACTAGGATTAGCCCCGTTTGAGTTTGTCGCCACCTGGCGGTGAAATCAACAGCTAAGTCGCTCATTGTACGCAATCGTGCGGCATGTTTTTTGTTAGAGTAACAACAAATGCTTTGTGTTTTCTTCGAAAATTCAAAAAAGAATTTGTGCAAAATGTAATAATTTAACACAACATTCGCTTGCTTTATGAATTAAAATGAGAAAAGGATGACAGAAATTGTAACATTTCAGTCATCATGTCATCATCATCATCATCATCATCTTTTTCAGTTTCTTTCATCATCAACGTCATTAACTAGAATGATGAGCAACTCACAAGCTTTTTGTTGCTAAGGCTGCTGGCCGTGACATTGGTGGACCCTCCATCGATGGTCAATGACGATGATGACAACGATGATGATGATAAAGGTAATAATGATAATGACAATGATGACGAAGAACTCACTAGCTGGCGTCGCTGAGGCTGTCGGCCGTGACATTGGTGGACCCTCCATCGATGGTCAATGATGATGACGACGATCATGACGACGATCATGACGATGATGATGACGATAAAGGTGATAATGATAACGACAATGACGACGAAGAACTCACTAGCTGGCGTCGCTGAGGCTGTCGGCCGTGACATTGGTGGACCCTCCATCGATGGTCATGATGATGACGATGATGATGACGATAAAGGTGATAATGATAATGACAATGACGACGAAGAACTCACTAGCTGGCGTCGCTGAGGCTGTCGGCCGTGACATTGGTGGACCCTCCATCGATGGTCAATGATGATGACGACGATCATGACGACGATGATGACGATGATGATGACGATAAAGGTGATAATGATAACGACAATGACGACGAAGAACTCACTAGCTGGCGTCGCTGAGGCTGTCGGCCGTGACATTGGTGGACCCTCCATAGATGGTCAATGATGATGACGACGATCATGACGACGATCATGACGATGATGATGACGATAAAGGTGATAATGATAACGACAATGACGACGAAGAACTCACTAGCTGGCGTCGCTGAGGCTGTCGGCCGTGACATTGGTGGACCCTCCATCGATGGTCAATGATGATGACGACGATCATGACGACGATGATGATGATGATAAAGGTAATAATGATAATGACAATGATGACAAAGAACTCACAAGCTTTTTGTCGCTAAAAAATGCTGGCGGTGACATTGGTGGACCCTCCATCGATGGTCAATGATGATGACGACGATGATGACGACGATGACGATGATGATAAATGTAATAATGATAATGACAATGATGACGAAGAACTCACTAGCTGGCGTCGCTGAGGCTGTCGGCCGTGACATTGGTGGCCCCTCCATCAAGGGACAGGTCGTAGGTCTTGCCTCCAGAGCTGTAGGACAAGGTGGATGCCCAGTTGGACACTTCCAGGAAAATGGCCGGAATGCAGCGGTTGATCACTGCAGAAACATAAAGAAATGAATCAATAAGGAAGGAAGGAAGGAAGGAAGAAAGGAAGGAAGGAAGGAAGAAAGGAAGGAAGGAAGGAAGGAAGAAAGGAAGGAAGGAAGGAAGATAGGAGGTGCTGCCTCCTGAGCTGTAGGACAGGGTGGAGGCCCAGTTGGACACCTCCAGGAAAATGGCCGGAATGCAGCGGTTGATCACTGCAGAAACATAAAGAAATGAATGACTAAGGAAGGAAGGAAGGAAGGAAGGAAGGAAGAAAGGAAGGAAGGAAGGAAGGAAGAAAGGAAGGAAGGAAGGAAGATAGGAGGTGCTGCCTCCTGAGCTGTAGGACAGGGTGGAGGCCCAGTTGGACACCTCCAGGAAAATGGCCGGAATGCAGCGGTTGATCACTGCAGAAACATAAAGAAATGAATGACTAAGGAAGGAAGGAAGGAAGGAAGGAAGGAAGAAAGGAAGGAAGGAAGGAAGAAAGGAAGGAAGGAAGGAAGATAGGAGGTGCTGCCTCCTGAGCTGTAGGACAGGGTGGAGGCCCAGTTGGACACCTCCAGGAAAATGGCCGGAATGCAGCGGTTGATCACTGCAGAAACATAAAGAAATGAATGACTAAGGAAGGAAGGAAGAAAGGAAGGAAGGAAGGAAGGAAGGAAGGAAGGAAGGAAGATAGGAGGTGCTGCCTCCAGAGCTGTAGGACAGGGTGGAGGCCCAGTTGGACACCTCCAGGAAAATGGCCGGAATGCAGCAGTTGATCACTGCAGAAAAAAAAGAAAAGAATGAATAAGGAAGGAAGGAAGGAAGGAGGGAGGGAAGGAGGAAGGAAGGAAGGAAGAAGGAAGATAGTAGGTGTGACTCTCAGAGGTGTAAGACAGGTTGGACACCTCCAGCAAAATGGCCAGAATGCAGATCACTGCAAATAGAAAGAAAAAGAAAAATGAATCAGTGAATAAGAAGGGAAGAAAGATGGATGGATGGATGGATGGAAGGAAGGAAGGAAGGAAGATAGTAGCTTAGACCCAATCAGTCACATCCAGGAAAATGGCAGGAACACATCGGTTTATGACTGCATAAAAAGGGGAAAACAAATCAATGAATAGATTAGGAAGGAAGGAAGGAAGGAAAGAAGAAAGAAAGAAGGTAAGTAAGGAAAGAAGTATGTAAGGAAGGAATGATGGAAGAAAGGAAGGAAGTAAAGGAAAGAAGGAAAGAATTAAGGAAGGAATGATGGAAGGAAGAAATACGGAAGGAAGGAAGGAAGGAAGGAAGGAAGGAAGGAAGGAAGGAAGGAAGGGGGAAAGGATTAGAAAGGGAGGAAGGAAGGGGGAAAGGACGGAAGGAAGGAAGGAATGGAGGAAAGAAATAAGGAAGGAATGGAGAAAGGGAAAAGGTAAGAAAGGAAGGAAGAAAGAATGAAGGAAGGAAGGAAAGAAGGAAAGAAGGAAGGAAGGAAGGAAGGAAGGAAGAAAAGATGTAAGTAAAAAAAAAGAATAAAGACAATAGGAGGAAGGAAGGAAGGAAGGAAGTAAAGAAAATAAGTAAAGCAAGGAAGGAAAAGGATAGGGGAATGAAAGTTAGGAAGTTAGTTAGTGAGGAAGTACCCTTCTGTAATGTTATTGAAAACGAATGACGATACCTTGTAGCATAATACCAAAGATATTCTAAAAGGGTAAGATGGATTACTTAAAAGCTCGGCGAACCGGGCTGATAGAGTTATCGTTAGTGCGGACGTATACACTATTCACAGTGGAGGCTATCCAAAAACTCGGACTGGAACTTGAACGGAGAATTCAACTGGCCTATCGATGTGTAAAATGTGTCACGTTTCAAAGGGACATAACCAGTGTTTCTGTCCTCACTACTCATATAGGGAAAAGAGACCGGATGTTTATCTTCCCCTGTACAGTCTTTGATAATACTACTCCACTTTATATATTGACATGGGTACAACTACACAAAATGAAAAAAACCCTGAAAGGCCGGGAAGTCTAGAGGTAATGTTCCCCTGCAGCTGAAGAAAAAAAATAATTTATGAAGGTATTTTAGTTGGCTTTTTTTCTCTCCACAATGTATACAAATGTTTATTTTAAAGTGTTTGAAAAATACAGTAGACACACAAAGATCTTGTTTGACAAATTTAAAAAAAAGAAAATTCCTTTTCTGGTAAAATTCAAAAACAGGAAATCCTTGTATACCAGGAAAAGTTCCACCCATGTATGAAAAAAAGGAAATTCCTTTTCTGGTAAAATTCAAAAACAGGAAATCCTTGACTCAGCCCTGAAAGTGGCGAGTGAAAAACAAAATTGGCGAGTTTATCATTCACTTCACCCGCTAAATGCGAGTGGGCAAAAACCGATGTTCTTTCTCGCGCGAGATTCCTTTCCCAATCCATGTTTTCCCACGCACCGGAAATACGATACACAATTTGCGTGCTCGCCAGCCAGTGCATCATCGAAATGAAACGTTCTTCGGCTTCAACTTCAAGTTCAAAGGCATCGCAGCCATCACCCAAAAAGGGTAAGAGTGAAACACGAACTTTTCTACCAAAATGGAAGAAAGAAGTTTCGTGGCTTCTCTTCGACGACAAAGCCAAAAACTTTTCTTCTTCTTCTTCTTCGCCTCAGGCAGCCAACTACATCAGGTTTGGCTGGTAAAATGTTTGGTTTGGCTGGTAAAAAAAAGAAGTTACCAGCCAAAGGCTGGTGGACAACATTTTCCACTTTCAGGGCTGCTTGTATACCAGGAAAAGTTGCGGTAAAGGTCAAGATGTGCCACCCCCCCTCCATATCTCGGGTAATTGTATTTTTCCGTTTTTGCCTTTCTTACCATACATAAAGCTGTATTTTAGGAACATTTTTATCTAATAACCTTTTTGGAATACTAACCCTATCCCTAACCCTAAAACCCTATAAGAACGGAAAAACGCAACGAACCACAACTGTGACAAATCGCGGTGTACTGCAGTACATAGTGGGGGGGGGGGGGGGGGGGGGGGGGGGGGGGGGGGGGGGGTGGGTGGAGGAGGGTTAGATTTAGGGCTAGGGTTAGGGATAGGGTTATTATTCCAAAAAGGTTATTAGATAAAAATGTTCCTAAAATACAGCTTTATGTATGGTAAGAAAGGCAAGAACGGAAAAATACAATTAATGGATAAATGCATGGGGGGGGGGGGGGGGGGGGGGGGATCTAAATGGGGGGGGGCATATTTAATTTTGCATGAGTTTACTTCACCTGAAGTGGACTTGACGTAGTAGGAGGCGCAGTCGTCGTTATCAAAATGGTCCACTGGGTACTGAAACAGTGTGGGGTGGGTGGGTGAAAAACAACAACAGCAAAACATATAGGAACGAGGACCCATCTAAATGGTACTAATAAAAACTAATAAAAAAAATGGCAGCGATTTAATGCTCCAAAAAAATAGATGATTTTGACAAAAAAACAGATGCTTGTGGCAAAAGAAAAGACCATCTAACCCTAACCCTATCCCTAACCACGGAAATAACCCAAGAAATAGAGCAGGAGGGTGTAAATCTACATATTTGCCGAGAAATCGATGTACAAAGCCATGCACTTATACTATTTTTTTGCTGGAACCATTTCTTTTTTTTGGGTTGATAAATTTTAATAAGTCTTAAAAAATGCATGGGTTCTTTTCACAACATTCTTGAAAATCTGAAAGTCGGGGGTTCAGGGGTCACCTAGTCTCCTCCGGGTCACAGGAGAAGAAGAATTGTCCCCTTCCCCTCCGCCCCAACCCCCATCAAGCTGAAGGGAAAATGCTATTATAAATGGATATGACAGGATCGCCTTAAAGAGGCACCCTGACGAATGGGTTTTGTAAGAAACATGTTGAGATCACCAGAAAAACACCCTTTACAGAAATTGGCACACTCACTTTGCTCTGGTTTCCTTGAAATCAAACTGTCAAATCGGCGATTCCTCCTTGTCGGAGGTGCTGGAAGTCAAATTATTTAACTGAAAGAGAAGACGTGTGCCGTCTCTTTTCTAATGGCCGCCTGAGTTTAGACCAAATCGTTTGCACGAAATGTTCGCAATACAAGCCTTTTTATTTTTTATTAAAATTTTATATCTCTCCGGCATCTCCGCCATGGAGGAATCGCCCTTTTCACAGTTTGATTTCTAGGAAACCAGAGCAAAGCGAGTGTTCCGATCCTTGAAATGGCTGTCTTTCTGGTGATCTCGACGTGTTTCTTGCAAATACTCATCCGTCAGGGTGCACCTTTATTAAAGTACAAAGCTAATGCGTGACACGGGAAAGTGGTGGTATAGGGACAGGATATGGTGACAAAGGGAGGCTACTCCTCAATTTTCCTTTAATCTGACATCCCCCCCCCCCCCCCCCCCCCCCCCCCCCCCCCCCCCCCCATGCCAGTGGGAGAAAAAAAAACAAGTGCAACGCCAAGCGGCTGCAAAGTCCTCTCGCAGCATCGCCGAGCTACTCCGAAATCGGAATGTGTCGGCTGTACACATACATGAAAACGCATCAAAACAGCACGTAACTACATAAAAACGCATCAAAACAGCACGTAACTGAATAGTTTTTTTTATATATAGCCTTGGGGTTCTGACCCGTGATTTGAGCGCGCGCGATCATGCGCACATGCGCGCACAGAAAAATTCATGACAACTGTGTTATAGACCATTCATCAAGAAATGTGGGGGAAAAAACTGCATTAAAATACATGCAAAACTTCGCGAGATATTAGCGATTATGTGTTTCGGGGGTTGAACCCCGTAACTGGCGCGACCTTGACCTTAATGTAAAACTAAATACATCAGTGGATAGCTTGCCTCTTGGCAAACTAGTATACCAAATTTGATGATGATAGACTGAATAGTTTTTGAGAAAAACGGACGAATAGCCGGACGGACGGACGGACGGACGGACGGACACTGACGGACGGACGGACCAGACAAAAACAATAGCTCCCCGAACCTTCGGCTCGGGGACTAACAACATAAAATTCACGAACATAGCAAAATAGCATGAAGAGAAGCACCATGCATTACGTTTTTGACTGTCTGTGTATCATTCGATTTTCTTCTCTCTTTTTGTTTGTGGCTCAAGCCACAAACCTATAACTCACTTTGTCGGTCGGTCGGTCTGTCGGTCCAAAATTGTCGCACATTTTGACAAAATTGTCGCACTTCAAATCGAGGCTACACTTCAAAATAATTGAGGCCACTCTTTAAAATGATGTATTTTAAAAGCGTACAAAATAATAAACATATGTAATACAGACACTACAACAGACACGACGAGTATGCGGTGCTTCTTTTGATGAGTATAAGTAGGATACATAGTTTTAAATGTTTTCCAAAATATATAAAAAGTTACGGAATGGTGCAGAGATAACATTCTGGTTTACAGATTAAAATTATTGAAAAGCCAGGGGAGGTAACTCATGATTGGAGTGGTAAAAATAGACCGCGTGCCACAAACTATTGCGATTTCGCGCTTTTTTTGTTTTAAAGTGGACGGATTTCAACTCCCCCCCCCCCCAAAAAAAAAAATAGGTGTAATGAAAACGTATCACGTAAACAAACAAGAGCGAAATCGCAATAGTTTGTGGCACGCAGTCTATTTTTACCACTCCAATCATGAGTTACTTCCCCTGGCTTTTCAATAATTTTAATCTGTAAACCAGAATGTTATCTCTGCACCATTTCGTAACTTTTTATATCTTTTGGAAAACATTTAAAACTATGTATCCTACTTATACTCATCAAAAGAAGCACCGCATACTCGTCGTGTCTGTTGTAGTGTCTGTATTACATATATTTATTATTTTGTACGCTTTTAAAATACATCATTTTAAAGAGCGGCCAGAAGTGTAGCCTCGATTTGAAGTGCGACAATTTTGGACCGACCGACCGACAAAGTGAGTTATAGGTTTGTGGCTTTAGCCACAAACAAAAAGGGAGAAGAAAATCGAATGATACACAGACAGTCAAAAACGTAATGCATGGTGCTTCTCTTCATGCTATTTTGCTATAGGAGAAGGAAGAAAATCATTGTATTAATACTTTACTAATGGCCCCAACTTTCAGATGGTGACCAGTAAAGCCGGGTTCACATTAGACGCGTAAGTTCCGTACGGAAAACCTTAAACAAGTGGAAGAAAGGAGGATACAACTTTA
>CM065707.1:24454166-24462136 GCA_017654935.2 Phymorhynchus buccinoides
GAATACAATAACGTCACTTTACGCTTGTCGTGGAGTTGTTTGTTTGTAGTGGATCCTTTACTTGCTTTCAGGGATCTTGTACCTTCGACAACATTTACATGTATATGTTACGCCCAATCCGTGAAATTGCCTATTTCATGAAATGGGCAAAATGCCTGGCCCAATTTATGAAATGGACAATGTATATCACATTTTTGAATCCCCATTCACACAGGTATTGATTAAGGTTGATTCAATGGTATCACACTTTTCTACATTGTATGTGCACCCCTATCCTGCCCCCCAACTCGACCATATGCTAAGCTGGGGCATGCCTGAGCCACATGTTGAATCAAACGTTTCATCAAATTAAGTCTGAATACAATAATTTTAACTGATCTACAGATGAGATTTATCATTCGTTTGAACCAATTATTGATCCATGTGTGCTAATGAACACAAACTATTTTTCATTCGTATTGCTTTTCTTAATTGCAAGTTATAAATTGGCTATTTCACGAACTGGGCAAACAATTTTGCCCATTTCATGAATTGGTCAATTTCATGGATTGGGCGTAACGTATATACGTGTGAAGCGTGAACTGTAGCGAATGAGTTGAATATTGGTCAACACAACAATTATTGAAGACTGAAAACCTACGTAGATTGTTATAACTGGGCGATAGATACATTGTGTGGGCCTACTAGGCAACACCACATGCATGTTTGGTGAGCGGAGTGCAATAACGTATTTATTCCAGTTTAAAGGGGTACCCTGACGGATGAGTTTGTGCCAGAAACACGTCGAGATCACCAGGAAAACACCCTTTACAGAGATCGCAGCACTCACTTTGCTCTGGTTTCTTAGAAATCAAGCCGTCAAATCGGCGATTCCTCCTTGGCGGAGGTGCTGGAAGTAAGATTGTTTCACTGAAAGAGAAGCCTTCTCTTTTCTAATGGCTGCCTGAGTTAGACCAAATCGTTTGCACGAAATGTCCACAATGCAAGCCTTTTTATACGGTTTTTATACAGTTTACCAAAAGGAGTTTCGCTCACAACAAAGGACATATCCCCAATTTTGTTTGCTGTACTATAAAGAAGAAAAAGCTTCAACCACTCTGAGTGTCCTCCACCCACCCCATCCACAATGGCTTATTTCTCTCCGGCAACTCCGCCAAGGAGGAATCGCCGTTTTGACCGTTTGATTTCTAGGAAACCAGAGCAAAGTGAGTGTTCCGATCCTTGAAAAGGCTGTCTTTCTGGTGACCTCAACGTGTTTCTTGCAAAAGCTCATCCGTCATGGTGCACCTTTAAGCCCAAGGTGAAGGGATGGAGTGAGTGAGGGTGGGGGGGGCGGGGTGGGGGGGAGGGCTCTATGCTCACATTTTCACTTTTGAGGGAGAAACCCCATGAGATTGAGAGAAACGAATTAAAGTATTGCTTTCCCCCTCAACTATTATCATTATCTTCCCCACATGGAAAATGTGAATATTGTAGCTTAGAAAAAAGACAACTAACAAAATGCCAAACAAAGAAACCAACTAAGCAAAAACAAAAAACACAGACACACACACAGACACACACACAGACACACACACACACAAACACACATACACTCATTCTCTCTCTCTCTCTCACACACACACAAACACACACACTAACACACACACACACACACACACACACGCACAAAAAACACACACACACACACACACACACACACACACACACACACACACACACACACAAAACACACACACACTCATTCTCTCTCTCTCTCTCACACACACACACACACACACACACACACACACACCACACACACACACACACACACACACACACACACACACACACACACACACACACACATTCACACACACACACACACACACGCGCGCACGCACACACACACACACATGCGCGCGCACACGCACACGCACACGCACTAAAGGTATGCGTACACAGTATACAAAGAAGAAGAAAAAGCTATGTGACACAGTGAGCTAGCTACACGCAGAACACAAAAAGTAAACATCTTCATCAACTACTTACGTGGGCCTACATTGACGTCATCATATGCAAAAATTAAGGCATTACCTATTAATGGTTGGTTTTTAACAAACATACAAACTGTCATAAAATGGGCCAAAACATACTTGTAGACGCTCGTAACCGTTCTGATCGCATACAATTTCTCAAAGCAACCGCTTAACTCTTCTAGCGCCATGTAGTTTTTTTACACTCTTGGTTGTCCGTTGCATTTCAACCGACAAGAGGGGAGTAACTAATTTTTTCCGAGTACGCTTGTATTGTTTTGAACGGCAGAAACGGTGACACAAACTCTAAAAAAAAAAGACAAACACATGGCAGGGTGCTTGGCAGTGAACGTCTTTGCATTTGGTGGGAGTGTAGAGTGATGTCTTGGGCTCACCCATGGTACTAGAGGAGTTAAAGACCCACCACGTCACGTCTTAAAATAATGTTTTTCACGTGTTTTCACTCTTAAGAAATAGTAAGAAATCTTCCAAGCATAAGAGGGAATGTGACACGTGACGTGTGGGGTCTTTAAAAAAAATGGAACGATTACGTTCATTGAATGCCTCAATATTGCCTAAATGCGGAAATAGGTTTTTGTGTTGTTGGACCTACGCATCTTTGCTCAAAACGATAAGGCAAGTCACAAAATCAATGTGTGGAAAAATGAAACATTTTCAAACAGACGCACTGGAGTAATTTTCAAATAGACGCAATAAAGGAATTTTCAAATAGACGCAATAAAGTAATTTTCAAATAGACACAAGGGAGTAATTTTTAAACAAGCGCAATGGAGTAATTTTCAAACAGACGCAATTGTGTCAATCTGTGTGCCTGCATACTCGCGGTCTTGTGTGTGAGTCTGTGTGTGCGCGCGTGTGTGAGGGGGTTATGTGTTGGCATAAATGTACACGTGTGTGTGTGTGTGTGTGTGTGTGTGTGTGTGTGTGTGTGTGTGTGTGTGTGTGTGTGTGTGTGTGTGTGTGTGTGTGTGTTGGTGTATGTGTAGGTGTGTGTCTGAAAGTAAGAGAGAATCTGAGGGAGAGACTGATACATGAATGATGTCAATCAATCAATCAATCAATCAATGATGTAATCTGATTTTGTTACCATTTTTCTCTCTCTCTCTTGTTTTGTTGTCCATTCGATGTGCATGCTTTCGTTGTTGTTGGATTGTGTCTTGGTGCAAAACCAAAACGATTTCCTTCGTATTCTGATACATTGGCTGATTAAAACCCTTTCATCGCCACTGTCGCCTCTTGGCACCACAATGGTTTAACACCCATGTCACTGAAAGGCATCAAATGAGGGTCTGGTATCCAGTGACCTTAACCCTTTCACCGCCAATGTCGCATTTATGCACCACAATGGTTTGACACCCATGTCACTAAAAGGCATCAAATCAGGTCCTGTTATCCAAAGACCCTATTTTCTTCATTTTGGAAGGTAACGATATGCCTAATGTCATACATGTCACAGAGGAATTCACAATATTGCAGATAAAAAACATTATCTACCCAGTTAAGTTTAATGGTATCTTTGGGCTGAAAAATGGCTGGCGGCAAAAGGGTTAATATGTTCTTAATTTTGGGAGGTAAGGACAGGCCCTACATAATATGCATGTCACAGAGGAATCCCCAATATTGCAGCACTAAATATTTTCTCTACCCGGGTAAGTTTCAGTTAATGGTGCATTTTGGCTGAAGAATGGCTAGCGTTGAAAGGGTTAAATTAACCCTTTCACCGCCAGCAATATTTCAGCCAAAATATTCCATTAAAAACTTACCTGGGTAGTCAACAAAATCCTTCTGCAGTATCTGAGATTCTTCTGTGACATATAAATAAAATAACGTCTATCCTTACTTCCCAAACTAAGACAATAAGGTCTTTGGATAATAGACCCCAATTTGATGCCTTTTAAGCTGGCGACAGACTATGTGACTGCCTTATGTCACTCGATCAGGTCGTGACGTTGACCAAATTTAGTTTTCCGCACAGAAGAGGTCACAAGCCATCTAACTTGATCAGACTCGATCAGTGAAATTTAGAACCCGCCCTATTCGGCCCTGTCACCTAACTGGGCCCGACTGAGTCTGACTGATCGAGCAGCATGGTATGCAAATGAGGTGAAACGTCACGACAAGATCGAGTCACATGAGGCAGTCACATAGTCCGTCGCCGGCTTTAGTCAAATAGGTATTAATTCACAGTGGTGCTAAAATGCGACTTTGACAGTGAAAAGGGTTAAAGAATCTTGATCTTGAGTGGTACCCCCACCCCACCCCCACCCCCCCTCCTCCCACATACCGTGCTCTGTTTGTCCACGTTATACTTGCAGATCATCTTGTTGCGTTCAGTGGGGTCGATGGCCATGCTGAGCCTCTCCACTGCCACCGTCTCCAGGTACACCCAGTAAGTGCTGGGGCAAGAGGGCACGCACACCTACCGCACAGACACACGCGTTAAAAAACCCAATGGGAGAGAAAAAGGCACGCACACACCTACCGCACAGACACACGCGTAAAAAAACATTGGGAGAAAAAGGCACGCACACCTACCGCACAGACACACGCGTAAAAAAACATTGGGAGAAAAAGGCACGCACACCTACCGCACAGACACACGCGTAAAAAAACATTGGGAGAAAAAGGCACGCACACCTACCGCACAGACACACGCGTTAAAAAAACATGGGAGAGAAAAAGGCACACACACCTACCGCACAGACACACGCGTAAAAAAACCATGGAAGAAAAAGGCACGCACAGACACTCGCAAATAAGCAACAAAAAACCCCACAAAAACCACACACCGCACGTCCACTGCAACTACAACTTGTACAAGCCTTCAGACACATAATGCACGCACGCACGCACGCACGCGCACGCACAAACCTTAAGAAACCTTAAGCGAAGTAAACGCACATACACAAAACACACGCACACACAGAGACACAGACAGACAGACAGACACACAGAAGGAAAAAAAAACCACACGCACACACACACACACACACACACACACACACACACACACACACACACACACACACACACTTAAACGCTATTAAACACTCACGCAAACACACACACACCGGTACACAAAAAACAACAACACACAAACACACACACACATACACACACACATACTCTCTCTCTCTCTCTCTTTGGCCTCACTCGACCCTCACCACACCCCCCTCCCTCCCCCCTCCCCACCCCCACCCACGTATGCCCGCGACATACCTGCGGTGTGGGACAGCCCAGAGTGACCACAGAGACTCCCATCTGGGCACACTTCAGCATGTCGAAGAACATCAAATAAGGATTGTCCCTGAAAAGGACAAAACCCAAAAACAATAATAACAAGTGCAACGCCGAGCGGCTGCAAAGTCCCCTCGCAGCATCGCCGAGCTACTCCGAAATCGGAATGTGTCGGTTGTACACATACATAAAAACGCATCAAAACAGCACGTAACTACATAACAACGCATCAAAACAGCACGTAACTGAAGGTTTTTTTTTATATAGCCTTGGGGTTCGGACCCGTGATTTGAGTGCGCGCGATCATGCGCACACGAGCGCACAGAAAAATTGACATGACAACTGTGTTATAGACCATTCATCAAGAAATGTTGTGAAAAAAACTGCATTGAAATACATGCAAAACTTCGCGAGATATTAGCGATTATGTGTTTCGGGGTTTGAACCACGTAACTGGAGCGACCTTGACCTTAATGTAAAACTAAATACATCAGTGGATAGCTTGCATCTTGGCAAACTAGTATACCAAATTTGATGATGATACACTGAATAGTTTTTGAGAAAAACGGACGAATAGCCGGACGGACGGAGGCACGCCGGCCGGACGGACACCGGACGGACGGACGGACCAGACAAAAACAATAGCTCCCCGAACCTTCGGCTCGGGGACTAATAATAATAATAGCAAGAAGAAACAGGATAGCACAGCCATACATATAAACTGTCCACTCAGTTCCATGCAAACTGGTGTGGCATTCTCAAAATGGATTTTTTCTCAACATGTCTGCTCATGTGCGAAGAGCTAGGGAAAGGCTTAGGGTTAGGGTTAAGGTTAGGGATAGGCTTAGGGTTAGGGTTAGGAATAGGGTTAGGGATAGGCTTAGGGTCAATTTAGTGTCGAATACACAAAAGATAAAATTTGATGGTACGTCATGATCGATTTCGCACATGCGCAGACATGTTGAGAACAAATCCATTTTGAGAATGCCACACCGGATCAGAACAAAAGCACGAATCTGTCAGGACAATAATATTTAGTTCGTCGTTTATAATGGAAGTTTTGTTCACAATCACGCAGGCGTACACGCACACATACACACGCACGCACGCACGTACGCGCGCGCGCACACACACACACACACACACGTACGTACGCACGCACGCACGCACGAACTACATCGGCCGACAATGCATTCACGAAGCATGAATGGAACACCAAATCAGAAAAATAATCAAACCACACACGTTGTACTATAATTATGATTTCTTTATTTATTTCTCTAAAGAAGGTGGGTGTTTTTTTCTTTTTCTTAAAATGCGAGTATAAAATAAGAACAAACACAGCTTCCCTCACACACACTGTAAACACAAAACAAAGACAGACAGAGAGAGAGAGAGAGAGAGAGAGAGAGAGAGAGAGAGAGAGAGAGAGAGAGAGAGAGAGAGAGAGAGAGAGAGAGAGAGAGAGAGAGAGAGAGAGAGAGAGAGAGAGAGAGAGAGAGAGAGAGAGAGAGAGAGAGAGAGAGAGAGAGAGTGAGAGAGAGACAGAGAGACAGAGAGAGAGAAAGACAAGAGACAGAGAGAGAGAGAGAGAGAGAGAGAGAGAGAGAGAGAGAGAGAGAGAGAGATGAAAGAAAGAGAGAGAGAGAGAGAGAGAGAGAGAGAGAGAGAGAGAGAGAGAGAGAGCAGAGACAGAGAGAGAGAAAGAAAGAGCCAGAGAAACAGAAAGAGAGAGAGAGAGAGAGAGAGAGAGAGAGAGAGAGAGAGAGAGAGAGAGAGAGAGAGAGAGAGAGAGAGAGAGATAGAGAGAGAAACAGACAGAGACAGACAGAGAGACAGACTAAGACAGACAGACAGATGGAAAGTTTTTTTCACTGACTTTTGATCTCCGGTACCACAGACGTTTCCGTAGCTGTCTGTAGGGTAGATCAACTTCACCGGGTCTCCACGAGCATACCCTGCATACGGTCATGAGAGAAAAGTACAGTTTCGCACACACATACATACATGCTTGATGCATCTACACACACGCGCACACGCTAGCGCACATGCGGGCACTCACTCACAGAGGAGAGAGAGAGAGAGAGAGAGAGAGAGAGAGAGAGAGAGAGAGAGAGAGAGAGAGAGAGAGAGAGAGAGAGAGAGAGAGAGAGAGAGAGAGAGAGAGGAGAGAGAGAGAGAGAGACAGAGAGAGAGAGAGAGAGAGAGAGAGAGAGAGAGAGAGAGAGAGAGAGAGAAGAGAGAGAGAGAGAGAGAGAGAGAGGGAGACAGAGAGAGAGAGACAGAGAGAGAGAGAGAGGAGACAAGAGAGAGAGAGAAGAGAGAGAGAGAGAGGAGAGAGAGAGAGAGAGAGAGAGAGAGAGAGAGAGAGAGAGAGAGAGAGAGAGAGAGAGAGAGAGAGAGAGAGAGAGAGAGAGAGAGAGAGAGAGAGAGAGAGAGAGAGAGAGAGAGAGAGAGAGAGAGAGAGAGAGAGAGGATACAGAGAGATAGAGAGAATACGAATATGAATACGAATGTTTTATTGAGGGTAAAAAGGATAAGCTACAATAGCTTCTTTACACCTTGCCCTCTCACTCACACATTCACACCATGCATCAGGCAAAGACAAATTAACATAAAAACAATCAAGTCAAGAAAATGAACAAACATTGGCACATGAAATAATTGAAAAAGAATCAAAAATGGGAATTAAAA
>CM065707.1:24472636-24477636 GCA_017654935.2 Phymorhynchus buccinoides
GGAAGGGGGAGGGCCGGGTGGGGTGGGGGGTGTCTCTTAGCAGGGTGGCCACACACATACACTTACATACTCACACATACACACAAGACACACACACACACACATGCACACAGACTCTCTCTCTCTCTCTCTCTCTCTCTCTCTCTCTCTCTCTCTCTCTCTGCTACAGCGAATGTGTTACAATGACTCGGAGATAAGCGTGTGAACATAATGTGTGTCAGTGTGTGTGTGTGTGTGTGTGTGTGTGTGTGTGTGTGCGTTGCGTGTGTGCGTGTGCGTGCGTGCGTGTGCGTGCGTGTGCGTGCGTGCGTGCGTGTGTGTGTTTGTATGTACGTGTGTGTGGTGTGTGTGTGTGTGTGTGTGTGGTGTGTGCATGTTTGTGAGTGTGTGCGCATGCGTGTGTGTGTGTGTGTGTGGTGTGCTGTGTGTGTGTGTGTTGTGCGCGTGGTGTGCGTGCGTGCGTGCGCATGCGTGTGTGTGTTTTAAGGTGTGTAATATTGATATTTCAGCTTCATTTCAAGGGGTGCTGAAAACAGCTGTACATAATGGCACAGAACATTAATTTTGCTTGACATAAAATTCAATAGATGAGAAAAAGGCTTTTGTTGTGCACGGGTGCTGTGACGAGGTAATGGGTTAAAAGGCTAAGTCTCTAGGGAAGACTTTAGATAATTTGCCTTTAGCCCACTTCTCTAGGGTATGGGAGATGAGCAACTTTCCCGGCCCCTTTTCATCTAATAAATTTATATTTGTGCCCGGGTTCTGGCTCGTCATGGTTGTAAGAAATACAAGTGGTTGAATTGCTCTAAATGGCAGACAGAGAGAAGTAGGGTTTTACATGAAATTACAAGACTCCCACTCTCATCAGTCTGACCAAAGGGTTCAGGATTATTTGACACTTGTATTTTATTTACTCCCAAAATCTGCATAAGATTATGCAACAATAATAATAAAGCAGCTCAATGGCGCCAAAACAAAATATGAATAAAACACAATGAAATCCGAAAGGATTCACAAGACTTTTGTCTTTCTATAAGATTCGCCCCATGCCGGAAGGGTTACTAATTATATTCGGTGTCCGTAGGAAAGTTCAAATGATTGGCGCAGTCAGGTAGACTTAGCTGTTTGAAGTTCTGGGCTTGCTCGTCAGGTGAGAGTAGCTCCCAGTCGTTCCGATTACGGCTTCGCGGGATGGCACGGTTCAAGCGTGGTCTCCTCGCGGATTCTGGGTGCGGGTCGTCTTGGCGGCGATCCCGTCTTGGTGCTTGGTGGAGTCCGGGATGATCTTCCGGCCCACGATGCCCTGCTGATAATCACAGGAGAAGGTGGATGTAGATCTCTATGGCTTAGAGACAAGGGGCTTCAGTCGGCAGGGAATTAGTGAATCCCAACCGGCTTGAAGGCTTCCCTTGTACAATAGCACTACATGTAGTTAATAAATAAACTGAATTTCAGTTAACAAACTGAGATCAGTAAAACATAAAAGGTGATCAATCCATCATCACTCTCCATCCAACACCTGGAAAGGAATGGTATCATAAAGTGCAAGATTGCGGCCCATAGGTTTCCTACTAAAAATAGACAAAAGGGTTAGTAGGCATAAACTCCGGTTCTGGTACCAAAAGTGTTCAAGTCAAAAAACACACACACACAAATAATCAGTGCACATAAATAGAATAGAATGTTTACCACTTCTTTTCTATAACATATCTATCTACTCCTTATTCATCATTGAACATAGGATCTAGATCAAAACTAGAGTCAAACAAACCAGATCTCAATCACCTGCCATCAATAATACTTACTAGTGGGCTTATGATGACTGGTTGTGAGTGTTGCTCTAGCTACGTTTCAGCATCTTGTGTGACAACTTTTTCTCACTACTCCAATTATAGCCTTCACTTTCAAACAATGAAAGCCTGCTATTGGTGTATTACAGTCCACACGTCACAAGATTGCTGTTCTAAATGTACCGAACAATCACGCGCCTATTCCATCCTTATCACATTCCTGACATTCCTAACCTTGTGATTGGAAAAGCAAAACCATCTTCAAAGGGAGATAACCGTGGTTGTCACTTTCTTGTGATGAGACGGTAGAAAAGGGGGGGGGGGGGTGAAGGGAGATAACCTCGGTAGGTGGTACGTGCTGACCGGGGAGACAATTCGAACTTCAAACAGACAACGCCCTTACTCGGCGTTCTCTTTGAACGCGGGATGGCAATTAACGTGGCGGCCGGACAGAGAAATGAAAAGGAGAGGGGGGGGGGGGGGGACGAAAGAGTAGATAAAGAAAGAGGGGTCGCGCGGGACACTTACGTCACAGAGGCCCCCCGAAGAAAAGATTCTGGTACCGGAATCTTCCTGTGGAACGCCGACTCCACTTTCGACTTGGGCGACAGGGACAAATTAGTGGGGAGACTGGGTCGGCTGGAATGGTGGAACATCTGGTCGCAACACAGAGTTCAAAGGAGCAGGTGGGTTAGAGATCAGTGGAATGGATTCCGACTGAGGTTGGTGCGGCAATCCTGTGTTGAGTTGTCCCAAGGTTGATTGCAGAATAGCAAACACCTCTTGCCTGAGTTTCCCCTTTAGCCTGGATTCATCATTGCTGATGATGTGGTTTGGTAGGCCGATTCGGGCGAAAATGGCTTTGAGTGCCGCGGCTATCTGACTAGCATCAAGTGAGGAGATTGGGGCGGCATCGCACTGCATGGTACATATGTCGACCACGGTGACTATGTACCGGAATTTCTTCTTCCGTTTAGGTAGAGGCCCGACCAAGTCGACTGCCACTCGCTGAAAGGGAGGGGTAGGTGACGGCTGTACGTGCGGCGGCCTGTCCCGATAGTACCTTCGGTGGGTGTTTGCGGGTACAGTGCTGCCTTTCACCTGAGGTACCTGTGGCGAGTGGTCTTGGGTCGTTAGGCGGACATTCCTTGGGAAGGATTTTCCAAGTTGTGGCGGACTTGGGGACTTGGGACAATCTGGATTGGCTCGCGCGGCAATTTGGTTTGCCGCGTTGAGAGGTTTCTTCCCTGCTGAGGGAGATTTGCTCTTTGGGAAGGAGGGAGGGAGTTGGTTTGTGGATTGGGGAGAAGGGAATGCTGCTGAAACAATAGCAGGTTGAGAGGGGTGCCCTAAAAACACATACTGTGATCCCAGTATGAGGTCATAGACAGGACTGTCCATGAGCACTGCCTTGATGGGTCCCTTAACATATCTGGTGTCGACATTGATTATGGCGACTGGCAAAGTGGATGGGGGGATTGCAGCATCAGGGCCCTGCAGAGAGATGAAGTCTCCCGTGTATGCTGACGCGGGGACTAAGGATCCGCAGACAATGGCGTCGCATGACAGTCCAGTGTCATAGAGACACTGAACAGGGATGTTGTTGACAGTCGCCTGTCCAACGACTGACGGTGTGCCTGGACACTGTACTGGGGAGGGGTTTGTGCAATTCTGCGAAGTCGAGACGACTTGCATAGTTGCAACATTTTGCCGCTTGTAAGCAAGTTTCCTGCAGTCATCCCGATTGTGGGTGTTCGACTTGCAGTATGAGCAGAATAAGGGTTGTCCCAGTGGTTGTCGTTCATGGGTAGAACTGTTTGACCCACTGTTGGAGTTGGGGTTAAACCTGCTCTGCTGTGAAGCAGTGGACCCAACTACTTGCTGTAGTTTTGGCCTTTTAGGGGCGCTAGGTTCATCATGGGCTAGAGTGTACCTATCACTTAGCTGGATGAGGTCAGCCAGAGTTGTGGCACCTTGTTCGGCAGTAAAGGTGCGTAACTCTGGGGACATGGTTTCGCGCAGTTGCTCGCCAACCATCAGTTCCCGTAAATCCTCATAGGACTCAGTTTTGGCAGAAAGGGACACCCATTTAGTCAGATAGTTCCCCAGTCTATCTGAAAATTGGGCATAGGACTCTCCCCTACCTTTTCTGGTTGACCGGAACTTTTTCCGGTAGGCGTCCGCTGTCAACTCGTATCTGTTGAGCAGGGCTTCTTTCAAAGCTGGGTAGTCGGTAATTTGGCTTGACGGAAGTTTACTGTACACCTCATAAGCCACACCCCTGAGACTTTGGGCAAGCTTGAGGTTGAACTTTTCCGGAGCAAGCTCAAATTCCTGGGCCAGTCTTTCAAATCTATCGAGGAATGCATCGATAGACTCGGTTGCCTCATTGAATGCCTCCAATGTGAAGGTCATGGCTGAGGTATGAATGGGAGGGGGAAAATTTTGAGGGGCAGCAGTCTCAGAGTCTGCTGAGTTTTCAAGCTGCTTCATAGCTAGTTCATGGTCTCGCGCCTTTTCTCGCTCAGTGGCCTCAAGTTCGAGTTCTTTATTTTTGGCATCCTGCACTAGTTGCCTCTGCCTTAACTCATGAGTACGGATTTTCTCTTGCTCCTGAGCGTCGCGATGCTCCTTGAGCCTCGCGATCTTTATCAGCCTCTTGAGCCTCATGAGCTCTCTGTTTGTCTTTCTCAGCCTCCTCCCGAGCTTTATCAGCCTCTTGAGCCTCATGAGCTCTCTGTTTGTCTTTCTCAGCCTCCTCCCGAGTTTTGTCAGCCTCTTGAGCCTCATGAGCTCTCTGTTTGTCTTTCTCGGCCTCCTCGCGAGTTTTCTCTTTGTCATATTCAGATATGACAAAATTTGCTAACTCTTGGCCTGACAATCCTAGAGACTCTCCCCATTCTTTAAGTTCCCTCCTAAGTTTAACAATCTCAGCCATGGTTGTAAATACAACTATTCAAAATAAAAACAAAGCTGCTGAGTTGAATGTATCAAACAACACTTAACTATTTCAACATAAACAGAAATAGCATGCACATCAAAATAAAGTCATAAATAGCATTCAAACAAATCAAATCAAAACACAGTGAACCAAATCACAATAACTTTCCCAGTGGACACAAGATAAGTTTTGAAAAGGAACTACCGTTTGAATTGAAATTTGTTAGACTTTATGAAAAAAAAAAATATCCCGGACGCGAGCCCCCAATT
>CM065707.1:24490136-24500136 GCA_017654935.2 Phymorhynchus buccinoides
GTAAGAAGCCCACCCCAATTATCTCATGAAATAAAGAAAATGTTCAGTCAGGTTTGCCCATGAGACGAATGCTAATTTCACATTAACGCTCGTCTCATGGGCAAAATGAGACTGAAATTTGCTTCATGTCATGAGATAATTGGGGTGGGCTTCTTACCCGCCCATGCGCTTTTTACCCCGTCTTCCCCTACGTATATTCTATATTATTTTCCTAATTCATAGGAAAACATCTATGTTGTTGGAGATTCGGGACTTTCCTGGGGTTGCGCTGCCTCCATGATCGTTCCCGCCGTCTTTATATCTACTAATGTCCCATGTGTGTCTGTTTCAGACCGGAGGACGTTAAACGGATTTTCATTCATTCCTAATTCATTCAAATAAAGGGTTGTTTTGTGAAAACAAAAGTAACAGAGAATAATCTTACAAACGTAATGACATATACAATTCATTTATCATACTACATTTCTTTAGAATACAAAGAAACTGGGGAAAAGAAAATTTAAAAAATGCGAAGGACACATTCTGGAAAATGTATAATTCCACGCACCAAATTGACCAGCAAGACACGAAGTAAGGCTATTAGGTATGAAAGTCCGTATTACTTCGGCCCATTCTGCCCGAATACACACGCACCTTCAGTTCAAACCCGCTGAACTAGGCCTACAGGCTACTTTGTTTGGAATGAAATAACATTACAACCTGTACGATCTTTTAAACATCAAGCACTCTTATTAAGCAAATTAAGTATTTTCGAAAATCCCATACACAACATATACCACAGCAAACAGAACGTCGATCACACTCTAACAAACAAGCCCAACGGTCAAAATTAGTCCACCAAGCAACGAACAAAACGGAAGTCAATGAATTCTCTCCAAATCCGGGTAGATTGTCGTCTGCTACAAGAAAGGAACAAAAAAATGGCCGCCTCGACCAAGATCGTCTGCTACAACAAAGGACCAAAAAAAAAGGCAGCCTCGTCCAAGACTCTTTTTCTTTTTGAAGGCTTAGATAAACAATTCGCTCATCTACACTGATTTTTGTTCTCTCTCACATAACCATACCTCATACAAGACGAACTAAGCAAAAGTCTTTGATTTCGAAATGTGTACACTACAAGTGTTGGCTTGTCTTTTCTAGCACCAGCGGCCAGGTACACACACACAGTCCCACTCTGTTTCACAATGACCTGGGACGGTATTCATGTCGAATGACCTGACTAATAGAAGCTCGCGGTCCTAGTAGGGCACAGGACATTGGGAGAGAGAGATGAGAGAGAGAGGGTAGGGGCAGAGGGAAAAAGAGAGAGAGAGAGAGAGAGGGTGGAGGGAAGACTTCTAGTATCGGGTGGGCTGTTAGGTTCGATCGCCGGGTGGGGGGTTCACCACCCCGTGAAAAAGTGTCCCCCGGGGGACGCACGCACACACACTTTACACGCAATTGAACATATATAGGGGAAGACGGGGTAAAAAGCGCATGGGCGGGTAAGAAGCCCACCCCAATTATCTCATGAAATGAAGCAAATTTCTGTCTCATTTTGCCCATGAGACGAGCGTTAATGTCTAACATTCGTCTCATGGGCAACTTTGACTGACATTTTCTTTATTTCATGAGATAATTGGGGTGGGCTTCTTACCCGCCCATGCGCTTTTTACCCCGTCTTCCCCTATGCCAATTATCTCATGAAATAAAGAGAATTTCAGTCACATTTTGCCCATGAGACGAGTGTTAATGTTTAGCATTCGTCTCATGGGCAAATTTGACTGACAACGCATCTTGTCGTTTCGGGTGAAAGAATCAAGAAAGGCGTCGTCGTGCATTGTATTGTATGTAAGCTATGTATGGCTATCAACTATGTGTGTAGGCGATGTGTGCCAATAAACTGTCTTTTCTGACAATATCTGCCAGATTGAAGAGGGGACAGCTGCTATTCATTTCCGGATGGATGGGCCACAATGTATTGCACTGTATTTACATGGTCACACTCTTCATATTGTTGGTGTGTGTGTGTGTGTGTGTGTGTGTGTGTGTGTGTGTGTGTGTGTGTGTGTGTGTGTGTGTGTGTGTGTGTGTGTGTGTGTGTGTGTGTTTGTCGCGCACGTGTGACGTGTGTGTGTGTTGGTGTGTGTGTGTGTGTGTGTATGTGCACGCACGTGTGTGTGACTCTGTGTCAGTGTGTGTGTGTGTGTGTGTGTGTGTGTGTGTGTGTGTGTGTGTGTGTGTGTGTGTGTGTGTGTGTGTGTGTGTGTGTGTGTGTGCGTTTTTTCGTGCGTGTGTGTCAGTGTGTGTGTGTGTGTGTGTGTGTGCGTGTGCGTGTGCGTGTGCGTGCGCGTTACTGTGCACGCATGTGTGTGTGACTGTGTGTGTGTTTGTTTGTGTTTGTGTGTCACTGTGTGTGTAAGTGTGTGTGTGTGATTTTGCGCGCGCACGTATGTGACTCGGTGTGTGTGTGTGTGTGTGTGTGTGTGTGTGTGTGTGTGTGTGTGTGTGTGTGTGTGTGTGTGTGACTTGTGCGCGTGTGCGTGTGTATGTGACTGTGTGTGTGTGTGTGTGTGTGTGTGTGTGTGTGTGTGTGTGTGTGTGTGTGTTTCTGTGCACGCACGTGTGTGTGACTCTGAGTGTGTGTTTGTTTGTGTTTGTGTGTGTGTGTGTGTGTGTGTGTGTGTGTGTGTGTGTGTGTGTGTGTGTGTGTGTGTGTGTGCGTGCGTGCGTGTGCGTGCGTGCGTGCACATGCGCGCTTGCGGGCACTCACTATCTATTTTCATTGTCAAACTATGTTAAAGACCCACGTGTCAAAATCATGTTTTTCACGTGTTTTCCCTCTTCTAGCTGGTAAGAAATCTTAAGAAATCTTCGAAGCATAAGAAGGAATGTGACACGTGACGTGGGGGGTCTTTAAGCACCATTTGTGGTCCACGACAAAAGTTTAAATGATACAAGTTGGTTTAAAGACTCACCAGATCACGTGTCAAATCACGGGTTTCCCGTGTTTTCCCTCTTATAGCTGGTAAGAAATCTTGCTTTGACCAGGTTTGACTCCCATACAAATGCCCCCAAATTGAAAACGAAACATCGTTTTAAAGAGCAGCCTCGATTTGAAATTGGGGAATTTGTATGTGGGTCACAGCTACCCTGTGTGTCTTTACCTCCCCTCTTCCTCTCTCCCCTCTCACTTTTTCTCTCTCTTTTGCCTCTCTTTCTTTTTTTCTGTCAATATATTTGTTTGTCCGCTTTATTCCTTAGTTTGTGTGTACATTGAGAGCACTTCAAAATATGTATAGGTCGGTGGCCTCACATCAAAATTAATTGAGTTCATTGAGATTTGTTCTTTCTCAAAAACGTTACAAACGCACCATTTAACAATCAATCGAACAATATTCCTAACAAAACAGCAATAATTTTCAGGGGGGTAAACGTTACTGTGGTAGTCTAATCTGCGTCAGCACGACAAGTACGCCCAGAAACTTGAGAAAGACAATCATCTCCGAAAACTCACGAACTCAATAAAACGCACCCAGCTCATAACAAAACTGAATTTATTCTTTTAGCATTAAGTTCATTCCAAAAAATCATTAATCAGAACGAGTTCAGTCAACAAAATGCCCCTTTCAACAACTTCCCCCTCCTCTTGAAAAGTCACACATTCAGAACCAATGCACATAGGAACAGCAGTAATGTGGGTTTTTTTGTGTGGGGTTTTTTTCTGTCTGTCCCAAGGATATCTCTAGAATCGCTTAACCGAATCGCTTCAAATGTTGTGTGGTGATGTGTCACCATGAGAGAAAGGCATCCGCGCAACAACAAAAATCAGTAATGTGTACTGACTGTTCCAAAGTGCATTGATTCTGAGTGTGACTTTTCAAGAGGAGGGGGAAGTTGTTGAAAGGGGCATTTTGTTGACTGAACTCGTTCTGATTAATGATTTTTTTGAATGAACTTAATGTTAAAAGAATAAATTCAGTTTTGTTATGAGCTGGGTGCGTTTTATTGAGTTCGTGAGTTTTCGGAGATGATTGTCTTTCTGGGCCTTAACTTTTGGTCGCTAGTGTAGTTATACCTGACATAAAACTTAGCAACCTAACTTAGAAGCTCTTCCAATGTCCATCAAAGGAATTATTGACACAGAAGTGGTAAGCACATAGGACGAAAGGAAATAAAGAAAACGCTTCTAAAGTTAGTGACGAAGTAAATGCAGCCAATAAAGATAATACAAACATTTTTTGTTATACTCGCGCAATCATTTACTGCGGACATCAAATCATTCATGAACTATCTCGATGGTCGGGTAAGAAGCCCACGTCCCATTATCTCATGAACTGAAGCAAATGGTCGCATTTTGCCCATGAGACGAGCGTAATGTCTATATTCCTCATGGGCAAATTTGACTGAATTTTTCTTTATTTCATGAGATAATTGGGGTGGGCTTCTCACCCGCCCATGCTCTTTTATTTGTTGTCTTCCCCTATCAAGTTCAGGTTCAGGTATGGGAATTAGAGAAGACAAAAAAGACTGAAAATTGGGGTCTGGAAGCAGGCATAGGAACAAGGAATAAAAAAAAACAGCCACAAAACCGTGTGTGTTGTTATACAGCCGAAGAAAATGAAGCTTCTTCTAAAGCCTTAAAAAAGTATTAGAGATAAGACTGATATATTTAGTTCATTTTGCATTCATTTATAACCAATAACTTTAGTTTTACTCATTGGGCTTCTTTTTTTTATCTCATAAATGTCCTCTTGGACCATCAACAAAGCTGAAACTTGCAAATAAAAGACTGAAGAGGGACCATCAAAAAAGCTGAAATCAGCCGACTGACAATTCCCATGCCTAGGTTATTTCAGGTTGAAATAAAATGGCGGCTGACTGGGTGAGAACAAAGAAAAGAAGAGAAGGCCGACTACCGGGTTGAGTTTCTCTAGATCGCGGTCGCCGCGCGAATAACTGTCACGGCCAAAAAAGGGTCTAAGAAACACCCTAAACGTCAGATAACTCTTTAAACTTACTCTTCACTTTTGGGAGAGAGAAAATAAAGGGTTACTATCGAAAGGGAGATAAATCATACCTCTCTGTCAGTTTGTACACAGATTTCGATTTCATCCACGTCTATTTGTGTGCAGAAAATTAAATTTGCACTATATTATGCCATCTAACATGATGAAAAATTAAGAAAGAGCACTCAAAAACACTTTCGTTCATTTAATTTGCTAAAATCATCCCGTATTTTTTTCATGATAGACTAAAGAATAATTGCTGTAACGAGCTTGTTCTTTTGGTCTTCCATTTTTAAAGTTAAAGTCACGTTCACGCGAGATATTTTTTTAAAAAAAGCCGGAAGCATTGATATTTCCCACGATCCTTCAAATAGTTTGTCGCTTGCTATCTTGATAGCAGCCACAAAACGTTTGCGGCAAACGTCGGCAAAAGAGGTGTTTCTTAGTACCGTTTTTGCCGATTTGCGCCCACGCTACGTAACGTTAGCCCTTGTGAAACGGACCCCAGGAAAGAGAGGGAGGGAGGGGTTGGGGAGGGGTTGGGGTGGGGTAGAGGACAACAAGGAACAAGGTGCACAAACACGGGTCTACTGCTGTGGGAAAGTTTGGGGTGGGATAGACATAAAAAAGGTATCGACATTGACAAGACAAAATGAAAGACAAGAAAACGAAGGCAAGGGTGCATTCCCGAGAGTGGGGTGAAACGCTCTCGACGTACTGTTGGGTGGCAGACAACAGCAGGGCGGCGCAGTCAACCTCCCTCACCATTGGGTTAAGATTAAGATTAAGATTAACATTATAGCCCCGTCGACAACAAAGGCCACGTCAGGGCTGTCACCACGTTAAATCTTACCCACGTATTAAAAAGGGATAAAAAACACAAGGTAAAAACAAAATCAATTTTTTTTGTGTTAAAATACTTTTGTTAAAAAACCCCAACATCAATCGATCAAAACCTAGCAAGTGAACACATAATAATAATTATAATAAGTGTACATTTATATAGCGCTTTACCTCAGGTGAGACCAAAGCGCTTTACAATCAATGATTCATCAACAGACAACAAAAACAGCATTCAAGAGTGACACCAACCAGCAACAGCGCATAATTATACAAAGCAACTCTCTCTCTTTCTCTCTCTAACACACACACACGCACACGCACACACATAAACACACACATTTATCGAAGCCAACTCGTTCATACCCCATTCGGTAAGCCACAGCAACCGAGCCGCATGGACTGACCACATACACCAACACACATACACAAACCCCTCACACAAAAACGTACGCACGCAGACAGACACACAGACACGCACACAAACACAGACACGCACACACACACACACATGCGTGCACACACAACCCACAAAACCAAAACACACACAAGCACACATGTATGCACACATTCATGACACGTCTAGAATTAAAAATATCACAGTATCTTACATCAAGTGATCACCATTGGGTGTTGGCCAAGGCGACGTACGACGACTTGGATGATATCTGCAGCGCTGGCCTTGAGTCAGCAGATCGACGGTGCCCAGTAGACAACTCCAGTGGCAAGTTTCCGAGCCGGTGAATGTGGGGGTGGGCGTTTACCCACTCGTCTGCTGGGGGGGAATCATCCGCCTGAACAGACTTCTTCTTCTTCTTCTTCGTTCGCTCAGACAGTTTCCTGTCAATTATGAGCGCAGATGCATCATGCTGCCGTTATGCGCCTAAATAAAGAAATTATTAGGCCCAGCATGTCCGACTTCGGCTAGAAGAAATCTTTTTGAAATTGTTTGTTTAAAAAAGGCAGGAGAATGGACCGGGAAAGGCACAAAGATAGTAGATGACAGCGAGCAAAAGGAAAAGGCAGAGTCAAAGAGAGTGACAGTTAACAGGAAGTTACAAGCACATACCTTCCAGAAGGTGGGGGAACTATTTATACCAAAGACCACCCCGGTATCCCCATGGGGGGCTGATCAGACTGTTCGACTCGATTGTCTGTCTCCTGCCCCGTGTGTCGACGACGCCATCACCTAGGTACGGAGCAGGCTGCCCGGTGGTCCCGAAGACGACCTTGAGGAGGGAGGTCAGCGACCAACAACAGCCACAAACATAGCGGGCACAGGGAACGACCACCAACGGCTGTCTCACAAACGGGAACGCTCTACCATCTCTTCCCGCGACGTGATCGATGCTGATTCCACCCTAGGCATCAGGACAGGACCAAGACTCGGACTCCCGGAGTCCGAATAATCCCGTTATGTCCAGTGATATTGTCCTATGCAAAGATAGCACAATGTAAGCTTCTAGCTTGCTGCTGCTGATATGTTTACTATCTAATAGAAAATAAATTTCGATGGCTTGGAGTCAAAACAGTTATCTTTAGATAGTCCATTGACGTATTATTGAACCTATTACAAAAAACTAATAACTTGTATCAAACAATGACTGCAGAAATATATAAGGGGGGGGGGGGGGGGGGGTGCTTTTTATATTTCTGCAGTCTTTTTTTTATACAAGTTATTAGTTTTTGTACTAAGTTCAATAATATAGTCCGTTTTGACTCCAAGCCATCGCAGTTTGTTTTTTCATGTACTGTGGACCTAAATAAAAACGTTTAACCCGTTCACTGCCAAAGTCCCATTTTAGCACCACAGTGATTTAACACCTATGTTACTAAAAAGCATTAAATTGGGGTCTATTATCCAAAGACTCTACTGTCTTAGTTTTGGGAAGGAAGGTGAGACCTGATTTATATCTGTCACAGAATACTGCAGATGGATTTTGTTCTCTACCCAGGTAAATTGAATGGAAATATTTGGCTGAAATATGGCTGGCGGTGAAAGGGTTAAGCCAATAATCCAGTTCCAGACTGCGAACCCCTATTGTTCAAGAGACTACAAGACAACGGAATCATCCACAGCGGTCTGTCCTGTACGTTCAGGAACACTGTCTCATCATCACTACGCCTCATCACCCTTCATCCTCAGGAAGGCCCCTGTCTTCGGGGAACTTTGACCTTTAACCCTTTCACCGCCAACGTCGCATTTTAGCACCACAGCGATTTAACACCTATGTCACTAAAAAGGCCTCAACTTGGGGTCTATTATCCAAAGACCCTGTTTTAGGTTTGGGAAAGTAAGGATAGACCTTATTTTATATGATGTCACAGAACAATCCCCAATACTGAAGATGGATGTTGTTCTCTATCCAGGTAAACTTAATGGACATTGTCGGCTGAAATATGGCTGGCGGTGAAAGGGTTAAGGGCCCGCCACACTACCTACGATTCGATCCCAATGCGATCCGATGGTGACGATGTCTGTGAGTCGTGATTCACGTGAAATACTTCCGTCTAAAAAATAATTCTACTATTTTCGCTCACTATGCTCAAGTAGACCCCCCCCCCCCCCCCCCCATACGAGAATCAAATAAAATCAACAAAGCAATATAAAAGTTCCCTTCTCAAACACCGACCAGTTCAGAAACTCTTTCTTTGTTAGAACACCAACAGAAGTGGAACCATCTGAATAACAGCACCGTCCAAGCCAGTTGAGGCCTTCAAAAGACAGCTATTAATCAACCAACATCAATAAACCGCCTCTGCGCAATCTCTCCCCGTCGCAGTTATGCCAGACTACTGGATTGTAGCGACGTATTTGAAAGAAGAAGAAGAAGAATGTCTGATACAACAATACAGATATTTCATCAGATTCGTGTACGGGGGACTACAAATAGAGTGAACAAAACTAGCAGGATTTCGTGAGCTTCATTTCGACAGTTGAATGTCACGAGAATCATGCCTCACAACTGTCAAATCGCATCGCATGGGGGTCGAATCGTATGCAGTGTAGCGGCCCCTTAAGGCTCTGCCAATGGGACGTTAGTCTCAATAATATCTTCAGACCAGGATGTGGATTTGGATGGAAGTTCAGTTTAACGTCGCGTATCGGCTTTCGCCATGTACGACGGGCTGAACAAACCAACCAGGGTATAAACAAAAGTTTTTGTTCCTGAATCACTGTCTTAGCCAAAAGGCCGAGAAGCGATCAGAATTCATTAAAAAAAAAGGATGTGGATTTGTTGGACAGGTGACCCTTTAATGAGGCGTTATTCTAGGGTAAGAAGGGGTAAAAAGCCCATGGGCGGGTAAGAAGCCCATGCCAATTATCTCATGAAATGGAGCAAATTTCAGTCAAATTTGCCCATGAGACGAATGCTAAACATTAACACTCGTCTCATGGGCAAAATGTGACTGACATTTTCTTTATTTCATGAGTTAATTGGCATGGGCTTCTTACCCGCCCATGGGCTTTTACCCCGTCTTCCCTACTCCCTCTTTAGTCCCGAACTGCCGATGCCCCCTGGCTGGTGACGAGTCAGGAGCAGATACTTTTCTGTGGCTATTATGATTGATTAGTGTTTGTGTGTGAGGTGTGTGTGTGTGTGTGTGTGTGGGGGGGGGGGGGGTCCGTTTTATTGCAGAAATCTTGTAAAAAATTTATTTACAATTATTTTATTATTCGTATTTTGTATGTAGAATGTCTACGTCTTGTAAACTTTAAATGTTTGTAAATGAGGTAGAAGGGTATTTTTGTTTTTGCAAAATTTGTCTATTATAATTAGTCATGTAATTGGTATGTCGATGGCAGTATGATTTTATTTCAAGTTGCAGTATTGTATTCAAACTTGATTGGGAATGTGAATGTGGTCTCTATGTTTCTTCTTAGAATGTTCATGTTGTAACTAATTTTACTTGTATAATTAATTGTGTGCGAGTGTGCGTGTGCGCATGCATGTGTGTGTGTATGTGTGTGTGCGTGTGTGTGCGCGCGCGCGCGCGCGCGCGCGCGCGTGTGTGTGTGTGTGTGTGTGTGTGTGTGTGTGTGTGTGTGAGTAAGGAAGTAAGAGAACGTTGTGTGTAAGCATCGTGCTTATTTTACTTTCTAATGATTAATTATTTGTTTGCCTTTAATGTTCTTGTTATCAATGTAAAGCGCACTGAGCTCATGTAAG
>CM065707.1:24510136-24515136 GCA_017654935.2 Phymorhynchus buccinoides
AAATTTCAGTCAAATTTGCCCATGAGACGAATGCTAAACATTAACGCATGGGCAAATACTGAAATTTGCTTCATTTCAAGAGATAATTGGGGTGGGCTTCTTACCCACCCATGCGCTTTTTACCCCGTCTTCCCCTACAACAACAACAACAACAACAACGTACAGTATTTATACGGCGCTGAATCTTGACAGAAATCAAATCAAAGCGCACACACACGTTAGCATTCATAACGCATCCATACACACACGTGCGCGCACGCACGCACACACGCAGTCACCCCCCAGCACCTCCGCACAGACACACGTACACACACACCCCACCCCCACTAACCTATTACGGAAGTCTAACACCACGGCCCGTGGCTGGTCCAGGTTCCCGCTGATGATGATTCGTTCGTCACTCCCGTCCACGTCAGCACTGGCGATGACGTCACGACCCGCGTCACTGTAGAACACTCTGCCGATGGACCCGTCCACTGCTAGGCAGTCCACGATAGACCCTGCCGAACGAAATTTGAAAGTCTACGTCCCCTTGACTCCGAAGGGCACATATATAATATTGGACATTGTTGATAGACCCAAGCCGGAAGACAAATCTGCTTCAATAATGAACCCTTTCATCGCCACTGTCGCCTCTTGGCACCACAATGACCCATGTCACTGAAAGGCATCAAATGAGGGTCTGGTATCCAGTGACCTTATGTTCTTAATTTTGGGAGGTAAGAATAGGCTCTGTTGTATACATGTCACAGAGGAATCCCCAATATTGCAGACAAAATCTTTTCTCTACCCGGGTAAGTTTAATGGTACATTTTGGCTGAGGAATGGCTAGCGTTGAAAGGGTTAAAATCTCTCTCTCTCTCTCTCTCTCTCTCTCTCTCTCTCTCTCTCTCTCTCTCCCCCTCTCTCTCTCTCTCTCACTCTCTCTCTCTCTCTCTCTCTCTCTCTCTCTCTCTCTCTCTCTCTCTCTCTCTCTCTCTCTCTCTCTCTCTCTCTCTGTGTCTGTCTGTCTCTCTCTTGCGTAATAAAGAGACTTGCAGGCTTGTATTATAGGTACATAGTTGTATTATATAATAAAGTTTTCATATGTCAAGTCTCTCTCTCTCTCTCTCTCTCTCTCTCTCTCTCTCTCTCTCTCTCTCTCTCTCTTGCGTATTAACGAGATTTGCAGGCTTGTATTATAGGTACATAGTTGTATTATATAATAAAGTTTCCATATGTCAAGTGTCTCTCTCTCTCTCTCTGCGTCTCTCTCTCTCTCTCTCTCTCTCTCTCTCTCTCTCTCTCTCTCTCTCTCTCTCTCTCTCTCTCTCTCTCCCCCCCCCCCTCTCTCTCTCTCTCTCTCTGTCTACCTCTGTCTCTCTCTCTTTCTGTGTGCATCTCTCTCTCTCTGTCTTTGTTTGTCTGTCTGTCTCTCTCAATCTATATTAGGCACTACAACAATACCCACGGCAGAGAGGTAGGCTGTTTGTCTACCCGTCCCTTTGTCTCTGTCTATCTGTCTGTCTATCTGTCTCTCACACTCTCACTCTTCTAAGTCTATCTGTCCGTCTCTCTCCCCCTCTCTTCCTCCCTTCCTCCCTCCCTTACCCCCCTTTCTATCAAACACACAAATTCCATCCCCCACCCCCACCCCCACCCCACAACTAAAAAAAAAAGAAGAAAATACCACGGGGTAATTGCTTCAGTAGGGTGGGCTGCCCACCGTCCAAGCCCACCCGGTAGATCTGGCTACCCGGGTTGAGCACGTCCTGGGAGTAGAAGATGGATCGGGTGGAAGGATCGTAGGCCAATCCTACGGGGTTTTGGGAATCGGATCCCAGCTGGATCCCCGTGAAGCTGTAGGAATCCAGATCCATCCGAACCAGCAACCCCGTGTAGGAGTCGCTGAAGATGAGAAAATCGTTCACCGTGTTGTCTGGAAAAAATAAGTTATAGAGTACTGAAGTGGGTTTGAAGATGAGAAAATCGTTCACCGTGTTGTCTGGAAAAAATAAGTTATAGAGTACTGAAGTGGGTTTGAAGATGAGAAAATCGTTCACCGTGTTGTCTGGAAAAATAAGTTATAGAGTACTGAAGGGGGTTTGAAGATGAGAAAATTGTTCGCCGTGCTGTCTGGAAAATAAGTTTTAGAGTACTGAAGGGGGTTTGAAGATGAGAACATCGTTCACCGTGTTCTCTGGAAAATAAGTTTTAGAGTACTGAAGGGGGTTTGAAGATGAGAAAATCGTTCACCGTGTTGTCTGAAACAATAAGTTATAGAGTACTGAAGGGGGTTTGAAGATGAGGAAATTGTTCACCGTGTTGTCTGGAAAATAAGTTGTAGAGTACTGAAGGGGGTTTGAAGATGAGAAAATTGTTCACCGTGTTGTCTGGAAAAATAGGTCATAGAGTACTGAAGGGGGGTTGAAGATGAGGAAATCGTTCACCGTGTTGTCTGGAAAAAATAAGTTATAGAGTACTGAAGGGGGTTTGAAGATGAGAAAATCGTTCACCGTGTCGTCTGGAAAAATAAGTTATAGAGTACTGAAGGGGGGGTTGCGTACCCCATAATTAAGGCATTATCGTAATATGACGTCAATTTGTGGATCTCTAGTTCGCTATTGGAAAAAAGATTTAGATCACCAGCGTGTTAAAATGTTTCTGTTTCCACCTGTATCAACGCTCATGGTTTGTAACTGAAATCGATTTCTAGAAACAAATTGATTTCTGAAGACTGTGACAAATGGTCGACTTATGGCGATAATTTGACCGCCAGGGGGCAGTCAATCCACTAGGGGCTTATCAAGCTATATTCTTAGTTGGGCGTAGTGAGAGAGAGAGAGGGGAGGGTGGGTGGGACACCTCCCTCTCTCTCTCTCTCTCTCTCTCTCTCTCTCTCTCTCTTTCTCTCTCTCTCTCTCTCTCTCTCTCTCTCACTCTTTATCCCCAACTAAGAATATAGAGAGGATTAGCCCCACTCGAGCGCTATGCCACCTGGCGGGCAAAAGATCCAGCTAAGTCGCTCATTGGTCATTGCGTACCGGTGCGGGTCAATGAACCATCTGGCCCTGTAGTCGTGAGCGCGTATTATACATTAAAAACGGGGATTAGTATGTGAATTAGGCTAAACTAGTAAACACTTTAACAATAGCAGCCAATCGTTTTTGGAGATTAGTCTAAGTTACATACTACTCCCCGTTTTCAATGTCTAAGACGCACTCATGACTACTACAGGGCCTGGAGATAGTCCGTTTTGACTCTAGGGCGTCGCTTTGCTCTCTTACCCACAGTGCACTGCACGCCGGCGTCCTGCGCATGCGTGCACGTGTGATGCGCCCAGTTGTCCTGCGTGATGCCGCAGTCTACAATGTGGTTTTCCGTCCCCCGACACTGCACGTGGTCCATCACTATAAGTCCACCCCCGTGCCCGTCGTGGGC
The DNA here is from genome assembly GCA_017654935.2 of Phymorhynchus buccinoides. Taxonomy (NCBI): domain Eukaryota; kingdom Metazoa; phylum Mollusca; class Gastropoda; order Neogastropoda; family Raphitomidae; genus Phymorhynchus; species Phymorhynchus buccinoides. The sequence continues at coordinate 24,513,557 of CM065707.1, forward strand.
GTGCACGGTTGCCTTGGCGCCGGTTCTGAACAAACGAAAATTAGGCCTGAAGTTAGGGTTGAGTTTACTCTACTGGAGCCAGTCAAAATCTGGATCATCCAAACATTTCGGGACTTTCCTGGTATCGCAGAACCTCCAGGATGGTCCCACTATCTTTATAGCTGTTAATGTCCCACATGTACCTGTCCCAGGTCGGGGGACGTTAAACGGATTTTCATGGAAGTTCAGTTTAACGTCGCGTATCGGCTTTCGCCATGTACGACGGGCTGAACAAACCAACCAGGGCATAAACAAAAATGTATGTTCCTGAATCACTGTCTTAGCCAAAAGGCCGAGAAGCGATCAGAATATGAACATGCAATGATTTTCATTCATAAGGGTTGAGCCTTATACTCGAGAGGCTTTCATCACTGGTTGATATTAGCCCGTGGTTGGGGCCAATAGTAAACGAGAGCTGTAGAATAAATGGTTTTCAACAGACATGGAATACATATCATGGTAAAGTTGAGTCTTTTGTGGAAGACCATAATATGACTCTCAAGCTAAGCGGCATTGGCACTGACTCTAGTGCGGCAGGCAAAGAGCTTAATTGGCCTTTGGGGACCTTCCCCAACGCCATCTGCATTTAAGTCCCTTTTGGACGAGAGAATGGGGATGAATCTTGGGCAAGTCTTCTCCACCATAATGAACAAAATATTAGCCCATCCAGCAAGAATAGTGGATGAAGAAGACTGCTATGCGGCAGTGGTAGTGGGAAACGTTAGTCATGCTCGCATTCACACACTGACACATACAGACAATTGGGGTGGTTCTGGGCCCTTTACTGGTCGGCTATGGCCGTCGGTTCCAGTCGTCATCACATGAGAAAGGACAGAAGAAGAAGAAGGAGAAGGAGAAGAAGAAGAAGAAGAAGAAGAAGAAGAAGAAGAAGAAAGAAGAAGAAGAAGAAGAAGAAGAAGAACAAGAAGAAACAGAAGGAGGCCACAAGAAGAAGAAGAAGTAGAAGAAGAAGAAGGAGAAGAAGAAGGAGAAGGAGAAGGAGGCTACAAGAAGAAGAAGAAGAAGAAGAAGTAGAAGAAGAAGAAGAAGAAGAAGAAGAAGAACGTGAAGAAGAAGAAGAAGAAGAAGAAGAAGAAGAAAAAGAAGAGAGAGAATGCCACAAGATGAAGAAGAAGAAGTAGAAGAAAAAGAAGAAGAAGAACAACAACAACAACAAGGAGACAAGGAGGAGGAGGAAGAAGAAGAATAAGGAAAAAAGAAGAAGAAGGAAAGAAGAAGAAGAAGAAGGAGAAGAAGAAGAAGAAGAAGGAGGAGGAGGAGGAGGAGGAGGAGGAGGAGGAGGAGGAGGAGGAGGAGGAGGAGAACAACAACAACAAGGAGGAGGAGGAAGAGAAGAAGAAGCAGTAGCAACAGCAACAGCAGCATAATAATAATAAGATGATGATGACGACGACGACAACAACGACAACGACGACGATCATACAGACTTACTGGCTGAATCCTATCATACGGCAGATGACGGCAGCATCCCTGTCGTCCCACTGGTCATCGCAGATGGTGCCCCACTGACCATTGGCGAA
>CM065707.1:24520136-24535136 GCA_017654935.2 Phymorhynchus buccinoides
ATTCTAATCGAAGAAGCATACAAGGCGTTTCCGAAGTCAGAATCTCACCAGTATACACATCAGTATTGCTACATATTCTGGACTTTCCTGGTGTTGCACTGCCTCCGGGCATTGCCTACAGGATCGTTCCCACCATCTTTACGTCTACTAATGTCCCATATGTGTCTGTTCCAGACCGGAGGACGTTAACCCTTTCACCGCCAAAGTCTCATTTTAGCACCACATTGATTTCACACCTACGTCACTAAAGGCATCAAATTGGGGTCTATTACCCAAAGACCCTATTGTCTTAGATTTGGGAAGTAAGGATAGACCTTATTTTATATATGTCACAGAAGAATCCCCAATACTGCAGATGGATTTTGTTCTCTACCCAGGTAAATTGAATGGACATTTTTGGCTGGCGGTGAAAGGGTTAAGCAGAAGTTCTTCAGAACCTCACCGTCATAGTCAATGGCCATTCCGTTGGGCCACTGGATGTCATCACTGATCAGAGTGGTCCTCCCCGTGCCGTCATAGTTGGCCCGTTCTATCTTAGGATGGCTGCCCCAGTCGCTCCAGTAGATCTTCCTGCCCCAAACACGAAGGAAATTATATCACACCATCAATACATTTAAAATAATAAATTATGCATTGAAACTATTACAGTGCTAATACAGAAATGAATGATATCTCATTGTTTGATTTGATTCTTTATTGTTTAACAAATAGGATAGGTCACAATGACCCAGTTTTCGGGAGAGTGACCCATTTGTTTATAAATACTATCGTTGTTGTTCGTCATGTTGTTGTCTCCATTGTCGTTGCTATCATTGTTGCTGTTGTTGTTTTTGTCCTCGTTACCATTTCATGTTGTGGATGCCAGTCATTGTCATGTTTGTATTGTTATCAAAAGTATTACTATTCTGTAGGATATGTGCATGTATGTTTCCTGAAAAATTGTAAAATGAAAAAAAAATGTTAAATACAAAAAGAGATACTATTACAGTGCTGGAAATCGATGAGATTTCTTACATTTCAATTACAATTTGCAAGATCTCATCCAAATTGATTCCTCGTTGTTACGGATTGCGTTTTGTGAGTAATACCCTTCTCCGAAATCGGAATGTGTCGGTGGATTGCAGCGGGGAGACCAGTGAAAACTGAAAACCGGACAAATACGTACCTGACCCATTATGGCCATATGGCATGGGAACGCAGGAAAAAACCTACACACACTTTCATAAACACACGTTTGTGATTTTTGTTTTTAACCCTTTCACCGCCAATGTCGCATGTTAGCACCACAATGATTTAACACCCATGTCACGAAAAGGCCTCAAACCAGGGTCTGTTATCCAAAGAGCATATTTTCATAATTTGGGGAGGTAATGATAGGCCTTACTTTATACATGTCATAGAAGAATCCCCAATATTCCAGACAACTATTTGTCTCTACCCAGGTAAGTTTAATGGACATTTTTTGCTGAAAAATGTCTGGCGGCGAAAGGGTTAAAAGCAACTTCACTAACTACGCATAGATCAGCCAAAACGAACTAGGCGAAAACCCATAACCATAACCATCAAAACGGCTATAGGTCCACGCCAGTTCGCATTGGACTTGTAAGAGATAAAACATAATGCAGAAAGAGTCTTTATTCAAAGTGTAGGTTTGGGTCGGGGAATCGTGGAAGGCGTTGCCCAACTACTCTGAGATTCATTCGTCCAGACTATCAGCCTTCTCTCCCTCTCTTTCTACCAATGTCCACAATAAATTCAATAACACACATGCAGAAGACGGATTATTCTTGTCAGCTGAATATGACAGTCGCTATAGTACACACACACACGCGCGCGTGCGCACACGCGCGCACCACACACACACACACATACACACACACACACGCACGCACAAACACACACGCGCGCACGCATACACTCACATACACCGCATACACAAACACACCCACACGCACGCACGCACGCACACACACACGCGAATACATACGCACACACGCACACACACACACACACACACGCACACAACACACACACACACGCACACACACACACGCGCGCGCACGCACGCACGCACGCGCGCACGCACGCACACGCACACACACACACACACACACGCACACACACACACACACACACACACACACACACGTACACACACACACACACACACACACACACACACACACACACACACACACACACACACACACACACACACACACACACACACACACACACACACACACACACACGTACTGATTCCTAGGGTCCAGGACAATATCTCGTGGCTGATCCAAACCGGAAGTTACAATCTGTCGATACCCGCTTCCGTCTAGATTCATAACGGCTATGACGTCATTTCCGGTATCTGAGTAGAACAGTTTTCTGTTCAAGGGATCCACTTCCACCTTCTCCAGGACAGCGTCTGAGAAATTAAAACGACAATAAATCAAACAAGTGGATCGCTGAGCAGCAGATAAGTGAGAACGTGGGCGAATTTGGGCACATGACAACGGCATGACGCATCTGCGCTCCAGTGACTAGAAGCTAAGCAATTGCCAAAAACATTTTAATAAATAACAAGATACAGCTCAGACTAGAAATATCCAGCACAAAGACGGAACTTTCGCTTTTCAAAGTCAAGCTTCAAGGTCAAGGTCAGCACGCCAATGATTTATGCTCGGATGTCTTCTACTCTACGTCATACGGCACAACACACAATCTGAAGCGCTTTTGTCAAGTAAAACTGTGGAAAATATGGCTTAAAGCCCAATTTTTAGACCCCAACCACTTTCAAGGCCTACCGATCTCCTTGACCTTGACCTTGATCACTTTATCATCATCAGATTTGCTATACACCAATGCACCTTCTTGCTAAAGTTGAACTCTAAGTCCAACAGTGTAGAAGTTATGGCCCTTTACAGATTTTTGGTTTTCAAGGTCATACGCCAAGGTCAAAGTCACGATTGCGATAATTTATGTGCAGATGCCTTCCTCTCTTGTTGACACACCTCTACACAAAATTTGAAGCTATTCTGTCAAGCTTGGTTGCAGATTTCTAGATTCAGTCATAAACAGCTCAACTTTGTGTGCAACAGAACAGCTGTTGAACCTTTCGTTTTATTGTTAAAAATTCGAAAAAAAACCCCACAAAAACCCCCACCCGTGTTGAATACCGAGATCTTAACGAGTTAAAAAAAAAATTTATGGTTTGTCCCGTCTGGGGGGCTTTGCCATGCGACACTACTCACTCACTCAGTTTTTTTCGAGCTGGCGAACTTCCAAAGCATCCGTGCCGTCGAACCTGACGCTGACGATCTGGCGCAGCCTGGGATCGGAGAAGTACAGGCGTCCCTCCTCCGGGTCGTAGTCGAAGGAGGAAGGGGCGTAGAGTCGGCTGATGGGTACTGGGGTGAAGCTCAGGGTGTTGAGGTTCATGCGAAACACCATGCCTTGGAGGCCCGTGTCCAGGAGAAAGATGATGTTGTCTTCTGGGGACACTGTGTGGGAGAGAGAGAGAGAGAGAGAGAGAGAGAACGAACGAACGAACGAACGAACGAACGAATCTTGTTTTTAATGTTAGAAACGAATAAGCACAATACACGCTTGTTTACATCTCGACAACAACAAAGAAGAAAATATTAGAAGAAAAAAACTCCCAGATCAATGCACAGAGAGAGAGAGAGAGAGAGAGAGAGAGGGGGGGGGGAGAGAGAGAGAGAGAGAGAGAGAGAGAGAGAGAGAGAGAGAGAGAGAGAGAGAGAGAGAGAGAGAGAGAGAGAGAGAGAGAGAGAGAGAGAGAGAGAGAGAGAGAGAGAGAGAGAGAGAGAGAGAGAGAGAGAGAGAGAGAGAGAGAGAGAGAGAGAGAGAGAGAGAGAGAGAGAGAGAGAGAGAGAGAGAGAGAGAGAGAGAGAGAGAGAGAGAGTGTGTGTGAGAGAGAGAGAGAGAGAAAATTGTGTGTGAGAGAGAGAGAGAATTGTGTGTGAGAGAGAGAATTGAGTGTGAGAGAGTGTGTGTGTGAGTGTGTGAGAGAGAGGAGAGAGAGAGAGAGAGGGAGGGAGAGAGAGAGAGGGAGAGAGAGAGAGAGATAAACTCTAAGAAACGAGAGAGAGAGAGAGACAGAAGACTTGGCGTGTGTGTGTGAGTGAGAGAGAGAGAGAGAGAGAGAGAGGGGGGGGGGGAGGACGATCACTCAAGACAATTCGTAAAGATAAACTCTAGGAAACACTAAAAAGCCTTATCAGTAACTCAGGAGATCGCTACCGTAGTGTTCAAGTGCTTCGACTCTTGGGATGATCCCTGGAGTCTTTTAGCCATGGTACTAGAACAACAACAACAACAACATAATACCAGAAGGGCAGATGACTACCGGCAACCTCCCGGTGGTCGCAATCGATTGTTGGGATGATCCCTGGAGTCTTTTAGCCAGGGTACTAGGACAACAACAACAACATACCAACATACCAGAAGGGCAGATGACTCCGGCATCCTCCCGGTGGTCGCAATGGACTGATGGGATGATCCCTGGAGTCTTTTAGCCAGGGTACTAGGACAACAACAACAACAACATACCAGAAGGGCAGATGACTCCGGCATCCTCCCGGTGGTCGCAATCGACTGATGGGATGATCCCTGTAGTCTTTTAGCCAGGGTACTAGGACAACAACAACAACATACCAGAAGGGCAGATGACTCCGGCATCCTCCCGGTGGTCGCAATCGACTGTTGGGATGATCCCTGGAGTCTTGTAGCCAGGTTACTAGGACACAAACAACAACATACCGGAAGGGCAGATAACTCCGGCATTCTCCCGGTGGTCGCAATCGACAGATGGGATGATCCCTGGAGTCTTTTAGCCAGGGTACTAGGACAACAATATACCGGAAGGGCAGATGACCCCGGCATTCTCCCGGTGGTCGCAATCGACTGTTGGGATGATCCCTGGAGTCTTTTAGCCAGGGTACTAGGACAACAACAACAACAACAACAACAAACCGGAAGGGCAGATGACTCCGGCATCCTCCCGGTGGTCGCAGTCGTGGATGCCCCAGTCGCTCTTGGGACACAGACTCAGGCTGGACTCCCTCCCGGTACAGTTCACCTCGTCCAGCCAGATACGACCTCCACTGGCCGCGAAGGCCCCGCCTGATACCGCCCCGGCCCCCGCCCTGAAGACATTGAATTTAGTGCTGTGATATATTATAGGGTGGTAGGTGGTAGGTGGTTGACTCAAACGAGTGGCAAACATTTAGAGTACTCAAGTTTCAAGCTTCAAGGTTTATTTCCGAAAGCCCCTTGGGGGTAGGCCTACATGGAATAAAAAGAAAAATTGGAAGAAAATGAACGGAAAACAAACAAAATATTGAAGGGGGTTCTTCTTCTTCTTCTTCTTCTCTTTGGGGCCCACGATCATTAAATTGATCATTCTGGCACCCTCAGGAGGGAAAAAAGACTGAAAAAAGGGGGGTTGGTTCCATAAGGGTTGCGTACCCCTTAAAGACCCCCCCACGTCACGTGTCACATTCCCTCTTACGCTAGGAAGATTTGTTTAAAGATTTTTTTTTAAGGAAGATTTCTTAGCATTTCTTACAAGTTATAAGAGGGAAAACACGTGAAAACCGTGATTTTTGACACGTGACGTGGTGGGTCTTTAAGGCATCATCGTAATTTGACGTCAATTTGTGGATCTCCTGTTCGATATTGGAAAAGATTTAGATCACCAGCGTCTGTTAAAATGTTTCTGATTCCACTGTATCAACGCTCTGGTTTGTAACTGAAAGCGTCTTTTTTATTTTTTAGAAGCAAACGGATTTCTGAAGACTATGACAAATTGGCCATTGCGTACCCGTAGGGGTCAGTGCGCACCCTACATAGGGGTGTTGCATTTTTATCTATGTACGCTTGTATGTAACCATAGCAACTTTCACCCCACACCAAGTGCGTTGAGGAAACCATTAGTAAAACGAGTAGATTCAGATCTTACCTTCTAACTCCATGAAAGTTGGTCACTTTCGTTTGAACAAAATGGTAGCAGGAAGAAATAAACGTCATTGGAAAAACGACGCAAGCACGACGTGATTTTTTTGTACAATCTATACGATTTCAAGGGGTGGGGTGGGGGTGGTTACGCACTGACCCAACCAACGCGCAGACTCGTCAGTACTCTAGAAAGTACCGTGTATAATAAGCATTAGTTGCTTGTTGTACTCCTATTTACGTGTTTGTTGCTGCTGTAGTGTGTACTTTCAAATGAAATTGTTTCAGCCAAACAAATGGTAACCCTCGAATTCGTTCATACTTTAAACAAAAATCAAGTTATTTAGATTTTTCGTGACTGCAAAGAAGATTCAACGCATAAAAGATTGGAAAGGTGATTTATTTCACGCACGCGCGCGCGCGCGCGCACACACGCGCACACACACACACACGCACGCACACGCACGCGCACGCACGCACGCACACACACACACACACACACACACATACATACATACACATTATGCGCGCGCGCGCACACACACAAACACACGCACAAGTAAACCCACCAAATAAAAGATAGCCATCCATGAAACTTCAACCAATCTCAAGTGACAACTCACTCACGTGTTGTATCCCAGCATCCTGCAGATGACGGCTGCGTCACTTCCGCTCCAGTGGTCGTCACAAATGGCGCCCCACTGCCCGTTGAAGTAGACCTCCACAGTTCCTTCGTAGGCGTTTCGGCCCCCCACCAGACGCACATACACCTCCTGAGTCGCTGGGACACCCTCTGTGGGCTCCACCTCTGAACATCGAGGGTTTATTGGTATTGGTATTTGGTATTGGTAGATGGCTTTGGTATTTGGTATTTGTATTTGGTATTGGTATTGGTATTTGTATTTGGCATTGGTATTTGGCATTGGTATTTGGTATTGGTATTTGTATTTGGCATTGGTATTTGGTATTGGTATTTGGCATTGGTATTGGTATTTTATATTGGTATTTGGTATTGGTAGGGGAAGACGGGGTAAAAAAAGCCCATGGGCGGGTAAGAAGCCCATGCCAATTATCTCATGAAATGAAGCAAATTTCAGTCACATTTTGCCCATGAGACGAGTGTTAATGTTTAGCATTCGTCTCATGGGCAAATTTGACTGAACTTTTCTTTATTTCATGAGATAATTGGCATGGGCTTCTTACCCTCCCATGGGCCCCCCCCCACCCCCCCCCCCCCCCCCCACCCCCCCCCCCCCCCCCCCCCCCCCCACCCCCCCCCCCCCCCCCCCCCCCCCCCCCCCCCCCCCCCCCCCCCCTACCCCGTCTTCACCTAATTCGTATTTGTAGTTGGTATTGGTATTTGGTATTGGTATTGATATTTGGTATATATTCTAGAAATTCGGGCTGCTCTCCCCCGGAGAGCGCGTAGCCGCAAGTGCAGCGCCTACCCAAGTGGGTTTTTTTTGGGGGAGGGACACAGGGTGAGGAGGGTGTGTGGACACACTTGGAAAACCTAGCTATCAAGTTGGCCATACCAAGCAGCGGGATTTATCCCTGCTCTTATCGACTTTCAACTGTCATTGGGATTTTTACGTGCGTAAACCGCACGGGTCAGACTAGCTTTAAGTCCCCATCCGAAGGACTCGACGTTCAGTTCGATTTTCCTGTCAAACTAGAAAGAAAGGGTGAGGCCGGGATTCGAACCCGGGTCACTCACGCTGCAGTCACGCATTACATTTGGCAGCGGAGAGGGCGAACCTTACGAAAATGTTTGCAATTGAGTGATTATTAAAACAAAAATTAATCGATTTTAACCTAACCCTACCCCCCACCCTATAAGACGGAAAAACGCAACGAACCACAACTGTGACAAATCGCGGTGCATTGCAGTACATAGTGGGGGGTAGGGTTAGGGTTAGGTTTAGGGCTAGGGTTAGGGATAGGGTTAGTATTCCAAAAAGGTTATTAGCTGAAAATGTTCCTAAAATACAGCTTTATGTATGGTAAGAAAGGCAAAAACGGAAAAAAAAGCAATACTTTCTACAATAGAATTAACCGAGAAATGCAGGGGGGGTGGCACATCTTGACCTTTACCCGAAAACCCTCCGCTCCTGCGCTCCTGATTACTGCAAGCGTTGAGCATATTTTCTTACTAACAATTTTCTTTTTACCCATCTTAGGGCAAAGGAGGGGTTTTCGGAACACCTTGACACACCCCTGACCCCCCCCCCCCCCCTCCCCACACACTCTCCCCTCCAGATCCGTCACGTGCCTATAGGAAAAAAGAAGGCTAATATTGTTGTAGCATGTTTTGATATTTAATCGAGGAACTGTTCGTTTCAACTCTCGAATTGCAAGCAAGCATGGCAGGAAGCAAGCGTTCGCGGTTATTTTCTTGTCGCTGCGAGATTCACACACACACACACACACGCGCGCGCGCGCGCGCGCGCGCGCGCGTGCGCGCGCGCACACACACACACACACACACACACACACACACACACACACACACACACACACACACACACACACACACACACACACACACACACACACACACTCACCATTCTCTTCCATGCACAGGTCCATATTGCAAAGGTCAGAGCTGCAGCATTTACTGCAGAGGGTGATGTCCCTTTTGTGGAACCTGTCGCCGCTAGGTGGAGTCCTGACGTTTCGTTTTCGGCCAATGGGAACCGATCCAGGATCTCCGACAAGGTCACACACCTGAGTTTCATTGAACCAAAAGTTGGGTTTCGTGGGTTATAATTATGGCAAATGGACTAGTAGTGACTGTTGTACCTTTTGGGGTAAAGGGGAGAAGAAGGGGCGTCATGCTGCCGTTATGCGCCTAAGTAAGAAATAATTAGGCCCAGCATGTCCGACTTCGGCTGGAGGAAATCTTTTTGTAAGTGTTTCTTGAAAAAAAAGAGAAAAAAAGACCGACTTCGGCTGGAGGAAATCGTTTTGAAAGTGATTATTGAGAGAGAAAAAGACAGGAGAATGGACAGGAAAGGCAGAAAGATAGTAGGAGTAGATGACAGTAAGCAAGGGGGGAAGGCAAAGTCAAAGAGAGTGACAGATTAGAGGAATTTACAAGCACAGAACTTCCAGAAGATGAGCGAACTATTTATACAAAAGATTCCCCGGTATCCCCATGGGGGGTACGGACCATTCCAAACCAACCACCAAAGCAAAGCAACCGAAGTGGTTGCACTAACATGTAAATTAGAAGACAGTGCATATACGGTTGGCTGTTTATGATAATTTACATAGGGGAAGACGGGGTAAAAAGCGCATGGGCGGGTAAGAAGCCCACCCCAATTATCTCATGAAATGAAGCAAATTTCAGTCTCATTTTGCCCATGAGACGAGCGTTAATGTCTAGCATTCGTCTCATGGGCAAATTTGACTGAAATTTTCTTTATTTCATGAGATAATTGGGGTGGGCTTCTTACCCGCCCATGCGCTTTTTACCCCGTCTTCCCCTAATAGATATAAAGAACAAAATAGGTTTACATTATTTACAATCAGGAGGAAAATACAAACAAAAAAACGATGAATAAGCTCTACGCACATGGTATAAATACTAACTACATTATGTAAAAGCAAAACCTATGTCTGGTGCGTGCCCCTATTCCATTGCATAGTGTTCAGGTATGACTATGAAAACGTGTTTTTAGTCGTATTCAGTTATCATATAATAAAAAGGCAAGTGTGTATGTGTCTGTGTGTGTGTGTGTGTCTGTCTGAAACACAAAACGGGCCTTATAATAACTCCGCCGATTTCTTAACCGAATCGCTTCAAATTTGCTGTCAGGCTTGCTGTGGCCAGGGAAAAGCCTGGCAGCAAATTGGAAGAGAATCGGGAGAGCGCGTCACTCTCAGAGCAGCGCCAACGGGAAACGGGGCCTTATAACTCCGCCGTTTCTTAACCGAATCGCTTCAAATTTGCTGTCAGGCTTGCTGTGGCCGGGACAAAGCCTGGCAGCAAATTGCAAAAAGAGAATCGGGAGAGTGCGTCACTCTCAGAGCAGCGCCAACGGGAAACGGGGCCTTATAACTCCGCCGTTTCTTAACCGAATCGTTTCACATTTGCTGTCAGGCTTGCTGTGGCCGGGGCAAAGCCTAGCAGCAAATTTCAAGAGAATCGGGAGAGCGCGTCACTCTCAGAGCAGCGCCAACGGGAAACGGGGCCTTATAACTCCGCCGTTTCTTAACCGAATCGCTTCAAATTTGCTGTACTCAGCGTTACCAGTACTTGGCGTTACCGTTACTAAATTTACCGTTAATAGGGAGAGCGCGTCACTCTCAGAGCAGCGCCAACGGGAAACGGGGCCTTATAACTCCGCCGTTTCTTAACCGAATCGCTTCAAATTTGCTGTATTCAGCGTTACCAGTACTTGGCGTTACCGTTACTAGGCGTTACCGGTACTCGGCGTTGCGCTAGTCTTGATGAAATGGCGTGTTTCATTGTGTTCAGGTATTTCTGATCTGACGTTGTCTCTTTCTAGGATTTTAAGCATACACGCATACACAATAAATGTATACTATTTTTAACCGACCTAACCTCCCCGTGGGGATACTGGGGGGTCTTTCGTAAAAATAGTTCCCCCACCTTCTGGAAGTTCTGTGCTTGTAACTTCCTGTAATCTGCCACTCTCTTTGACTCTGCCTTTTCCCTTTGCTTTCTGTCATCTACTAATCTTTCTGACTTTTGGCCCCATTCTCCTGCCTTTTTTCCAAAAATCTTCCAAATAATTTTTCTACCTTGAGCTCCTCCGAAATCGGAATGTGTCGGCTGTACGCAGCGGGGAGACCAGTGAAAACTGAAAACCGGACACATATTATAAGCATCTTCACAATTTCAAATGCCTCAAATGGCCCTTTGGCCCAGAGGGCGTTAAATCTCTATTTTCTCTCTCTAAAAGCAAAAAAACACCTAGAATAAATGCAGAAATCATTATGCATGTCACTACTACCCGTGTTAGCTGCTTAAGACGCACTCATGATTATAATTATAGTAGGCCTACGTGTCTATGCATACGTACCACCCTCTTCTCACATCGGAAGGTGAACATCTCCTGGAGACCCCCCGTGACTTGCCTTTCTGCGTAGCACACCTGCAACAACGCTTAATTAAGGTTTTGTATAGGGGAAGACGGGGTAAAAAGCCCATGGGCAGGTAAGAAGCCCATGCCAATTGTCTCATGAAGCAAAGAAAATTTCAGTCAAATTTGCTCATGAGACGAATGCTAAACATTAACACTCGACTCATGGGCAAAATGTGACTGAAAATTGCTTCATTTCATGAGATAATTGGCATGGGCTTCTTACCCGCCCATGGGCTTTTTACCCCGTCTTACCTACTTAGGCGCATAACGGCAGCATGACGCGTCTGCGCTCATGATTAACAGGAAACTGTCTGAGCGATCGAAGAAGAAGAAGAAGAAGGAGAAGAAGAAGAAGAAGAAGAAGAAGAAGAAGGAGAAGAAGAAGAAGAAGAAGAAGAAGAAAGAAGAAGAGATGCGTAACAGGCAACACGAACAAGACGTTTTATTTACCACAAAAATATCTGAAGAAGATTCAATGTTATACACACACATTCGAACTGCAGGATTCGTGATGTAGCAAACAGAGAAAGACGATACTATCCGAACAAAAGTCGTCATTTAACCCTTTCAACGCCAGCCATTTTTCAGCTAAAATGTTCCATTAAACTTACTTGGGTAGAGAAAAGATTATATTGTGGATTCCTGTGTGACATGCATAAAATAGGGCATATCCTTACCTCCCATATTATGAACATAAGGTAATTGGATACCAGACCCTCATTTTATGCCTTTAACACAAAAAGAACCAAGAAATAGAGCGGGAGGGTGTAAATCTACATCTTTGCCGAGAAATCGATGCACAAAGCCATTGCCACTTAGATTCTTTTTTTTTCAAAATGGCGGACGATATAAACAACCACTCATGCAAACAAAAATAAATAATAATAAATATTAAAAAAAATATCACTGACTTCTCAATATTTAGTGATGAATCCTCTGTTCTTCCTGCATGCCACAAGACGCCTCTGAATGTATTCAGGGGCGAATCTTTCCCAAAACAGCAAACAATTTTTAATGAGGAGAGGGTATTTATTTTATGGATGAAGTATTTTATGCAGCACCGGCTTCGGTCAGCTGCGGACTCCGAACTCTTTGTGAATATTTTGGTTCCGTCTGGTCAACTCACTTCGTCATCAGCACACTCGTGCTGCGCGCAGGTCTCTGGCTGAGTGGTGCGAGAGCATTGATAGCACTGCACTGCCCCTGCATCTAAGCACAGGACAAAAAGACACTTTTATCAAGTGCTGATACTTGAGTACGAAACACACAAAATGCACACATTTATTAAATGCAAATCCCCCCCCCCCCCCCTCCCCCGTTAAAATCCTAGAAAGAGACATCTTCAGATCAGAAATACATGAACACAATGAAACACGCGATTTCATCAAGATATCTGAATATGACTACAAACATGTATTCATAGTCATACCTGAACACTATGCAATGGAATAGGGGCACGCATCCCTTGTTTTTTTAGTGATACCAAAGACACTGTAATGGGAATAAGACAGAAAAGCGGCCATTTTCCCCTATATGAGTAGTGAGGACAGAAACTCTGATTATGCCCCCCTTGAACCATGAACATCAGCAGTAATCTAACACTGGTTGTTACCGTTTCATAGATTTTCTGGCCATATTTTCAGCTTCCTTACCTTTCTTTGTCTTCAGGAAAACAGAAAAAGGTTTGCCCAAGCACTCAAATTTGAATCTGGTATTTAAAAAAACCGTCGATTCAAATTCCAGTCTTTGGATAGAGCCGCCATTGTTAATGGGATCACGAACGATAACCCTATCAGCCTGACTCGCCGTAACTCTCCAGTCGTCTGTCTTATTCCCATTACAGTGTCTTTGGTGATACTTCGTCACAATAAAACTCACATCTTCATCTATACCCATAATATATATTTTTAAAAATACATACAAAATTATAAGTGTGTCTGTCTGTGTGTGTTATTTTGTTTATTCGCCCTATGAACCATAAACCGGTGGACAGAATCGCTTCAAACTTTTGTGTGGCAGTGTATCATGGTACACAGATAGTTCCACAGAAAACGTGTGACCGAGCTGACCTTGACATTGAAGTTTGACCTTGAAAACCGGTCAGTACTAGTAGTAGAAGTACCTAAAGGGTAGTAATTAGGGAATGACAGGCTGCACTGGCTTGCTGCGGTTATTTCCCTTCCCTTGGACTATGAACTTGAGTGAACAGAGAGAGAGAGAGAGAGAGAGAGAGAGAGAGGTGGGGGTGGGGTGGGGGGTCGGAAGTTGGAGAGAGGGAGAGAGAGAGAAGAGAGAGAGAGAGAGAGAGAGAGAGAGAGAGAGAGAGAGAGAGAGAGAGAGAGAGAGAGAGAGAGAGAGAGAAACACTGAACACTGAACACTGAAAAACTTTTAAACAAGGATAAAGATTTTAGGCGATGCCTATTCTTAGACAGAAAGAGAGAGAGAGAGAGAGAGAGAGAGAGAGAGAGAGAGAGAGAGAGAGAGAGAGAGAGAGAGAGAGAGAGAGAGAGAGAGAGAGGGGGGGGGGGCTTGCACCGGCTCTGGTGCTGCTGCCAAAGGGATTGGTTGGCCTTTGGGGACTTTCACCAACGCCAACTCTCGTCCTCAAATCCCTTTGGCCGAGAGAGTGGGGATGTACCCTGGGCAAGACATCTCCACTATAAACTAATTCTAGCCCAGCCCACCAGAATAGTATCTGCCCTCTCTACTATCTGGCAGTCATTGTCGGAAATGACAGACAAGACAGACAACAACAACAACAAGATTATGATGGAAGTTTCACATAAATTTGAAACTTTTGTTTCAGAAGATTGATATAAAATTCC
Source organism: Phymorhynchus buccinoides (assembly GCA_017654935.2). Taxonomy (NCBI): domain Eukaryota; kingdom Metazoa; phylum Mollusca; class Gastropoda; order Neogastropoda; family Raphitomidae; genus Phymorhynchus; species Phymorhynchus buccinoides. The sequence goes on from CM065707.1 coordinate 24,534,054, forward strand.
TTTTAGAGATACCGAATATTAAAAAAAGTAACTTCACCCTGAAAACTATTCACCCTTTCCCCTTCAACCCAACTGATGTGAGCTGTTATCAACAACAAGACACCTCTCAGTGCGTGAATGAAAATCTGTTTAAAGACCCACCACGTCACGTGTCAAAATCACGGTTTTCACGTGTTTTCCCTCTTACAGCTGGTAAGAAATCTTAGGAAATCTTCCTAGCATAAGAGGGAATGTGGTACGTGACGTGAGGGGGTCTTTAACGTCCTCCGGTCTGGAACAGACACATATGGGACATTAGTAGATATAAAGATGGTGTGAACGATCCTGGAGGCAATGTCCGGAAGCGGTGCAACAACACGGAAAGTCCCGAAGTTTTAGCAATACAGTTGTATAATAATTAATGTAATAATTGATCTCTCAGTGCAGCCTTCTCAACCTTCAAGTTTTGACAAAGAGCTAAGCTCGAAAGCTTAACCCTTTCACCGCCAATGTCGCATTTTTGCACCATATTGATTTAACACCCATGTCATTAAATGCCTTGAAACCAGGGTCTGTTATCCAATGATCTACTTTTCTTAATTTTGTGACGAAAGAGTAGGCCTTATTTTAAACATGTCAGAGATGAATCCCCAATATTGGAGAAACCTTTTTTTTCTTTATCCATGTAAGTTTAATGGGAAATGTTGGTTCAAAAATGGCTGGCAGTGAAAGGGTTAAAACTGTCTTCTTCTCCCCCTACGATCCAACCTACCACCACTATCAATTAAGAAAAGTAGATCATTGGATAACAGACCCTGGTTTCAAGGCATTTAATGACATGGGTGTTAAATCAATATGGTGCAAAAATGCGACATTGGCGGTGAAAGGGTTAAGCTTTCGAGCTTAGCTATCAAGGGCAGTGTTCAGTCTTTGGATCAGCAATCAACCATTTTTTTCCCTTCAAAATGTATATTAATAGTTTTTCTAGTTTTGATTTTCACAGTGGCTACACCGACCAGGATGTCGAAGACACCACGGACGGTGGTGTTCGTGCTCCCAGTACGACGTTCTTGCAACACTCAGACCATGTTCAGGGATAGTAAG
>CM065707.1:24545136-24612627 GCA_017654935.2 Phymorhynchus buccinoides
CGAGACGGTATGTTGAGATGCAACAGATCAGTGAGATATTCAGGACAGGGAGACTCGATAAATTTGTAGCAGAGAGAGACAATCTTGTAGGATATTCTTTGCTGAACAGGGAGCCAGTGTAGAGAACAGAGCAATGGAGTTATATGGTCATATTTAGAAGAGCGGAAGATGAGACGGGCAGCATGATTTTGAACTTTTTGAAGTTTGTTGATGAGATGAGAGGGGGAGCCAGACAAGAGAGCATTACAGTAGTCAAGGCGGGATAGTACAAATGCGCAGACAAGAGTTTTTGTGGTATCTTCTGAGAGGAGATGGCGGATAGAAGCAATTCGGCGGAGTTCAAGAAAGCAAGTACGACAGATATTGCATACATGCTGCTGAAAGGACAGGGTTTGATCAAGAGCTACACCAAACATTCAGTAGGATTGCTAACAAACAGAGTCAAGTTTGTAGTCTGGTATGGCATTTATGTGAAAGTACACAATCTGGCATTTAGATCTAGCACCGAAAACACAAAGCGAGTGAGCCTTGAAGGCTTTGCCTCTTGCTTAGAAATTGATTGAAAGACTTCGGAAATCAGTGACTCGGAAGAGGAAAAAAAAAACTGTTGGAAAGTCACAGTACCTTACCTGGGTACTTCACGAGTGTAATATCTCTCACACACACACACACACACACACACACACACACACACACACACACACACGAACATCGGATATAAGAAAACATTTTAAAGTTTGTTTCCCTTATAACCAAGTTGAATGAGGACAATTAGAAATTTATATAAAATATGGCTTAGAAGGTATTTAACACCGCTTGGCAGAGTGGCTATATTGAAGTCCTTTGTCTTGTTCAAACTAATATTTTTGTGGATTTTACTCCCTAATGGTGGTATTGGTATTCCTAAAATCAAAGAATATATCATTGCATTAAAACTTGCATGGATTAGAAGAGTATCAATTGAAAAATAGTATTTCTAGTATATGTCCAAAGGTCCCTTTTCTTGAAAAACTGAGTTCTGAGTTTCCATGTAATCAATTGTCAAACAAGTTTTGGAAGAATGTGCTTGAAAGTTATACATTATTTGGATTGAAAACTTTGCCATGTACATCAGAAGAAATCGTATCGGAAAACATATTCTACAATGAAAATATAAAAGTACATAGCACAAACATATTTTATAATAGTTTATTTTAAAAAAGATATTCATGTCGTTGGACATCTAATGAGAGACGATGGAACTTTTTTGTCATATGAAGAGTTTAGAATCACGTATAATGCAAGAATTCATTTCATTTCATATACAAGAATGATAAATGCTGTTAAAATGTTCATTCGGAAAAATGCAGTCACGATACAAAGCAATACAGTAAAAACCTACAAAACATGGAAACTAATTCATTCTGTGCATAAAGGTGCCAGGGTATACTATGACATACTTACGTCTTCAAATTAAACCCCGCTTTATTGTACGAAGTGGAATGATAAATTAACGAGAGAATTGGATTGGAAACATATTTTCCAAAAGGTACAAAAATTAAAAGAAATCAAGATGAAATGTTTCCAAATTAAAATCCTACATCGGATCTTGGTTACAAATATTGTTCTATGTAAAATGAATGTTAACAATGATGAATTATGTAGTTTTTGCCACGCTGAATTAAATAGAGCATTGAACACTTAATCTGGTTTTGTGAACATTCTATACTTTTCTGCAGACAAATAGAAAATCTTTTGAAAGACAAATGTGAACATGTTGTGGCACTTAGATTTTCACTACCGTTAGTACTATTTGGATATACGGAACATTTTATGTCCGATGCAGTTTTTGATCTTATTCTGATACTTGCTGCTAAAGTTTTTATTTATCAATGCAAATATGGACAAAAGCTACCAAATCTATGCAATTTTATGTCTTACCTAAAGAAAAGATATCAAATTGAAAAATATATTGCATATATGAATATGGAATACCAGGTTATATATGCCATTAATGGATTTATAGTTAATTAAAAAAAATGCTTCCTTTTTTTTATGGGGGGAATGCTTTGGGAATATAAAAAACTTTTCTTTGTGACAAACCTATATGTCCTCTGCCTTAATTGTTCGTTTACTGATGTTATTCTTTCATTAATATTTGATGTCTGTTTCTTATCATTCCTTTGTTAAAGAAATATGTCGAGGAATATATAAAGATATACAATGTGTACATTATTGTTTATTGGTATGTTGCTGTCTTATTATCATGTCTCAAACACATTCTTTGTTGAATTATGCTATGTTCCTTGGGGGGGGGGGGGGGGGGGGGGGGGGAATAAGGAGAAAAACAAGTTCAATGAGGAAAAAGGGAAAGAGAAAAAGAGGGGTGAAAAGAAAAGAAGGACAGAAAAACAAAACGAAGAGAAAATACTTTTTCTTAATTTGGTGCATGTTTTACATCATAAAATCAAAATAGTCTACTGAGAAGAAGATTTAAAGGTGCCTACAACCACTTAGCAAACAAGCTTTTTTTCCTTTTTGCTGTTATCAAATACGTACCTCTTCACCTTTCTTGTACTGAAATACAGCAAAAATCGGTTATAAGAAAATCGAAGGGAGATTTTTTTTCTTTATTATAATCCGAGTTTTCTTATATTCAAAACTCGGATTTAAGAAAACATGTTGAAGGTTTTTTTCTTATAACCGAGTTGAATGGTATAAAGGGAAAACATAAAAAGAGAAAAAGAAAATAAAGATAAACAGAAACATACAACGAAGAGAAACCCCCTTTAACTAATTTGGTGCATGAAACAAAAAGGAAAAAAGGAAAACAAAAATAATATTTTAATTTTGATGTATTTAACTTATTTTACACGGTGTAAGACAATTTTCCATTTGCGTTTGTACAATTACAATGTCAATGGACAATAAAGAAACTTGCGACTTATGGCTCATGTTTCTCATCATAAAATAAAAATACAGCAAAACTCGGTTATAAGAAAATCGGATATAAGAAAACATTTTGAAATTTTTTCCCTTATAACCAAGTTGAATGGGAGAAAAGGGAAAAGAAAAAAAAACCCACAGCAAAACAAAACGAAGAGAAAATCCTTTTCCCTAATTTGGTGCATGTTTTACATCATAAAATCAAAATAGTCTACTAAGAAGATTATTTAACTCTCTCAACACTAATGGAGGAGTCTTATGCTTAACGTCCTCAAAGATACTGTATAGTCTTTGATGTCCTCCCGGCCGAAGCCATATGGGACATTACAACACTAAGAGAAAATAATGCTTTACGCCCTCTTCGGCCTTTCGGCCATGTGGGGCATTGAGATTTGACTTGGGGATGTAAAGAGAAGGGGGAGAGGGGGAGGGAGGAGGGGAGTGACCCGGAGGATCTCAGCATCTTTGATTATTACTCTTGGTTGGTTCCGAGCTCGCATTCTACAGACTACCAGTTGACACACAATAAAAAATATAGTTAGCTATGTTATAATCGTTACTTATAAAATATGTTATTTGAGAAAGGCCGCTCCAAGAGCTGTAGTTAAAATTTTCAGGACCACAAAGTTAAAAATGTAATCTTTATTGTTAAAAACTTTTAAAATGTCATGTAAGGTCGGTTAAAATCGCAAAAAACAAATAAGGTTATGTACAAGAAATAATTTGGCTTCATAATGAGGCTGACTTGAGTAAAGATTTTTACGTGTGTGGTGGGTTTAATTTAATAAAAAATAAAAAACGGAGCCAGGCAGGTTCGAACCCCGAACCTCAGTGTGGTGTCCAAACCGTCACGCCGTGTATGTTCCTGCTGTTAGATGAAAAAATTGTCCTTATAAGTGAAACCGTGGGCAAAATCACTTTTGCTACCATGGGAGAAAGTGGAGCCCCTGTGGTGGGCCCCCACATTCTACTGTACAGTGTGGAGGGTTTAAAATAGATTTACAAGGCAAAGTTAATTTATCTACATATGTACACCCGACATACTATTTACATTTAATTATTTATTTTTTAATGATGACAACCGATTAAAACGTTAAAATGAATATGAATGTCGATTGGGGAGTCTCCCGGCCTATTTTCTGTTAGTGTTTCTTTTGAAGCAGGAGGCCCAGTCAGGGATTAACTTTTTATCTGAAACTTATTTTATGAATTTTATATAGGAAATAGAGGGCTAAAGTAAATTTAATTCTGCATTTATAATTTGGTAATAATTTATGGTGAGCGAGCAAGTTTTATGTTTTGACCTGCGCTCCGAGTATTATTCATTTGTTATAGTTTTAAAAAAAAAAAAATTTTTTTTTTAAGATTAGCTTACTTTTATTTATTAAAATCAAGAGTTTGTATAATTGAATAACACAGCGTGTGGTTTGTTTAAATTTATTTATAAAAATGGTTGGGTAAAATGGTGATGGGCTGCCAGTCCGCAGGAGTGTGTGTGTTTCCGGGGTGAGACTTTCTGGCGGGAGGCAATTACAACACTAATGTACGCTATAGCATGCATGCTGCGCACAAACGTTCCACACTAGGCAGGCTTGCATCATTACATAAAAATTAATTAAAAAAATAATGCTTAACCGCACAGTTTTGAAAATTTGCGGTATTGTTTATAATAATAAAAGTTAGCATATGCTATAATTCCAAAGTAAAATTTTTATTATTAGCAGATTTTAAAAAAAAAGCATGACAAAGAAGACGAAGAGAGGTGTAGTGACACATTTGCATTCATTGTGGTACTAACAATAGACTGGAAGTGATTTCATTGGTTGAAAACTATTAAGGGACCGTAGAGGAACACTTCTATACCAGTTTGGGTTGCATGGCTTCACGGAGTTGTGAATTGTGAATGGCTAAACGCTATGTACGCTATAGCGTAAATTCGTGTTGAACGGTTGTAAAGGGAAGCAATCGGCCAGTGTTGAATGAGTTAAAGGTGCCTACTCAACTAACAAGCTTTGCTTATTTTTACTGTTATCGAATGCGTACCTCTTCACCTTTCTTGTACTGAACTATTACCATTTACTGTCCACCCATGGAGAGGGGGTCCTGCAGTTTTTCATCAATCGTTTGCTTTTGTTTATGTGGATTTTTGTCCACATATTGTTATTTGTGGATTGCCTTTTCCTCTCTGCCAATGCTGCTGAAAATAAAAGGATGGACAGTCTCTCTACCACCAACACAAAAGTACAGGCACTCATATTTTTTCTTCTGCTCAACATTTATTTTGCACAGAATACTGAAGGAAAGTATGAAATAAAGGAACAAGAATAACTCAATTAGTCTTGCAATCAAATGCATATACTGCTTTCCCTTTTTGGAACTTCAATTTTCTTGGAACATCCTTTCAGTTCAGGTCCAACTCATTTTTAAGGAAATGTTGTCAATGGCAATTCCCTCATAAGAAAATAGAAATTGCTTATAAGAAAATGAACTGCAAACCAACTCCTTGTATGACAATATTATATAATGACCAAAAAAAACAAAAAAAACACCAATTAATGGAGCAAGATATTTCGTCATTTTCTTATATCCAAGTTTACATCACGGATGGAGAAGGAATTTGCTTGATTATAAACGAGTTTTCTTATAAACGAGTTTCTTATATCAGAGTTTTGATCATGCATAAGAAAGAGTTTGGCTGGGAAAACGTTTTTGCTTAATTATAACCGAGTTTTCTTATAAGCGAGTTTCTTATATCAGAGTTTTGATCATGCATAAGAAGGACTTCGGGTGTGAAAACGGTTTTGCTTAATTATAACCGAGTTTTCTTATAAGCGAGTTTCTTATAAGCGAATTCGGCTGTAACATGCTTTGTCCTTCTCCAATTATTATGTTATCCAAAGGCCAGACTCTCTCTCTCTGCCTCAGTCTCTGCCTGTCTGTCTGTCTGTCTGTTTCTTGCTCTTCTTCGCATACAGAAAAAAGAAGCATATAAAATAACGTGGATTAGTCCAGATCGACACTCTTTTGTCAAGATTTGACCGTTTTCTACATCTATTACGTAAAGAAGGGGTTCGATCTGGGATAGTTCAACTAATTGACTGTACTCATCTAATTATCATTAAATTTGTTTTGTTATCTTGTCCAGTGAATCTTTGTGTGTTATCTCTCATCTCAAAACATTTGTCTTTTTTCTTTCTTTTTTTCTTTCTTTTTTCCCCTTCTTTTTCCCTTGATTCGTGTTCACAAATGCATGCCTTGCTCTTTGATTTCAACTTGGTTGTATCATTTACGCATTGGACTGTAGAGGGGAAGTACTGGTGTTTTGTTGTTGTTGTTGTTGTTGTTGTTGTTGATTTTTTGCTCCTTTTGTTGTCTGCTTTTTGCTAATTTTGCTAATTTTGCTGTTTGCTGTTTTTTTTGTTTATCTATGTTGATAAAGGCGCATTGGCCGAAATATCCAGTAGTTTTGTTTTGTCTCTTGTGAATCAAATAACGTCACTTTACGCTTGTCGTGTAGTTGTTTGTTTGTTGTAGGTGAAGACGGGGTAAAAATCCCATGGGCGGGTAAGAAGCCCATGCCAATTATCACATGAAATAAAGAAACTTTCAGTCACATTTGCCCATGAGACGGAATAGCAGCTGCCCCCCCCCCCTCACCCCCACCCTAATTCAATCTGGCAGTCATGGTCGGAAACGACAGTCTGGCATGCATAACATTATGTAAGCCTATCTTTCTGCTCTTTATAAGGACACTTTAGCAAGAGTTTGGAGGAACTCATTTTGTGGGCACAGATTCTGCTGTTCAGACTTTCTTTTCAGAAACAGTAAATTCTGTGCCCTGTGATAGATACAGTTCCACACATAAAGCGTACTGTAGGCCCATGGCCATTGAAAAAAAGTGTAGTTGATAACCCCCCTCCTCCTAATTTTCCGATTCAATCTGCATAACTTCAAGAACAGCAACATTAACACCTGTAACCAAATAAATATATGAAAATAATTAGATGACCACTAGGACCAATCATAGACACACTGGACACTGGACACTGGAAAACTTTATTTGACAAGGATAAAGATTTTGGTGAAAACACATGAAACACAAGACATTCAGGTAGTATTTGGTCCTTTTATTGAGCCTCTTTTTTTCTTTTTTCTTTTTCTTCTTTTCCCCTTGATTCGTGTTCACAAATGCATGCCTTGCTCTTGTCTGTATGTTGAACCTCAATAAAAGGACCAAATACTACCTGAATGTCTTGTGTTTCATGTGTCAAATAAACATCCACAATGATAGCAGCATCTCGTGTGTGGGTGTGGATGGGTGTTGGGTTTTTTGGGGTTTTTTTTTTGGGGGGGGGGGGGGGGGGGGGGAAATAAAGGTCACATTTGCCCATGGGGGGGGGGGGGGGGGGGCATGTTCTAATGTCTCGAAAATTCAAGTCATAAGCAATAAGTTTTGTTTTTTGTATTTGTCCGTTAACATTGTACAAAAATGACACATGGAAAAAATTGTCTTCCACCGTGTAGGACATAAATAAAATGCATAAAAATTAAAAATAAAAATAATTAAACATGAAACAGAAATCTACATTTAAATAAAATTAATTTGCAACACGTGAGTTACGCGCCGCAGCCAATCATTCACCCGCCCACTCTCTCACTGATCACTGATCCATCCACAGTGTTTTCTCAAAACGGCCGACGCTCCCCCTATTGAATTTAGATGCTTATAACTTCGGAACGGCAAACGATACAAGAATGGATCTTGTATCAATAGAAAGAGAAATGTCTGACGATTTCACATGTATAATTTTCTCAGAATGGTCAGTTTGACACTTAATGTCCCTTTCGTGGTGCTGGGTTACATATTACATATTATTCATCGCATTGTTACCCGGCCAGAGGCCGAGGTATTGCGATCGGTTTGTGTGTCTGTCTGTGTGTCTGTCTGTGTGTCTGTGTAACGATTATCTTAAAAACTACTGTTTGGATTTTGATTAAAATTGGCAGAGGGGTAAACAGCTTGAAAGGGACGCTTCCTTTCGTTAATCAACACCGTGCTGACCTTGACCTTGAAGTTTGACCTTGAAAACCGAAATTTCCTTCTTTGGGCTATGTAATTTCCCCCCAGCTTTATCTCGTGAACTAGTGAACAGAATCGCTTCAAATTTTGTGTGGTGGTGTACCATGGTGCAAGGAAGTTTGTATAAAAGTTCAGCTGTATCTCGTGAACTACTGAACAGAATCGCTTCAAATTTTGGGCTATGTATTTTATGCGTTCTGTAAGGGTGGAAAGTGGTGTGTTTATTGGGGGGTGGGGGGGGGGGGGGGGGGGGGAGAGGACATGGTGCAAGGAAGTTTGTATAAAAGTTCAGTTGTATCTCGTGAACTACTGAACAGAATCGCTTCAAATTTTGGGCTATGTATTTTATGCGTTCTGTAAGGGTGGAAAGTGGTGTGTTTATTGGGGGGTGGGGGGGGGGAGCAGGACATAACTCTGGCCGGGTTTGCATTGTCACAATGCGTTGCTGCCGCTCGGCGATGCCCTTGTCTTTTCTTGTTGTAGTCTACCAGTATGCTCACACTGCTATTTTGAGGACGTGCATGAATCAATTATGAGTCAAATAGAAACAAATCCAACAATTTTCCTGCTAAATGGCAATAGAAACTATTGATAAATGAGCAGTTTTGGTGGGTCGACGGGGATAACTCTCGTGGCGTGCTTTACTTAATTGGTAAAATAGAAAGCAAAATCTGGTTTTGCGGCTCGCACGCGACAGAAAGAGAGAGAGAGAGAGAGAGAGAGAGAGAGAGAGAGAGAGAGAGAGAGAGAGAGAGAGAGTGTTTGCCGTTGTTAAGAAACTGGCTTCACATTGAAAGCCACCTGGTGTCGGGGAATAAGGACCATAACTCCACCTAAACCACCCTTTGATCCTTCTCAGCAAAACACCATGCAGACCACCACCACGAGTCTGACCCCTCAGACGACCAACAACCTGTCCGTTCAGTCCCCGTCCGGCGACTACAGGGGCAGCTTCAACTGGACAGTCCCCGAGGGCTGCCTCATGGTGCTCTTCAGCAAGCTGGACCTCATGCCGTGGAACAACCCGGACGGTCTGGTCAGCGTGGAGACGAAACGCACCATCCTGAAGGTCAAATACTGCGTGCTGCTGCTGCAGTTTCTGGTCGGAGCCCCGACCAATCTCATCAACATGGCGGTGTTTTACAAACAGGGGCTCAAAGATCGCGTCATGCTCTGTCTGTTTTTCCTCGCTCTCACCGACGGTGTATACCTGACCACGTCCATGATATTCCAAGCCGAAGAGCTGTACATGCAGTTTTCTGCCAATCAGGGTGTGGGCGGCCATTTCGCTTACGTTGTCAACAACAAGCTGCTGGTTCTTGTAGGTACGTACTACGCTTCGCCCATACTCTGCGCCATCATAGCCATTGAGCGATGCTTGTGTGTCTTCAATCCTCTCAAATTTCAAAAGCTGATCCGTACCAGGACGATGGCGTTGGTCATCTTCGCGGTATACGTATCTGTATATTCGCTGTCATTTGTCCTGTTTATCCGATTCCATATCGGATGTTTGTACGACCCTATACTTCGCAGCAGTATGAGGGCAGCCATTGAAGCTAACTTCTACCGAGAGAACAAAGACCTGATCAACGTCATGGAAGGCGTGGTGTTCGGTATCGGTGTTCTCGGAGGAACCATGATGATCGTGGCCATATCTACAGTGTTAACGGTCTTCAAAATTCGTCAGATCAGACAATGGAGATCTGAAACGTCTTCGTTTTCTTCCAGCGATGTCGCTCTCACCAAGATGCTGGTCGGTACTTCTGTCTTGTTCGTTCTCTGTGTGTCGCCTTACGCTTTGTTCAACTTTGTTCGTTTGTTTTTCCCTGAGGTGGATTATGGACAAAACGAGCATAATTTGTTCGTGTGCTGTGAGCTTATCGGGGACGCCTGTGTGGTTTTTAAGCCCTGCTCCAATTTCTTTGTGTACTATGCCATGGGTACTCGGTACCGTCAGACCTTCTGGGAAGTCTTTGGTAGAAAAGGTACCAAGCTTAAGCGAGATAAATTGTGATAGTGATTTTACGAAGTGCAACTGTATGTGTAAGGTTAAAATGAAACAAAATAGTTCAATATCGAAGAACGTGTTTTGTTCGAGTAGGTATTGCAACTCCATTTTTGGGTCAAAGGATAATAAGCAAAAGAAATTGTGAAGTCTTCTTTTTCTTCTTTCGAATCGGTCCCCTATATTAAGTTGAAGATTCCAATGCCGACATTTTGGAATAGGCCTACGAAGCGAAGAGGATTTAACGCACATCCGGATCTCAGGCAACAAAGAAAGAAACTTTACGAAGTGCAACTTTATTTGAATAAATTGATAACATTAAAGTGAGACAGAATAAAGCATTATGGAAAAAATAATGTGTTTCGTTCAAGTAGATATTTTTTGTAATGAACTTTTTTTTAAATCATTGAACGTGCATAAATACATTTCATCATCGAAGACATTTTGTATAACATGCATATTATACATAATTATTAACATTCAAAGAAACATAAATAAAATTGCTGTTACATTCAATGTTTTCCCTTTTCAAGTAGGTATTATTGTAACTCACCTCTGGGCCGTATTACATTGTAATGGCAACTTTACAAACATATATTGTAGCAAATGCTTGCCCCCAAAAACAAACATACAAAACGTTGCTTTTGCGCACCAAAAGCAACACACTGGATAAATTGATGTTTGCATCATTCTGATTTTTTGTCAGTTACAAGAGAGCATATAAAGCTCATAGCAATTGAGCAAAATCTTTAAGTAGCACGAATCGAGCCCTATATAAATCACTGTCTGTTTTTACATTGATGGAATTACCTAGATTCCCTCTGTACAAATGAATGTCCATTTGTGTTCATGTCTCTCTGTTTCTCTATTTCTGCCTCACTTGTGGTTTTTCTTCTTCTTTCATCCAATTATATTTCCATCGACGCATATTCATTAGCTACTTTAAAAAAAATAATAATTAAATTTTGTATGTCAAAGTTCAAACATTTTTGTCTTGGACCTTCAGTGGTCAGCATAGCTGTCTTTCGCTGCCTGTTGTTTAGCTGGACGGACGAAGTTGACCTTCAGGCATGACAGAAATTCTGCTTAACGTCCTCCGGTCTGGAACAGATACATAGGGGAAGACGGGGTAAAAAGCGCATGGGCGGGTAAGAAGCCCACCCCAATTATCTCATGAAATAAAGAACATTTCAGTCAAAGTTGCCCATGAGACGAATGCTAGACATTAACGCTCGTCTCATGGGCAAAATGAGACTGAAATTTGCTTCATTTCATGAGATAATTGGGGTGGGCTTCTTACCCGCCCATGCGCTTTTTACCCCGTCTTCCCCTAATTGGAAATTCGTAGATATAAAGATGGTGGGCACGATCCTGGAAGGCAATGCCTGGAAAGCAGTGCAACACCAGGAAACTCCCGAATTTGTAACAATACAGATGTGTCGAGTAAACATTGACCTCCAGGCAGTCAGATTGGGCTCCTTATAAGGAAACTAGCTCACAGCTGTAACTACCTGGGGGTCATGACCTCCGTGTTTGAGGACACGTGTTCACGTAGCATCATTCATCCTGTGTGCAAAAAAAACAAGTTTTGGATGAAGACCGCGGGAGTGGGGCAGGATAGCTATGCTGTGTTCACTTTGCTTCGCGTGGCGCAGACTTATACCGCATGACATCTATTACAGCCATTCATCAGCTCCCCTCCCCCCCTCCCCTCCCCCCCCCCCCCCCCCCGTGGGGATACCTGGGGGTCTTTTGTATAAATAGTTCCCCCACCTTCTGGAAGTTCTGTGCTTGTAACTTCCTCTAATCTGTCACTCTCTTTGACTCTGCCTTTTCCCTTTGCTTACTGTCATCTACTATTTATCTTTCTGCCTTACCGGTCCATCCATTCTCCTGCCTTTTTTCACGAAACACTTTCAAAAACATTTCCTTCAGCCGAAGTCGGACTTGCTGGGCCTAACTGTTTCTTAGTTAGGCGCATAACGGCAGCATGACGCATCTGCGCTCATAATTGACAGGAAACTGTCTGAGCGATCGAAGAAGAAGAAGAAGAAGATCAGCTCTCACTCTCTTCTTAAAGACCCACTGACCCACCACGATTAAGACCCTTGGTTTTTTTTCTGGGTAGCTGTGACCGACATACAAATTCCCCCAACTTCAAATTGAGGCTGCTCTTTAAAACGATGCTTCGTTTTGAATTTGGGGACATTTGTATGGGAGTCAAACCTGGTCAAAACAAGATTTCTTACCAGCTATAAGAGGGAAAACACGTGAAACCCGTTGTCACGAGTTTGTGACATTGTTCTTCTGAACAGAGAGAAAGGCACAGTCTACCACTCGATCGCAAAGGACCCCGAGATCTTTCCTTTTCGTTGAAACTAATCGAGACAACCTACTTGTGAAATCCGTGCAACCCGTGTTAGCTCTGACCTCTCGCGAGACTCCACATTCAACTGGCGACTTCATGAGTTTTAAACCTGTCGAACGTCACTCCATATTTTTCCTTCAGTTAAGCAACATCGCTTCATCGCTTCATCCTTTCTCCTTTTCATCGTTTTGTCCACCTACGGCCGCCCAGTGCTGAGGTGTGGTGAGGGCCACGTCCCTGAAGGATCCTGTTATCAACTCTTTATCCTGCACGAGTCCTAGACGTGAGGATAGCGAAGCTGTTGAGCTTCGGCTGAAATCATCTCTTCTCTTCATCCTCATCGCCATCTTCACCCCCTTTTTATTTGGTTTCTCATCGTCCTCCCTTCCCCGTCATCGTCCCTGGCGTTCACTGGAGTCCTGGAAGAAAGCTGTGGCCGGTCCGGAACCCCTTCCACCTGCTCGCGCTTACCCCGAGCCCTTGGCGAGACCAGAGCTGCGACTGTCTTGTGGGGAGGATTCTTCTTCTTCATTCCGCCACTTGGAAGTTTGGTCAGTAGCTGCATAAAATTAGTATTAATCCCGTTAAAACTCGTACAACAACGCGCGCGTAACAATGTAGAATAGCTAGTTATAGGTTTGCTAACATGTATATTTGTGTGCGTTTTCTTTGGTTCATTTTTCTTATTATTTTCTTGATTTTTGCATAAGGGGCTAAGGAACTGACTGGCTGGGTCATGACTTGTCAGTTGGATAGGTTTTTGCCGGTCGTAGAATTTGGTACTTGAACTCGGCACATATTTTTGAATCAATGTTTTGGCTCGCCATTGTGTGTTTAGGCCGTGCAAATCGTTTTTGGTGCAAAGCGTATTTGAGTTCACAGAGATTCAGAATCCTAAATGCGTGCACGCGCGCGCATTATTCCTTGTTGCGGTATATGTTTAGCCTCGCGGCCTATGTTTAGCCTCGCGGCCTATGTTTAGCCTTGTGGTATATGTTTAGCCTCGCGACCTATGTTTAGCCTCGCGGTCATCGTCCTAGCTTAATTAGGTATTAAGAGACTCTGCGGAGAGCTGGATAACAGAGGGTTATTCCAGTCGCGCTTCTAGCTATGCTGATAGGAGCTTTGTAAAGCGTTCATCCCCGTTTCTGTTTTTATTTTTGAGAGAAAGTGTAATTAGTGTTTTCAAGGCTTTTTGACCTTTTGAAGTACATTGTGAATGCCATTTTGGGGAAATACATTCTTTGCCTGTAGTTCGTCCGCCTTCTGGAAGAAATGATAATGAAGGGACATATTTTTGGTGGTGAAGTTTTATGTGATATTTTCAGAAGAATTTAAGTGTCCATTCTTGTACCTGAAAAGCTGTGAAATTTTCAGAAGAATGTAATTGTTAATTTTTGTATTTGAAAGGCTAGAATTTTCTAAATGTATGAAAGCCTTGTTGTGCCAGAAAAAGTGAAACCTTTTAGTTAATCCTAATTAATTTTTTTAATTTTTCTAAGTTAATTATTTTCTTGATTTTTGCATAAGGGGCTAAGGAACTGACTGGCTGGGTCATGACTTGTCAGTTGGATAGGTTTTTGCCGGTCGTAGAATTTGGTACTTGAACTCGGCACATATTTTTGAATCAATGTTTTGGCTCGCCATTGTGTGTTTAGGCCGTGCAAATCGTTTTTGGTGCAAAGCGTATTTGAGTTCACAGAGATTCAGAATCCTAAATGCGTGCACGCGCGCGCATTATTCCTTGTTGCGGTATATGTTTAGCCTCGCGGCCTATGTTTAGCCTCGCGGCCTATGTTTAGCCTTGTGGTATATGTTTAGCCTCGCGGCCTATGTTTAGCCTCGCGGTCATCGTCCTAGCTTAATTAGGTATTAAGAGACTCTGCGGAGAGCTGGATAACAGAGGGTTATTCCAGTCGCGCTTCTAGCTATGCTGATAGGAGCTTTGTAAAGCGTTCATCCCCGTTTCTGTTTTTATTTTTGAGAGAAAGTGTAATTAGTGTTTTCAAGGCTTTTTGACCTTTTGAAGTACATTGTGAATGCCATTTTGGGGAAATACATTCTTTGCCTGTAGTTCGTCCGCCTTCTGGAAGAAATGATAATGAAGGGACATATTTTTGGTGGTGAAGTTCTATGTGATATTTTCAGAAGAATTTAAGTGTCCATTCTTGTACCTGAAAAGCTGTGAAATTTTCAGAAGAATGTAATTGTTAATTTTTGTATTTGAAAGGCTAGAATTTTCTAAATGTATGAAAGCCTTGTTGTGCCAGAAAAAGTGAAACCTTTTAGTTAATCCTTTTTGATGAAATATTACCCCTAGACTGAGTCGTGTGAAAAGGATTGTAAAGAAAGTGTTGTTCAGCGTTTTGGGGTTCTTGGAGAGAACCAAGTTTAAAGAGGGTGGGTTTTTACATCCCTGAAGAGGACTGTTGGGGAATTAGTTTTTGGGTAAACACAAAACTGTTGTTACTCTGGGAGTTCAAAACTAGGTTTTTGTTTTGGTTTTTCATACAGTCCTGATCCTGATCCTGATCCTGATCCTGGTCCTGGTCCTGAGCCTGATCCTGATCCTGATCCTGAGCCTGATCCTGATCCTGAACCTGACCTGACCTGTTGCTGCCTGGTTGACCGCCCGGTCAACCGCTCTTTTCTCCGTTTCCGGCTGTGGGAGGCCGCCCGCCTTTCTGTCTGGCCCCGTGTTAGGCCCGATCTGTGGGCCTGTCTGTGCGTTCGGGCCAGGCTTCGACGTTCCTGTTGAGGAGTCTGGGGGCGACCTCTGCCGTCTCTCTTCTTTTGTTTCTGCTGCTGTAGCCTGCCCCAGGAGGGGGAGCAGTTTTTCTACTGACTTTTGTTTTCCCCTTTGTCTTCTTCTTCGGACGCTCTGCTGTTTTTGTTGGACTTCTTTTCTTCGTCTGCCCTTTCGTCGTTTTTCCCTTCAATTTTGTGTTTCTGCTTACAAACTCTCTTTTAGTTATTCAGTTAAGTTGCCGGCTTTAGCCTATTCTTTGGACAAACTTTTGAATGCCATGTAAATTGTGTAGATAATTTGTTGAACATTGAGTGTATTGAATTGTGTAAGTGTGTGTGTGTGCTTGCTTATAATAAATAGTCTTGTTTTGTATTGTACTTCTGGTGTGCGCGTGTGCCTTCTCCTGTGAGTT
The DNA here is from genome assembly GCA_017654935.2 of Phymorhynchus buccinoides. Lineage (NCBI taxonomy): Eukaryota > Metazoa > Mollusca > Gastropoda > Neogastropoda > Raphitomidae > Phymorhynchus > Phymorhynchus buccinoides. The sequence continues at coordinate 24,560,676 of CM065707.1, forward strand.
TGTCTGTCTGGGCGTGCGAGACTCTCCTCGGGGTTCGCGATTTCCCTCTCCCGATCTCTGATCAGGATCGAGCGGGGGATTTCGTGACACCCGTGATTTACGACTCGTGATCTGGTGGGTCTTTGAACTTGGCCTCTTTAAAATGCCTCCCTCTGCGTTACTTTGGTGACGCTGATCGAAAATGTATGTAATATGATATGGTTATAGGGGTGTATGGCCAACGGTTCTACAGTCTACGGCCATGGCTCAGTTCTCACTCGTCACCACTGCATGCAGTCCGAGCTTCGAAATGTCTGCAAGAATGTAATCTTCTGATTCTTCATCATCGATCGCTCCGACAGTCTTCCTGTCATATGAGCTCAGATGCGTCATGCCGCCATTATGCGCCTAACTCAGAAACAGGCGCAGCATGTCCGACTTCGGCTGAAGAAAATCTGAAGACAAGTACCTATCTGGAAAAGTGCTCCTGGCAGAGAAGTTTGAGTTACTTTGTGGTGCGCTTTTAACAGATATGTGCTGGTTTTGATTGACAAAAAACAACAACAAAAAACTCGAGCAGGTTTGAAGTCCTCTCGCTTCAATTACTCCCTATTGATGCAATATGTCTTTGCATAATCAAATGATGTCAAAAAGACTCAAATACATGACACAAATGAAAAGTATCTCTAAATTAATGTTCTAAATAATTTTTGAAAAACATGTGTTTCATATGTGTACGCCGGGCACATTAGCTTTGCCGTGTAATATGCTAACCATTTTGGGTCTTTGTGGTAACATCAAATAATAGAGATACATTTAAGTTTTTCTGGACATGTACACATTTATATGACTACTATTTTGACAATGTAGAAGCTAGCTCATTTACATCTATGTGCTTAGAAAAGGAATGTGTTTTAAAGAGAACATGCGTACCGTATATGACACATTGGGCGGACCTTGGCACCTTCGCCATGTGACATATATGTCATTGTGGGCATTTGTAATAACATTATAGAGGTTTGTTATTTTGGCCATGTTAGTAGTATTGAGTTCATTTATACAAACAGGGGCTCAAAGATCGTGTCATGCTTGAAGAAAATCCAAGTATTTAAGAAAAAAAATGCATTTTTGTTTTGTTTTTATGGCAGTACAGGCACCCTGGTACACTTCCTGCAGATGGACACTTAAAAACTCTTTATCAATAATGCAAACACCCTATTACTGTTGGCATTCTAGCAACACAATCACCAAAAAGGCACTAAAACAAGAATGTTGACTCGACGAGACCGATCACCGGCCTGCCTCGTGTGTGTGTGTGTATGTGTATTGTACGTGTGCGTGTGCGTGTGCGTGCGTGCGTGCGTGCGTGCGTGCGTGTGTGCGTGCGTGTGTGCGTGCGTGCGCGTGTGTGTGTCCACTCTCCACTGCCAGCATGGACATGACTGTCAAATGCATCAAACACAATGTGTGTGTTTTTTCTGGTTAATTAACCCCAAATCTGATACTTTTGTTTTCGACTTAATTTTACTTTCTACGTTCATACAAAAAAACCCAACTAAGCTTGCCCATTGTTTGCATATATCATACACCAGGCTTTATGGCTTTCCCCCCCCCCCAAAGTCCCTTAAAGCCTGATATATATGACATGCTCAAATAAATTAAAAAATTAATGGCAAGTTCAATTTTTTCTTTCTCAATATTTTTGGTTCTAGTTTGTTCAAAACAATGTTGATTTTTCAGTGGCATTGTTTTAAGTTAAGTATTTCTAGGTGCTGGCCTTAGAGGGTTAAACTAGCACTTATAAACTGTTTTGATGTTGTAATAATTATTATCCCTTTCGCTGCCAATGTCGCATTTATGCACCACAATGGTTTAAGTTAACCCTTTCACCGCCAATGTCGCATTTAGCACCACAATGGGTTTAACACCCATGTCACTAAAAGGCATCAAATCAGGGCCTGTTGTCCAAATGTCCCTATTTTCTTAATTTTGGGAGGTAAGGATAGGCCTAATGTTATACATGTCACGAAGGAATTGGGAATATTGCAGATTTTTTTGTTTTCTCTACCCAGTTAAGTTTAGTGGTATATTTTGGCTGAAAAATGGCTGGCGGCGAAAGGGTTAAAGCCTGGTGTATCATATAATTATGACATGCTCAAATATAAAAATAATTAATGGCAAGATCAAATTTTTTCTCTCAATATTTTTGGTTCTAGTTTGTTCAAAACAATGTTGATTTTTCAGTGGCATTGTATTTCTAGGTGCTGGCCTTAGAGGGTTAAACTAGCATCTATAAACTGTTTTGATGTTGTAATATTATCCCTTTCGCTGCCAATGTCGCATTTATGCACCACAATGGTTTAAGTTAACCCTTTCACCGCCAATGTCGCATATTAGCACCACAATGGGTTTAACACCCATGTCACTGAAAGGCATCAAATCAGGGCCTGCTATCCAAAGACCCTATTTTCTTAATTTTGGGAGGTAAGGATAGGCCTAATGTTATATATGTCACAGAGGAATTCGCAATATTGCAGATTTGTGTTTTCTTTACCCAGTTAAGTTTAACCCTTTCACCGCCAAAGTCGCATTTTAGCACCACCAATGATTTAACTTCTATGTCACTAAAAGGCATCAAATTGGGGTCTATTATCCAAAGACCCTTTTGTCTTAGTTTTGGGAAGTAAGGATAGACCGTATTTATGTATGTCACAGAAGAATCCCCAACACTGCAGATGGATTTTGTGCTCTACCCAGGTACATTTAATGGACATTTTTGGCTGAAAAATGGCTGGCGGTGAAAGGGTTAATGGTATTTTTTGGCTGAAAAATGGCTGGCGGCGAAAGGGTTAACACCCACGTACGTCACTAAAAGGCATAAATTCAGGGCCTGTTATCTGAAGACTATATTTTCTTAATTCGGGGAGGTAAGGATAGGCCTAATGTTGTACACGACACACAGGAATTCCCAACATAGCGGATATATTTTTTCTCTACCCAGTTAGGTTTAATGGTATTTTGGGGGCTGAAAAATAGCCGGCGGTGAAAGGGTTAAAGTCCAAGGTCCGAACTGCACAACATTACAAAATGCACTGACTGGAGACTGTCTCAAGATGGTACATTTACAATGATCCAGTGATATGCATCTGCACACCGTGCCGCGTTAACTCATTCGCATCGCAACGATTTTGAATTATTAACAAAACTCACAAATCACTCCAGCCATACACACAAACAAAACATACATAAACAAAAGGAGAAATGAAAAGAAGATTACAGGTTTTTACTTCAGGTTTAGACATAGGGAAGTGGCAGATCAGACTTTATATATAGCATGAAAGAAAAGTCTCAGTGAATAGCCAGCTCCGTACCCCTACTCTGAAGGACTGAAAAGTTAGTGCATTTGAAATGCAGAATAGTTTGCTTTGATAAAGCTTTTCTGTGTCCAATGTCTTTATTTGTGAACCTCAGAAACAAAACCAGTTAACATTAACTTTGAGTAATGTTCCGTGTTCCAATTTTTTTTATTTTTTTTTATTTTTTAAAAGTTTCAAGATGGTACATTTACAATGATTTACTTTATATATATATATATATATATATATATATAATATATATATATATATCGCGATATATATATATATATATATATATATATATATATAGACTTTAATACTTTGGGAAAAAGTGTATACATTTGTCCCAATATATAGACTTTATATAGAAAAAACTCTGACAATGACAATAAACCAGTGTCCGTGTCCGCGTGTCCGTCTCTCTCTCTCTCTCTGTGCTCAGTGTGAAAAAACCTGTAACTAATTAGCTTATCTCAGCTCATTACCCTGAATAAATAACATGTCGTTCATCTCTCTCTCTCTCTCTCTCTCTCTCTCTCTCTCTCTCTCTCTCTCTCTCTCTCTCTCTCTCTCTCTCTCTCTCTCTCTCTCCACACACACACCCCTACCCCCCCAACACACTCTCTCTCTCTCTCTCTCTCTCTCTCTCTCTCTCTCTCTCTCTCTCTCTCTCTCTCTCTCTCTCTCTCTCTCTCTCTCATAATGCACGAGCAAATTAAGGCCAGATTCAGGGGTGGGGGTGGGTACGTGTTACGTCGTACCTGGGTTCCGTAACACCCCACCCTCTCGTCAGAGAGAGAGAGAGAGAGAGAGAGAGAGAGAGAGAGAGAGAGAGAGAGAGAGAGAGAGAGAGAGAGAGAGAGAGAGAGAGAGAGAGAGAGAGAGAGAGAGATAGAGAGAGGAGAGAGAGAGAGAGAGAGAGAGAGAGAGAGAGAGAGAGAGAGATAGGGGCAAAGAGGGAAGAGAGAGAGAGAGAGAGAGAGAGAGAGAGAGAGAGAGAGAGAGAGAGAGAGAGAAGAGAGAGAGAGAGAGAGAGAGAGAGAGAGAGAGAGAGAGAGAGAGAGACTGACTTGAAAAACGCAAAGATTGAGATTTTAGGCCAGGAATATCAGCAGTCCAGAGAGAGAGAGAGAGAGAGAGAGAGAGAGAGAGAGAGAGAGAGAGAGAGAGAGAGAGAGAGAGAGAGAGAGAGAGAGAGAGAGAGAGAGAGAGAGAGAGAGAGAGAGCACCCACCAAAGTGACCTCCCTTTATTAGATCATTGTTTACTTCCGCCATACGCCGCCCACCGCGCCGAAGAAGGAGGAGGCCGAGCATTCGAGATTGACGACAGTTTCTTTGCAACGAATTCCATCTGCTGCAATTGGTTAGTTAGCAAATGAATGAATGAATGAAATTGCATGTTGATGAAGTTTTTATCTGTGTACTTGTTTTCGACGGTCCCAGTCTGGCTGTCTACCCACCAAAATTCTCTCTCTCTCTCTCTCTCTCTCTCTCTCTCTCTCTCTCTCTCTCTCTCTCTCTCTCTCTCTCTCTCTCTCTCTCTCTCTCTCTCTCTCTCTCTCTCTCTCTCTCTCTCTCTCTCTCTCTCTCTCTCTCTCTCTCTCTCTCTCTCTCTCTCTCTCTCTCTCTCTCTCTCTCTCTCTCTCTCTCTCTCTCTCTCTCTCTCTCTCTCTCTCTCTCTCTCTCTCTCTCTCTCTCTCTCTCTCTCTCTCTCTCTCTCTCTCTCCTTTGTTTTTGTTTTTATTCTTTTCTTTTCTTTTTCTCTCCCTTCGACCTCTTCGCCCTTTTCAGTTGTAATAATGGTCAGAACTGACCTTGACAACTAGGATTGGAAGAAGAAGAAGACTGTGAACCTGAGCTAACCATTGCAAAATGATCCTAAATCAACGTCATGATCTGACACTCACTGACTGAGTGACCGACGCTGAGTCGTGACTGACAGTGACAGACACTAAAAGAGCTCGCACTCCGCAGCTGAGTAAAGCCGGTGTTGTTGTTTTTTTACTCCCACCCTTTCACCTGCATTACAATTTACAGGTGGGGCTCATTGTGAACTCACTCACCGCCTACAACAACACTAACACTTCCCACCTTCCAGGTGGGAAGTGAGAAAGTTGGCTTCTTCTTCTTCTTTGGGGCCCGCAATCATTTAATTGATCATTCTGGCACCCTCAGGAAAATTTAAAAAAGGCTTCATGGCATTCTTTGCCAGGTTTGCAGGCTGCAAAGTTATCACTCTTTGTACTATAACATTTAGGCTTTTTGCAGACACTCAGTGACAGCAAGCAGAAATATTTGACTAGCCACACCCATTCCACTTACTTTATATGTATTATAAAAAAAAATTGTTATATGTTTCTCTATTGAGAAGCAGCAGTCTGCTGCTCTTCAAAGCTACTACTAGCGATGCTGCATTGAATCTGTTCTTACTGTGTCATTTATCTGTTGGTACGGAAGCTTGAGTGTAAGAAGTAAGCCGCACTAAGCGTGTGTTGAGTGACATGGTGAATGTGTGCAGTAAGGTTGTGGGTGCAAGGCAGAGTGGTATGCAAGAGTTGTATGACAGACAAGTGGTCAAGAAAGCCAGGAAATTTCTTAATAACTGTCATGTTCTGGCAAAATACTACAAAGTGTTACCATCGTGCCATCGATACAGAACTCTAAAACTGAAAATAAGAGTGCACAGAAAACTTTCATACCAAGATCTTCTTCTTCTTCTGCGTTCTCGGGCCATATGGCGATAATGGGTAACGTATGTTAATGTATGTGTCCGTTTTTCAGTTTTCACTGGGTTTCCCGCTGCATGCAGACGACACATTCCGATTTCGGAGGAGCTCAAAGGATAAAAATTATTTGGAAGATTTTTTTTAAAAGGCAGGAGAATAGATGATAGAAAGCAAAGGGAAAAAGCAGAGTCAAAGAGAGAACAAGCGCAGAACTTCCATAACGTGGGGGAACTATTTTTTTAATGAAAGACACCCCCCCTCCGGTATCCCCACAAGTACAATACCAATATCAATTCATCTTTTGAACTCTTAATTGTATTTGTGCTAGCCTATTTGTAGTCCTTTTGTTCTGCAGTAGATTACTGCTGTGTCTGTCCTTGTCTGAATTGTCTGTGTAGAGATGGTGTAGGTACTAATATTACTGCATTTTTAAGCATTGTTCTTGCCTCATCTTTCAACTAATTATGTCTTGATGTAAAAGGTATTTTTAAAACGCATTCTGCTTTTACCGGAATATTTGTCCGGTTTGTTTATTACAACACTGCAGTGTTATTAGTTCCCATTCTTTGTTGTTGATAAATGTGTTGGTAAAGGTCAAGATGTGCCCCCCCCCCTGCATTTCTCGGTTAATTCCATTTTCCCGTTTTTGCCTTTTTTTTACCAAACATAAAGCTGCATTTTATGAACCTTTTTAGCTAATAACCTTTTTGGAATGCTAACCCTATCCCTAACCCTAGGCCATTATCTAATAGGACACCCCCCCCCCCCCCCCCCATGTATTGCAGTACACAGCGCCATTTGTCACAGTTGTGGTTCATTGCGTTTTCCCATCTTATAGGGGGGGGGTAGGGTTAGGGATAGGGTTAGTATTCCCAAAAGGTTATTAGCTGAAAAGGTTAATAAAATACAGCTTTATGTTTGGTAAGAAAGGCAAAAACGGAAAATTGCAATTAACCGAGAAATGCAGGGGTGGGGGTGGGGGGTGGGGGTGGGTGGGGGCACATCTTTACCTTTACCGATGTGTTTATTGAGAGGGGAAAGGGAGGAAGCAACACAATATCTTAGCCTGAGATGCAGCTGTTGCAGTTTTACTTCCCCCCCCCCCCCCCCCCCCCCCCCCCCCCCCCCCCTTTCTCCCTGGCCCTAAAATGTCTCAGAGTCACATGTCCTAACTGTTAGTGTTAGTCATCATCATGTGATAACAAGAAAAAACCAAATTGGCTTCACTACGTCGGCTAGATATTCACACTAAGTCAGAAGTAGAAAGGTAAGGGAGATAGTTAAATTATGAATTTATGATACCTGCAGATTAATACTGACTGCAAAAATGAATAAATCAATTTAGTGACCACAAAAGCTTCATTATATTTTATAATTAACTGTTATAAATACTCTATTTATTAATAGTTTTAAACTGTAATATAATCCTTCTGTCGAATTAAAAAAAAAAATCTGTATGTTGAATTAAAAAAAGAAAATAATCCTTCTGTTGAATTTAAAAAAAAAATTCCTGTTGAATTTAAAAAAAAAAATCCTTTTGTTGAATTAAAAAAAATCCTTCTGTTGACTTTTAAAAAATATATAAACCTTCTGTTGAATTAAAAAACCAATATGATCCTTCTGTTGAATTTAAAAAAAAATCCTGTTGAATTTTGTTAGGATAATATACATTTTGTGTGTCCAGAAGGGATGTATTTTGTTTATAAACCTTTTTGTGTGTGTATGTGCTTTTACTGTTGCACTGCATGCCTGCCTGTGTGGACACAGGTTAATATACTGGTCTCCAAAAGTTAAGGGCCGGCTTCTGTTTTCAGTAGCTTGATATCTATTTATTGTACACTAAGACAACAATGAAGAAAATGGCAAAACTTAGGCTACTCAATAACTTTCCTTCCTGTTGCACGTGCCTGAACCAGTTTTGCAGACATTGCAGTACAGCAACAGCGTTTTCAGGTACGCTTAAAATGTGGCAAATTCACGAGAATTTCACGAAAGTTTGGTCTCTTTTCGCTGAAGAATCAGGGCTGATGCAGGTTTCTTGCCTATTGCACGCGCAAGGCATGACTGTAGTGAACACTGCTGAGCAAAAGTTAGACACGAATGTGTATTTAAGGGCGGCAACCAGAGCTCTCAATAAGCATGCCTCCAAGACAGAAGAGAGAAGATCGTTCTTCCGGCCCTTAAATTTTGGAGACCAGTATATTACTTTCAAACACTTCTCCTTAAGTTGAAGAGTTCTAACAATTACAATGCTAAAATGATTTAGATCCCCCCCCCAAAAACAGCCCAAATACATTCACCCATGTTTTGTACCGTGTTGTTGCAGATTGGTGAAGAACAAAGATTGGACAAGTTTGGAAAAAATTGTAGATTTAAAAAAAAATCACCATGCTTTAAATCAAAGACTCTGACACAGAAGATACGTGCAACATTAACACAGCGTAACACTGACAGTATTTAATCATCACCATTTGTTATCCTTTAAAAACTTAAACAATTTTTGTTATAGAACCTATGTTGAAAAGACTGCATTCATGTTTGTCATTGAAGTCAAGGTAAATAGCAACACCATTTTGTTATCTCCACAGAACAGCGTGTTGTTGAACCTATAGCCACAGATATTTTATTTTGTTAAAGTTTTCACCCATTAAAAAAGCTCAACATTACAAACTGCCACTCAGTTAATACTATTATTTTCCCCACAAACTTTCAATCATCAAAAAACCCCTAAGCAATCGATAGACCTTGAATGATAGCATTACAATTGCATAAAACGAAGGGACTTTAAAAGCCTAACCGTGTCCCTACTTTCTGATCTGATCTGATCTGAAACTTGTAACGAAGTATTCATCACCAGCTTGACGCCATGAAAACGCACAAACTTCAAACAACGCTCCAGCTCCTAGCTTTATCATGCTGGGCGCTAGTAGTGAAAAGCGATGACAGACCGAACATCGTCTTCGTGCTGGCCGACGATTTTGGCTTCAACGACGTCCACTACCACGGATCTGAAATCTACACGCCTAACCTTGACAAACTGGCCGGGCAAGGGGTGAAGCTGGAGAACTATTACGTCCAGCCCATCTGCACCCCGACCCGCAGCCAGCTGATGTCTGGACGGTACCAGGTGAGTCCAGACCTGTTTACCCATATGATTTCGCCTTATTTTGTACACATATTTGACAGAAATAATTATGATTAATATGGTACATGAGGGAAAATATGGTGAACATAAATCTGGCTATCATTTCTGTACATTGCCTGATTCGGAAGATGGGTGCGCTCTGTGTGTGTGTGTGTGCATCTCTGTGTGAGTGTGTGTGTGTAGTTATTGTAAATGTATATGGAGGATAACTTTGACACAGTATTTCTGTAGTTGCTTTACAAGTGTACTCAGTGTTTACAATCCATTTTTCAAACTTTCCTGTTGGACTCGGAGTACTCCTATTTTGTGAAAAATACGTTTAATTTGGACCTTGAATACACAAAGCCCAATAGAGCATTTGCCACGTGCCGCTGACCTTGAATTTCACTGAGTTAAATTTAGAGAGTTGAATTAGAGAGGTCAGCGCAACTCGGGCAGAACGAGCTCGGGCAAATTAGTAGTCTAGTATAGTGAACGAACACTCGTGGCAAACTCCCTATTTCAGGGTAAGCAGGTCTGTAAGTCCCAGAGTGTGTGTTGCCTCTCTGTTGTTTCCGACAATGACTTCCAGATAGCAGAGGGGGGCAGATACTATTCTGGCAGGGCTGGGCGAGAATTAGTTAGTAGTGGAGATGTCTTGCCCCCCCAGGGTACATCCCCACTCTCTCGGCCAAAGGGATTTGAGGACGAGAGTTGGCGTTGGGGAAGGTCCCCCCCCCAAAGGCCAACCAATCCCTTTGGCTACAGCACCAGAGCCGGTGCAAGGGCCCCCTCGTTCGAGAGTCATAGTCTTCCACGAAAGACTAAACTGTAGCATGATATTCCAATACTGTAGAACATCATGTATAGTACAGCTCTCATTTACTATTGGCCCTTTCTACAGGCTACTGTCAACCAGTGATAAAAGAGGTCAAGATAAAGTTAGGATTAGGGTGAAGCTGGATAACTATTACGTTCAGCCAATCTGCAGCCCGACCCGCAGTCAGCTTATGTCTGGATGATACCAGGTAAGTCCCAGAGTGTACTTTGGAAAAAAAGTCAAGATAAAGTAGATAAAGTTAGGATTAGGCCATGTACACACATAAGTGGATATTTCATGCGGAAACCCGTGCACAATCCATAAATAAGTGAAACAAAGAAGGGAAAAGATTTGCGCACGTGTCCGAATTTCCCCTATATGCGTAAACTTGTATCCTTCTTTCTTCCACTTATTTAGGGGGTTCCGTACGGAACTTATGCGTGAATGTGAACCCGGCCTTAGGGTGAAGCTGGAGAACTAGTATGTTCAACGCAGTCAGCGTATGTCTGGACGAAATCAGGTTAGTTCTGTTTGGAAAACCCCCATTTACGAGGAGCATAGCAATCTTGCAATTAATCTTGAAGAAAAAGAAGGCTATTTGAATGTGTAGAATTAACAGACATTAATGTATAATTTGCATAAAGTTAAACACACAAGAATGTTTACAAAACCAAACTTCCCATAACTCTTGTTATGTCGTGTGTGTATTTTTGTGTAGGTATTTAGGTATTAGGGTACTTTATAGTCACAGAGGCATCTCTGTGAAAATCGGGCAGCTCCCACCTGGAGTGCGCGTCGTAGCCAGAGGCTGCGCCGACCTTTTTTTTTTTTTTTTTTGCATGCGATTTTTGTGTGTGTGATTGATGAGGAAGGAAAAGGTGTGTACACGTGCAATTATTCATACAGGGTTTACGTAGGCAATGTTCGTCGTTTCAGATTCACACTGGACTTCAGCACGACATCATCTGGGCCACCCAGCCCAACGGCCTGCCCCTGAACATCCCCACCCTGGCAGACAAGATGCGTGAGGCGGGCTACGCCACGCACGCCATCGGCAAGTGGCACCTGGGCTTCTACAAGAAGGACTATCTGCCCACACGGCGCGGCTTTGACTCTTACTACGGTCAGCTGGCATGAAAAATTCAATTGTTTAAAACCCTTTCAACGCCAGCCATTTTTCAGCCAAAATTTTCCATTAAACTTAGCTAGGTAGAGAAAAGAATTTGTCTGCAATATTGGGGATTCCTCTCTGACATGCGTAAAATAGGGCCTATCTTCATACCTCTCAAAATTAAGAACATAAGGTCATTGGTTAACAGACCCTCATTTGATGCCTTTTAGTGACATGGGTGTTAAAATCAGTGTGGTGCCAAGAGGCGTCAGTGGCGATGAAAGGGTTAAATGTTGACAGACTATAAATATGTGACCACAAAAGGGACATTAATCCCTTCACTGCCGCCTACTACTTGTACATGCGCTGCCGATTTGCCACGCAATTTGTGAACGCGGCAATATCGCTACTTAGCAGCGACATATATGTACGTCAGTGGCAAATACTGAAGCGCTATAGAGGACGTATATATATATATATATATATATACGTCGTGGGCACTGAAGAGATCAAGTGTCCAGATGACCATTCTGAGAAAATGGTACATTTAGAAACTTTCAAATCATATAAGGACCATTCTTGTAACTTTTTTCGTTTGAGAGTTATGAGCATTTGAAGTTGGTAGGGTGACTGTTGGCCATTTTGAGAAATCACAGTCTAAAGTTTAGCCTAGCTGAAGACAATGCACCAACCTACTCATTTTAAAGCACTTTTTTGAGTATTTAGTGACCATAACTAAGATTGGCCTTTGTAAATATGAAAGATGAGATGTTGGAGAGCACGAAAATACCCAGAACTCAAGAATGATAAAAAATTAGATTTTTGACTTTGCAAGCCACAGCATGCTTTTCTGCCGCATTCTGGCTTCTTAAAGTTTGGCCCACTCTAGCCACTTACCCTTCCTTTTTCCTGCCTGCTTCTCATCTGAGCCAGCACCACTGCTGTTCTAATTTTAAACTCACTACCTATGCCACCAGAGAGAGAGAGAGAGAGAGAGACTGTTATCTCTATCCAGCCAGTAAGGGAGAGGTAACTAAAAGGTCAGAAATGCCTTGAAGGCAGCAGGAGAAAAAAACCGGGAGAGGTCTATTTTTGGCAGGCTCACTGCTGCTGGAAAATGGGAAAGCTTAGGGCCTAGGCAGTGAAATCTGGGTCTAACTTTCTGATGCTGAGAATGTGAGCTGTGAAGCCTGTTGTGAATGTGAGAAACTGTCCCAGTGACTTAATGTCCCTTTTGTGATGCTGGGTCACATTATAGCATAAGGCCATAATTTTTTCCTAGACTGATGCGCTATGCCTTTTGATTTAGTGAATACTGTATTAACAGGCTGTTACAGCAAAATCAGACATTTGTGTACATTTGGGTGACCAGTATTCCTGTAGTTATACCTGTAGTTATAGTTCCATCAAATCCAGAGAAATTGGGAGTGATGGAAGAGTGAAATATTGTCGGTGAAATTCAAAAACCTTTTATCTTGATTTGTTTTGATTTTTTAGTTAGATACATAGTCAGATCTCTAATTTTCCCCGCCATCTTCCACCTATAGCTCGTATATCTAACGACTTTCTATGTGGGGTAAATGAGGTTGTGAAAATAGAAGAAAAACTCGTAAGTCCCAAATTCAGATCTAGTTAAGGACAAAAACCTTGTATCTTCGTTCTTTTCAAGTGTAAACATTTTTTTTTTTAAAGTAATTTTATCAAAATGCTGGACTAAACTCGCAATGTCTTGAACAACATAATTATTCATCATAGTTAATCAATTGTGGTGAACACAGTTAATTTTTAAAACAGTTTTTTTAATTTTTCTCAAAACTACCAAAATTGAGATACAGACAAACCCCTATTTTACGACCCTCTGTTAAGCGACCACCTCTCATTTGAGACCGGATTTGTTGGCACGGATGCATTTTACTATGTAAACGACTTCTCTTAAACGACTTCCTCTAAAACGCGACTTACGACCGCCATTTTGTTGGTTTTTACGACCGTTGTTGTCGTCTGCATAGACTTCGAGCAAAGGGAAACAACCACGGTCAAGGGTCTGAAAGCGGAGTCGCTTCGCTTGTTGTAGAAAGGATGGCGGAAAGCGTAGGAAAAGCACGAAAACCACTGACTTTGAAAAAGAAAACCACTGACTTTGGACGAGAGTGGAGGTGATTAACAGAAGTCGGCGAAGTGAAACTGTAATACATCGATTGCACAATCCTATGGAGTTGGAAAGACCCAAATCCAGTTTTAATATGTCATTGTATGTGTGCATGAAGAAGAGAGTATGAACTGTGCTGAACTTTTTCGGCTGCCAGTGAAAACCTCCGTCATACGACCCCTCCAATTTACGACCGATTTTTCCGGACATTTTGGAAGTTTTAAAATAGAGGTTTGTCTGCATTTTGGAAGTCTTAAAATAGAGGTTTGTCTGTACAAGGTTTTTGAATTTCACTGACGATATGTAAGTTGTAGGAGGTTGGCTTCTCTGTGCATGCCGAGGGCAAATGGCATCTCAGGTTCTATTTAAAAAAGGACCTTGTATGTGCCCAGACGCCATGGCTTTGATTCTTACTACTACTACTGCTACTAACTAACATTTATAGAGTGCCATTTCTCTCTTGAGCTCACGGTGCTTCACAATTATTTAAATAAATACATAGATCATAAATAAGCTACTACAATATTAACTATCACAAACATGCACACAGCCACAACACGCACGCACGCACGCACACACGCACACGTCCGCACACATGCACACATGCACACACACACACACACACACGTCCGCACCACCACCCCCACACACACACGCGCGCGCGTGCACACACACACACACACAATGTGGGGAACATAGTTTTAAGGCAGAAAACAGGACAAGGAAGAAATCAGAGGTATTATACTACAGTATGATATATGGAATTTATGTTCTTAGCTCTAACAAAGACCCTTATCTTATGCATATATGCAAAGACAGGGCACTTGGTGCACAGCTTGAAGCCGCATGCCCATCAATGGGGGAGTGGCAGGGCTGCCAACCGTCCACCCTAAGGGGTATTTGTCCCTGGAAACAGCTAAAATGAGCACCGTGTCCCTCAGGCCAGGAATCCACTTTTCTGGTTAGCCTCCCTACCTAAAGAGCGTCTGCTCTTTTGTGATTCCTGTATTCTTAGGCATTTTGCTAGGCGCCATTATCTTAGCATGTGATTTACAATATGTCTCAACAACACTGAACGTAACCCCGTGGAAATGGTGAGCGATAATAAAACATCAGACACACTCCTGTGTCTTTACACAAGTGTAGAAACTTGATCAAAAGATGGGTCTCAGCTGGCTGGGTCATTTGTAGATTAGGGAGTTCTTCCTATTTTTTTGTGTATGACCTTCAGACCTCGACCATTTAGTATGAAAGAAGCAGAAGAAGAAGAAGAAGAGAAAAAAAGTATATTACCCCAAATAACACATTTTTCTGTAGTACTAGTCTAGTACTACCATATGTTTCGGACTATAATGTGCTACTTTTTTCTCAGACTGAGACCCTTACAATATAACTACTATTATCGTAAGAAAATATAGCAACAAAATCTGAATTTTGCATAGCATTTTGAGGGTGCGCCTTATAGTCTGAAAACTATGGTACTCATTTTGCGGTTGAAACTACTCTATTATGGAGTTTGTTTGTGGTTGAACTACTCTATTATGGAGTTTGTTTGTGGTTGAACTACTCTATTATGGAGTTTGTTTGTGGTTGAACTACTTTATTATGGAGTTTGTTTGTGGTTGAACTACTCTATTATGGAGCTTGTTTGTGGTTGAACTACTTTATTATGGAGTTTGTTTGTGGTTGAACTACTTTATTATGGAGTTTGTTTGTGGTTGAACTACTCTATTATGGAGCTTGTTTGTGGTTGAACTACTTTATTATGGAGTTTGTTTGTGGTTGAACTACTCTATTATGGAGCTTGTTTGTGGTTGAACTACTCTATTATGGAGCTTGTTTGTGGTTGAACTACTCTATTATGGAGTTTGTTTGTGGTTGAACTACTCTATTATGGAGTTTGTTTGTGGTTGAACTACTTTATTATGGAGTTTGTTTGTGGTTGAACTACTCTATTATGGAGCTTGTTTGTGGTTGAACTACTCTATTATGGAGTTTGTTTGTGGTTGAACTACTTTATTATGGAGTTTGTTTGTGGTTGAACTACTCTATTATGGAGCTTGTTTGTGGTTGAACTACTTTATTATGGAGTTTGTTTGTGGTTGAACTACTTTATTATGGAGTTTGTTTGTGGTTGAACTACTCTATTATGGAGCTTGTTTGTGGTTGAACTACTCTATTATGGAGTTTGTTTGTGGTTGAACTACTCTATTATGGAGCTTGTTTGTGGTTGAACTACTCTATTATGGAGCTTGTTTGTGGTTGAACTACTCTATTATGGAGTTTGTTTGTGGTTGAACTACTTTATTATGGAGTTTGTTTGTGGTTGAACTACTCTATTATGGAGCTTGTTTGTGGTTGAACTACTCTATTATGGAGCTTGTTTGTGGTTGAACTACTCTATTATGGAGCTTGTTTGTGGTTGAACTACTCTATTATGGAGCTTGTTTGTGGTTGAACTACTCTATTATGGAGTTTGTTTGTGGTTGAACTACTCTATTATGGAGTTTGTTTGTGGTTGAACTACTCTATTATGGAGTTTGTTTGTGGTTGAACTACTCTATTATGGAGTTTGTTTGTGGTTGAAACTACTCTATTATGGAGTTTGTTTGTGGTTGAACTACTCTATTATGGAGTTTGTTTGTGGTTGAACTACTCTATTATGGAGTTTGTTTGTGGTTGAACTACTCTATTATGGAGTTTGTTTGTGGTTGAACTACTCTATTATGGAGTTTGTTTGTGGTTGAACTACTCTATTATGGAGTTTGTTTGTGGTTGAAACTACTCTATTATGGAGTTTGTTTGTGGTTGAACTACTCTATTATGGAGTTTGTTTGCGGTTGAAACTACTCTATTATGGAGTTTGTTTGTGGTTGAAACTACTCTATTATGGAGTTTGTTTGTGGTTGAAACTACTCTATTATGGAGTTTGTTTGTGGTTGAAACTACTCTATTATGGAGTTTGTTTGCGGTTGAAACTACTCTATTATGGAGTTTGTTTGTGGTTGAACTACTCTATTATGGAGTTTGTTTGCGGTTGAAACTACTCTATTATGGAGTTTGTTTGTGGTTGAACTACTCTATTATGGAGTTTGTTTGCGGTTGAAACTACTCTATTATGGAGTTTGTTTGTGGTTGAACTACTCTATTATGGAGTTTTTTTGCGGTTGAAGCTACTCTATTATTGAATTTTTGCAGTTGAAGCTACTCTATTATGGAGTTGTGGGTGGTTGAAGCTGTATTATGGAGTTTTTGCGGTTGAAGCTGTATTATGGAGTTTTTGCGGTTGAAGCTGTATTATGGAGTTTTTGTGGTTGAAGCTGTATTATGGAGGTTTTGCAGTTGAATCTGTATTATGGAGGTTTTGCAGTTGAAGCTGTATTATGGAGTTTTTGCAGTTGAATCTGTATTATGGAGGTTTTGCGGTTGAATCTGTATTATGGAGTTTTTGCAGTTGAATCTGTATTATGGAGGTTTTGCGGTTGAAGCTGTATTATGGAGTTTTTGCGGTTGAAGCTGTATTATGGAGTTTTTGCGGTTGAAGCTGTATTATGGAGTTTTTGCGGTTGAAGCTGTATCATGGAGTTTTTGCAGTTGAAGCTACTCTATTATGGAGTTCAGGCTGTGGCAGGTTTAATATATAATTCATTTAGCAATTGTTTTCTCATTCTTTTCTGAACTAGGTTACCTGACCGGCAGCGAAGACTATTACACCTACTTCCGCTGCGACAGTTTGCACGACTCAAACACTGACGCTAGCAACACCAAGGCTTATAACGACACTGGTGAAAGGTAGATGTGTGTTTGTGTGTGTTTCATTCTTACCAGGTTACCTAACTGGGGGTGAAGACTATTACACCTATTTCCGCTGCGAAGGGTTGCATGACTCAAACTTTGACGCTAGCAACACCAAGGCTAGTAACGACACTGGCGAAAGGTAGATGTGTATGTGTGTGTGTGTGCATGTGTGTGTGTGTGCTTTCTTTCTGACCAGGTTACCTAACTGGGGGTGAAGACTATTACACCTATTTCCGCTGCGAGGGTTTGCACGACTCAAACTTTGACGCTAGCAACACCAAGGCTAATAATGATACTGGTGAAAGGTACCGTAAAATGCTGACTATAAGCTGCTCCTGTTTCCCTAAACTTTGGCCCATGCAGCTTATAGACTGGTGCGGCTTGTCTGTGGATTTTTTTTCAATTCTATGTTTACCAATTATTATGATTGTGATTAACTTTGTTTCCAGCAATATTCTCTAGCTTATTTTGATCTTCATCTTAGCTCTCAAAATTGGTTTGGACAATAAAATAGATTCAAATCCCATGTTTGAAGTGTTAGGCTGGGTTCACATTAGATGCGTAAGTTCCGTACGGAAAACCCTAAATAAGTGGAAGAAAGAAGGACAAAAGTTTACGCATATGGGGAAATTCGGACACGTGCGCAAATCTTGCCCCTTCTTTGTTTCACTTATTTATGGATTGCGCACGGGTTTCTGCATGGAATATCCGTTTATGTGTGTACACGGCCTGCAACAGTATTAAATACTCATGTTGTAATAGGAGAATGTCTTTCTTTGTGTTGCTTTGTGCACAATATGTGTTCATTTTCTGTGGTAAAGCAGGCAAAATCTACTGCATTTTGTTTTAACTTTGACCCATGTTTTGGTGAGTAATATTCTCTCTGCGGCTTATAAACTGGTGCGGCTTGTATGTGAATAAATACCTATTGTTCTGTCAATTTAAGGGATGCGGCTTATATACAGGTGCGTCTTATAGTCCAGCTTTTATGGTAGATGTGTGCGTGTGCATGTGTAACAATAACAATACTTTTTACAATAACAATAACAATCCTTTTTAATCAGTCTTTTCAGGCCATCTGGCCCATAATGACATGGAGAAAGAGCGAAACAGATCCAACATCAAATATGTAGGTGAACCATTCAGCATTGGCAATGCAATTAGCTACGTATTTTCGTGTGTGTGTGTGTGTGTGTGATTTGTTTCTGACCAGGTTAACTAACAGGGTGTGAAGCCTATTGCACCTATTTCCGCTGCTCAAGCACCGTTGATGCTTTTGATGATGTGATGCTTCTCTGGCCATCTTGTTTGGCGTGTTTGTGCGAATGCGTCGGTACGAACGCTAAAGTGTGTGCGCGCTTTGATTTGATTTTTATCAAGATAAAGCGCTGTAGTGTGCGCGCGCTTTGATTTAATAATAAAATGTTTTAAAAAGAGCTCAGAGCGCTTGGAAGTTAACTTTAGACAATAACAATAGTAGTAAGCACAAAACAATCAGAAATATATATATTAAATACAAATCCAATACTTCACACGTGCGCATGTGCACATGCACACGCTCAGCACACAAACACACAGAAAAGACATTCTTACCCAAAGGCTACTTTACATGCAAGCGCGTACCGAAATCATGAGTGCGACCCACTCAGCCAACACGGGTAGCAAAATGCAAACCGGAACAAACTGCCAGTCAATGTTTTGATTTGATTTGATTTTTATCGTGAAAATAGGGTTTTACGCCCTCTTCGGCCTTTCGGCCATGTGGGGCATTTGTTAATATAAAGATGGTGGGAACAATACTGAGGCAATACCCAGAGACAGTGCTTAACCAGTAAAGTCCCGATCTTTTTTTTAATACAGATATGTGTAGCAGTAACCATGCCTCGGATAAACCTCACCGGCTATGGTACTGCCACGATAAAGTTATGTATGGAACGATTGATTTTATCAAGATAAAGTGTTGTATAAATACTGTATGTTGTTGTTATTGATTTTTGGACAGTTTTTTAAAAAAGTTTTCTTTTCATTATTAAGGTTCTGCGGCTATGATCTACGCGAGAACGAGGTTCCCGTCAAGAGGGATGTGAAGAAATACTCCACACACGTGTTTACCGAGAGAGCCGTCGATCGCATTCACAGTCATGATCAGACCAAGGTGAGTAGGAGCTTTATATTTGTTTTTTGGTACTTTATAGTCACAGAGGCGTCTCTGTGAAATTCAGGTTGCTCCCACCTGGAGAGCGCGTCGCAGCCAGAGGCGCGCTACCCATTTTTATTTTTATTTGCATTCGATTTTTGTGTGACCGATCAGGAAGGGGGAGGGTGTGTGTGTGTAAATTTTGACCAAATTACAACTTTTTCGTTGCCACTGGGTTTAACGTGTGCTTAGTAAGCGAACAATTTTAGAAAGTGCTAATGTTTTGATAACAATTATTGCATGCAATTTTTTGTGTGACTGATGAGGGGGGGTAAATTGTGACCAAATGACACCTTTTTCGTTGCCACTGGGTTTAGCGAGTGCTAAGTGCATGGACACATGGGACCTCAGTTTATCGTCTCATCCGAAAGACTCCGCATTCAGACCTGTAAGGTCTAGTGCAGAGCCAATGAAAAAATACCCTGTACCCAGGTTCGAACTTGGGTTTATTGTATGCGAGGCGAACAGGTTACCCCTGTGCCACTCTACATCTGTCCCCTTGACGGCTAAAGGCCTGACAGGCCAGTAAAGGATGCAAGTGGGGGGTGGCAGGAACAGACGCCAGCGTCATGTGGCTTCAAGCCGGTATTGCGCACGGGTTTCCGCATGGAATATCCGCTTATGTGTGTACACGGCCTTAGGCAACACTTTTTTACCTCAGGGCTGGGTGAAAAAAAGCATGTAACTTGCTTATCTTATGTTCCCTGGTTAAATAAAATTTCGTTTTCGTTTTCGTTTTCTAGCCACGGCCCCACCCCGTCTTTGTGTAAGCTAAGAGGTTTTTTATTACCATATGTTTCGGACTTTGAGGCTACGGGTACGACGTTCTTGCATCACTCAGACCATATTCAGGGATAGTAAGGCCGGGTTCACATTAGACGCGTAAGTTCCCTACGGAAAACCCTGAATAAGTGGAAGAAAGAAGGATAAAAGTTTACGCATGTAGGGGAAATTCGGACACGTGCGCAAATCTTTTTCCTTCTTTGTTTCACTTATTTATGGATTGCACACGGGTTTCCGCATGGAATATCCGCTTATGTGTGTACATGGCCTTAGACACTTTTTTCCCCAGATTCAGACCCCTGCGCCTTATAAAATGACTAGCAAAATGGTAACAAAATATAGTAACAAAATCTGAATTATGGGTAAAATTTAGATTTAGATTATGTTTCTGTGCGCCTTATAGTCCGAAAAATACGGAACATGTGTATTGGCGGAAATTCAGAATACAGTCAAACCTCAAAAGTCAGGAAAAAACGGTCTTAAATTAGAGGGGGTCGTATAATGGAGGTTGTTTTCATAGGAACAGTTCAGCATCCGTTCCCCCCAAAATCGGTCTTAAATGAGAGGTGGTCTTTTAACGGAGGGTCTTATAATAGAGGTTTGACTGTAGTACCAGGTTGTTTTTTCTCCCTGTTCTTTTTGTGTTGTTTTGTTCTAATATTGCATTTTGTTAAAAAGAAATGCGTAATAGCTCTGTGTTGTAAGTTTGTTTCTGTCTATCTGTCTCTTTTTTTGTCTCTCTGTGGTTTCTTTATTCTCTCGCTTTAAGGTGTGAGTGAATTTGTTTCTATAGTGTTGTTTCTGCTTGTGTGTTTCTTGATTGCGATTGTAAAAATGCATAGAGCTCGCAATGTTTTTTGACAACACTGTATTCAAATTCGTCATTAGTGTTATATTTTGTATTATTGCTTTCAGTTCTAGTGGGCAAATGTTAAGAAAAGCTCCCTCCTCTTCTCCTTCCATTCATTTCAGTCGGTTTCAGTTAGGGTTAGGAAAAGGGTATGGGATAGGGTTAGGGATAGGCTTAGGATCAGTTAAGTGTCAATCTCATAACATACCATCAATTTGTATTTATTTGTGTGTGTGTGTGTGTGTGTGTGTGTGTGTGTGTGTGTGTGTGTGTGTGTGTGTGTGTGTTAGACAGTTTCAGGTTAGGGTGAGGGATAGGCTTAGGGTCAGTTAAGTGTCAATCTCATAACATACCATCAATTTGTATTTATTTGTGTGTGTGTGTGTGTGTGTGTGTGTGTGTGTGTGTGTGTGTGTGTATTAGACAGTTTCAGGTTAGGGTGAGGGATAGGTTTAGGGTCAGTTTAGTAACAGATACACAAAACAATAAAAGTTGATAACTAAGCTGACCCTAAAAAACCTAACCCTAACCCTAACCCTAACCTGAAACCGTCTGAAATGAATGGAAGGGGCAGAGGAGGGGGCTATTGTTAACATTTGCCTTTTAGTGTAGTTTTAGTGCTGCTGATTTTAGTGGTGATGCTATTCCCCTGCGTCTGTTTCAGCCTATGTTTCTGTACCTGGCCTACCAGGCGGTACACTCTCCCCTGGAAGTACCGGAGCGCTACACCTGGGATTACTACAGCATTCAGGACAAGAACCGCAAGACTTATGCAGGTACCATTCTTACCTGGGATTCCTTAACCCTTTCACCGCCAATGTCGCATTTATGCACCACAATGGTTTGACACCCGTGTCACTAAAAGGCATCAAATCTGGGCCTGTTATTCGAAAGACCCTATCTTCTTAATTTTGGGAGGTAAGGATAGGCGTAATGTTATACAGTGGGACCTCCCTTATAAGACCTCCCTTTATAAGACTCCCTCCCATATAAGACCTACTTCTCCGAGACATTGCCCTTCTTTGTAAGCATTAAAATTACCTCCCTTATGAGACCCCTCCCTTAGAAGACCTCATTTTGGATGATTTTTGAAGGTCTTATTAGGGAGGTTCCACTGTAACTCAATGGAGTCACGTCAGAGGTTTTTTTGCCGACATATTTTGACGGTTTTGACCGTCTTGAAACCCAGTAAAAGGGAAATAACTCGCTGTTCCTGTTAATCCTGAGACCTTCCCCTTGTAGTTGCTTCCCTTAGACTGTCTCCAGTGTGTCCTATTTTCGTTTTTTACTTCTCTAAATTGAACTACTCATCATCTTTAATTTGCTTCATTCAATATGTCGGCGACCATATAGCTCACTTTATTCAAACATTAAATAAATAAATAAATGTTTATAGTTTATATTATGCTTCTTTACAATCCTTTTTTAATTTATATACTAAACCAAGTCTATCAAAGGCACAAAAAACACTCAATTCGAGGCTGGTAGATTGAGGTCCCTTTTATTGGAAGCAAGACAAACGTTTCTGGTCATAAGCCCGTCTTCAGTGGTCATTTATATTCTCAAGTCTATCAAAACTTGAGTGGCTTTGTGATACTAGATCAAGATCATAACAAAGGGGTCAGCCCGTGGAGTCGGAAGTTTTTGTTTTCCTGACGAAGCGCATTTCATCAGATTATTTACATCGTGAATTATATGAGGCTCACTCGTTCGAAGTAAGAAGTCTCCAAAAATATACTGATTTATCTTTCACTCGGTACATGTTGCATGTTTTCGTATGATGTGCATTTGATTTTTGGCGATTTTTAGAAAATGATGAAAAATAATGCGATCTGAGGGTGAAACTACGTCATTTTGTATGTGACTCAATTGAGTTAACCTTGATGCATTTGCTATACCGACATTCAAATGTGTCCAAGAGTACATAATTCTACTTTTAACTTTAAAAAATACAGTTCCTACTGAACTTGAATATTTTTCATATTATTTTCCTCATTTGCTTTTTTTCATTTTTTAATGATCTTGTCGGGTGCTACATCAACTTTGTTTCATTAACTACCGTATTTTTCGGACTATAAGGCGATATATTTTGTTCTCCAATTTCGACCTATGCGCATAATAAACGAGGGCGCCTTATAAATGAACAAAGTCGTGAGAAGAGAGGCAACGATTGCCGTACTCAGTACAGTCTACTGTGAGTCACAACATCGAAAGTGGTAACGAGTCGCCGATATGACGAATACTCGCGTTAAAATGCTTAAAAATCCCTGTTATCGTTCGAGATACCGTCCAACAGATGCCACAACCCTTCATTGGATGTAAAAAGCATCATTGTAGAGCTTAAAATGCCATAATTCTACCAGTTTTCGCGAAGAATTGGCCAAACACAACAACCGGAAGTCGCAAAAACGGAAGTTTTGATTATTTGAGAAGGGAGCCAACTCTCGTTTACGACAACAAAAATGGCGGGCGGTAATCGTTTACAGGACATGTACGGGCTTCAAACTTCGACTTTCTGTTGTGAGGTGTGTATCGCCTTATAAACGAGGGCGCCTTTTACTTGGATTTTGTCAGATTTTTCTTGAAAATTGCCCTATTCGCCTTATACCAAAGATATTCTAAAAGGTTAAGATGGACTACTTAAGAGCTCGGCGAACCGGGCTGATAGAGTTATCGTTAGTGGGGACAGTACACTATTCACAGTGCAGGCTATCCAAAAACTCAGACTGGAACTTGAACGGAGAATTCAACTGGCCTATCGACGTGTAAAATGTGTCCTGTTTAAAACGGACATAACCAGTGTTTCTGTCCTCACTACTCATATAGGGAAAAGAGACCGGATGCTTATCTTCCCCTATACAGTCTTTGCTTATACACAGCAGCGCCTAATGAGCTGAAAAATACGGTAAATTGACAGTAAAAGCATAAGGAGTTGTTGTGTTGAGCAGTGTGGCTTGATGGCACAATGAAGCCTTTGCAATGTTGCACTGCTAGTCTTCAATAATTTCTTGTCACGCCGTCTTAGCCCCTTGACTGCCACCAACGTATTACGTACTGACACTGATGACGTCATCAGATGAAGAGGAACAACTCTGATATGCTGGCGTTTGCTCTAGCACAGCCAAGAGAGTAATATCCCCAGACCATTTTGCCAGATTGGTTCTATCAGTTGTCTTTTTCATGGCTTGATTTGCCCACTGATTTTTTTCTTTAAGCCCGTGTACACACATAAGCGGATATTCCATGCGGAAACCCGTGCGCAATCCATAAATAAGTGAAACAAAGAAGGGAAAAGATTTGTGCACATATCCGAAATGTCCCTATGTGCGTACACTTTTATTCTTCTTTCTTCCACTTATTTAGGGTTTTCCGTACGGAACTTACGCATCTAATGTGAACCCAGCCTAATTTTCTCTGGCAGTCAAGGGGTTAAAGTTTTTAATTTCGTGGAAATTGATTTCTATAAAGCAACGCAATGGAACCTCCCTTATATTAAAACCATGAAAAAACATCCAAAAATAAGGCCGTGTGGGAGGGAGTTGTTGTAGGGAGGTAATTTTAATACTTACAAGGAAGGGCAATGTCTCGGAGAAGTAGGTCTTCAGTGGGAGGGAGTTGTAATAGGGAGGTAAGTTTAATGCTTACAAAGAAGGGCAATGTCTCAGATAAGTAGGTCTTCAGTGGGAGGGAGTTGTAATAGGGAGGTAAGTTTAATGCTTACAAAGAAGGGCAATGTCTCAGAGAAGTAGGTCTTCAGTGGGATGGAGTTGTAATAGGGAGGTAATTTTAATACTTACAAAGGAAGGGCAATGTCTCAGAGAAGTAGGTCTTCAGTGGGAGGAAGTCTTATTAGGGAGGTAATTTTAATACTTACAAAGAAGGGCAATGTCTCAGATAAGTAGGTCTTAAGTGGGAGGGAGTTGTATAAGGGAGGTAATTTTAATACTTACAAAGAAGGGCAATGTCTCAGATAAGTAGGTCTTCAGTGGGAGGGAGTTGTAATAGGGAGGTAATTTTAATACTTGCAAAGAAGGGCAATGTTTCAGAGAAGTAGGTCTTCAGTGGGAGGGAGTTGTATAAGGGAGGCAATTTTAATACTTACAAAGAAGGGCAATGTCTCAGAGAAGTGGGTCTTCAGTGGGAGGGAGTTGTAATAGGGAGGTAAGTTTAATACTTGCAAAGAAGGGCAATGTCTCAGAGAAGTAGGTCTTAAGTGGGAGGGAGTTGTAATAGGGAGGTAATTTTAATGCTTACAAAGAAGGGCAATGTATCAGAGAAGTAGGTCTTAAGTGGGAGGGAGTCTTAATAGGGAGGTAATTTTAATGCTTACAAAGAAGGGCAATGTATCAGAGAAGTAGGTCTTCAGTGGGAGGGAGTTGTAATAGGGAGGTAATTTTAATACTTACAAAGAAGGGCAATGTATCAGAGAAGTAGGTCTTCAGTGGGAGGGAGTTGTAATAGGGAGGTAAGTTTAATGCTTACAAAGAAGGGCAATGTCTCAGAGAAGTAGGTCTTCAGTGGGAGGGAGTTGTAATAGGGAGGTAATTTTAATGCTTACAAAGAAGGGCAATGTATCAGAGAAGTAGGTCTTCAGTGGGAGGGAGTCTGTATAAGGGAGGTAATTTTAATACTTGCAAAGAAGGGCAATGTATCAGAGAAGTAGGTCTTAAGTAGGAGGGAGTTGTAATAGGGAGGTAATTTTAATACTTGCAAAGAAGGGCAATGTCTCAGAGAAGTAGGTCTTCAGTGGGAGGGAGTTGTAATAGGGAGGTAATTTTAATACTTACAAAGAAGGGCAATGTCTCAGAGAAGTAGGTCTTAAGTGGGAGGGAGTTTATAACAGGGAGGTAATTTTAATACTTACAAAGAAGGGCAATGTCTCAGAGAAGTAGGTCTTAAGTGGGAGGGAGTTGTAATAGGGAGGTAATTTTAATACTTACAAAGAAGGGCAATGTCTCAGAGAAGTAGGTCTTCAGTGGGAGGGAGTCTTATAAGGGAGGTAATTTTAATACTTGCAAAGAAGGGCAATGTCTCAGAGAAGTAGGTCTTCAGTGGGAGGGAGTTGTAATAGGGAGGTAATTTTAATACTTACAAAGAAGGGCAATGTCTCAGAGAAGTAGGTCTTAAGTAGGAGGGAGTTGTAATAGGGAGGTAATTTTAATACTTGCAAAGAAGGGCAATGTCTCAGAGAAGTAGGTCTTCAGTGGGAGGGAGTTGTAATAGGGAGGTAATTTTAATACTTACAAAGAAGGGCAATGTCTCAGAGAAGTAGGTCTTAAGTGGGAGGGAGTTGTAATAGGGAGGTAATTTTAATACTTGCAAAGAAGGGCAAAGTCTCAGAGAAGTAGGTCTTCAGTGGGAGGGAGTTGTAATAGGGAGGTAATTTTAATACTTACAAGGAAGGGCAATGTCTCAGAGAAGTAGGTCCTAAGTGGGAGGTGGGTCTTACTACAAGGGTGGGTGGGTGGGGGGTTGTTTCGTTTGATGACAAATACCTTGAATGAATTTGAATGTTATTGGTGGTGGTATGCTGATGATGATGATGTGAAGAGTGTAGTGAGGATTATATGAGCAACTTATGACGATGATTTGACCGCCAGGGGGCAGTCAAACTGGTAGGGGCTTATTGCGTGATTTTCTTAGTTGGGCGTAGTGAGAGAGAGAGAGGGAGATTAATTTTCTTAGTTGAGGTGTAAGCGCGTGCATGTGTACATGCAGACAGAAACATGCACACAGAAACACACGCACACACACACGCATGCACGCTCGCACAGACTGACAGACACACACAAACACACACTCATTTGTCCATATTTATGCATAATCATTGTATTATGCTTGTATGAAATGTGTGAGCTTGTCGAAAATTCCCCTTAGGTCATTTTCTTTTTCTTTTTGATTCCTTTTATTTGCCTTATGGCTCCAAGTAGGAATCAAGACTATGATGATGATGATGGCACAATGGTAATGATCACAGGCATGGTGTCGTGCATGGATGAGGGAGTGGGTAATCTGACCAAAGCTCTCCAAGACGCAGGCATGTGGAACAACACCGTCTTCATTTTCTCCACCGGTAAGATTCAAGATTCTTTAATCAGCCAATGCATCAGAATACAAAGGAAATCGTTTTGGTATTGCACAAGACACAACCCTACAACAACGAAAGCGTGCACATGGATGGACAACCAATATAAGAGAGAGAAAAAATGGTAACAAAATCAGATTAGATCATCATGTATCAGTCTCTCCTTCAGATTCTCTCTTACTCTCAGACACACCTACACATACACTAACACACACACATACACGTGTGCATACACATTTATATCAACGTATGCCCCCCCCCCCCCCTCCTCACACACGCACACACACACACACTCACACACAAGACCGCGAGCATACAGGCACACTTGTGCTCAGTAAATACTAGAGTTGGCGGTACAAACCGGTTTTACAGAAAATACCGGTATAAGTTTAAAAAGCTGCAGTATACCAGTACGGTTGTGATCTACTGGTAGGTAAACATGGGGCTGTTTTTAAATGAACTAGGCCATAGGCCCATATTATTGGAGTGTTCACAAACACACATTAATAACATTAAAGTAATATTGTAGTTGTAGTAGTAGTGGTAGTAGTAGTAGTAGTAGTAGTAGTAGTAGTAGTAGCTGCAGCAGCTGCAGCAGCAGCAGCTTATTTACTTATCTGCCAGTCTAGCATCAGTGTAACTGCATAAAGTGATAAACATAAGGAATAATTGGTTTTAAAGACCCACCAGATCATGTGTCAAAATCACGGGTTTCACGTGTTTTCACTCTTATAGCTGGTAAGAAATCTTGTTTTGACCAGGTTTGACTCCCATTCTAATGTCCCCAAATTAAAAACGAAACATCATTTTAAAGAGCCTACCTTAATTTGAAGTTGGGGACATTTGTAGGTGGGTCACAGCTACCCAGAAAAAAAACAAGGGACTTAATCGTGGTGGGTCAGTGTGTCTTTAACTAAATTTTGAGGATTATCTGAAATATTTTCTTTTCATTAAAGGTGTTTTTTTAACATGTATTTTTTAGAATGCCGACGACCTGTTTGTAAAGAATGCTTGACGTAATCCTAAGACTGCGGAAGTGTAAATTATCTCCTCCCTTTTTACTTTTTTTTTTCTTTTCTTTTTTTCTCTCATATTTTTATGACTTTTGAAAGGTTGATTAACTGCCTGAGTCACTGTCTGTTCTTGTAGATATTTAGTTTTCTTACTATAAGGCCGTGTACACACATAAGCGGATATTCCATGCGGAAACCCGTGCGCAATCCATAAATAAGTGAAACAAAGACGGGAAAAGATTTGCGCATGTGTCCGAATTTCCCCTACATGCGTAAACTTTTATCCTTCTTTCTTCCACTTATTTAGGGTTTTCCGTACGGAACTTACGCGTCTAATGTGAACCCGGCCTAAAGCTGGAGTCTTTTTTTTCAGAAAAGGACTGTATCTTGAATTTATTTTTTAAAAGTCTTTTTGTGGTGAGATATGTTCTCAAAATCCATTTTCGTGAGTGAGTAAGCATTTGTGTATTATGCGCATATCTGTCTTATCTGACCATTTTCTTTGTATGCGTGTAAGTGTGCATGCACACATGTAGAGTGTATAGTGGCAGAGAGGTAAAGCGTTCGCCTTGTGTCAAGTAAACCCGAGTTCGAACCTGGGTACAAGGGATTTTTCCTCTCACTTTGCACTGGGCCTTACGATCTGAACGTGGAGTCTTTCAGACGAGACGATAAACCGAGGTCCCGTGTGCCCGTGCACTTAGCACACGTCAAACCCAGTGGCAACGAAAGAGTTGCCATTTGGTCAAAATGTACCCCCACCCCCACCCTTCCTCATCAGTCACACAAAAATTGCAACCCAAAATTAAAAATAATTTCTGGCTGCAACGTGCTCTCCAGGTGGGAGCAACCTGAACTTCACAGAGATGCCTCTGTGGCTATCAAAATATGCCGAAATATCCAGTAGTTTTGTTTTGTCTCTTGTGAATAAAATAACGTCGCTTTGCACTTGTCGTGTAGTTGTTTGTTTGTTGTATAAAAATACCTAATACAATGGAACTTCCCTTATAAGACCTTCAAAAATCATCCAAAATGAGGTCTTATAAGGGAGTAATTTTAATACTTACAAAGAAGGGCAATGTTCTCAGAGAAGTAGGTCTTATGTGTGCATGGTAAATAAAAATGCATCGAATGAGTACTACAGTGGAACCTCCCTTATAAGACCTTCAAAAATCATCCCAAATGAGGTCTTATAAGGGAGGGGTCTTATAAGGGAGGGGTCTTATAAGGGAGGGGTCTTATAAGGGAGGGGTCTTATAGGGGAGGGATCTTATAAGGGAGGGGTCTTATAAGGGAGGGGTCTTATAAGGGAGGTAAGTTTAATACTTACAAAGAAGGGCAATGTCTCAGAGAAGTAGGTCTTATATGGGAGGGGGTCTATAATGGGAGGTCTTATATGGGAGGGGGTCTTATAATGGGAGGACTTATATGGGAGGGGGTCTATAATGGGAGGTCTTATATGGGAGGGGGTCTTCTAATGGGAGGTCTTATATGGGAGGGGGTCTTATATGGGAGGGGGTCTTATATGGGAGGGGGTCTATAATGGGAGGTCTTATATGGGAGGGGTCTATAATGGGAGGTCTTATATGGGAGGGGGTCTATAATGGGAGGTCTTATATGGGAGGGGGTCTTATAATGGGAGGTCTTATATGGGAGGGGGTCTATAATGGGAGGTCTTATAAGGGAGGGGGTCTAATATGGGAGGTCTTATATGGGAGGGGGTCTATAATGGGAAGTCTTATATGGGAGGGGGTCTTATAAGGGAAGTCTTATATGGGAGGGGGTCTTATAAGGGAGGTTCCACTGTACTACCGTAATTTTCGGACAAGGAGACGATATTTTTTTCTCCAATTTCGACCTATGCACCTAATAAACGAGGGCACCCTATTAGTGAACAAAATCGTGAGAAGAGAGGCAACGATTGCCGTGCTCAGTACAGTCTGCTGTGAGTCACAACATCGAAAGTGGTAACGAGTCGCCGATACGACGAATATTCACGTTAAAATGCTTCAAAATCCCTATTATCGTCCGAGATACCGGCCAACAGATTCCATAACCCTTCATTGGATGTATAAAGCATTGTTGTAGAGCTTAAAATGCCATCATTCTACCAGTTTTGGGGAAGAATTGTCCAAACACAACAACCGGAAGTTGCAAAAACGAGTTTTGATTATTTGAGAAGGGAGCCAACTCTCGTTTATGACAGCAGTAATGGCGGTCGGCAAGCGTTTACAGGATGTGTACGAGCTTCAAACTTCGACTTTGTTTTGTGAGGTGCGTATCGCCTTATAAACGAAGGTGCCTTTTACTTTACTTTTTTAGATTTTTCTTGAAAATTGCCCTATTCACCTTATACACAGCAGCCAAAAAATACAGTACCTAAGTAAAGTCATCTTTCTGCCTGTGCAGACAACGGAGGCCAAATCCTGGATGGGGGGAACAACTGGCCCCTGCGGGGGTGGAAGCACTCGCTGTGGGAGGGGGGCATGCGGGGGGTGGGGTTCGTACACAGCCCCCTCCTCCAGAGCCCCGGCACTCAGTCCCTAGAGCTGATGCACGTGTCCGACTGGTTCCCCACGCTCGTCGGCCTAGCCGGGGGCTCCACCAACGGGACGGTTTTGCTGGATGGTTTTGACCAATGGGGAATGATCAGGTATATAAAAAAAAGTTCTGGTGTGTGTGTGTGCGTGTGTGTGTCTTTCATTTAACGTCTATCCACTTCTCGTGATATTAGACGGTGTGTGTGTGTGTGCGTGCGTGCGTACGTGTGCGTTTGTGCGTGTGTTTCATGCTTGCGAATTGTGTGACAATGCATACGTGTATTAGGCCTATTATAAGTAGTAGTAGTAGTAGTAGTAGTAGTAGTAATAGTAGTAGTAGTAGTAGTAGTAGTAGTAGTAGTAGTAGTCACAGCAGTTGTTGCTGCTGATTGTTATGTGCATTTTTACTGTTTTGTCTGCTGATGTTATTGGATTTTTGTTTCATGTTTTTATTCCATTTCAATTGTGTGTAAAGCACTCTGTAGCCTACATAGTAGGATGGGCAGGAAACTGTCTGAGCGATCGAAGAAGAACAACAAGATGTAAGCACATGCATGTGTACATGCAGACAGAAACATGCACACATAAACACATGCACACACACACACACACACATGCATGCATGCTCGCACAGACAGACAAACACACACACACACAAACACACACACACACACATTTGTCCATATTTATACATAATCATTGTATTATGCTTGTATGAAATGTGTGTATTTTCCCCCCATGATTATTGACTGTGGTTCGATTTTTCTCCAGTTTATGTTTTTTCTATTTATTTGCATTAATTGTTTTTCTTATTAATTCATGACGACAGGATGTAAAAAAAGCTTGATCAAGCTTATTCTTTTATCACACACACACACACACACACACTCACTCACTCATACACACACTCACACATACACACACTCACACACACACACACACACACACGCGCACACGCTCACACACACACACACACCTGTCACACTCACACACACACACACACTCACACACACACACACACACACACATACTCACTCACACACACACACACACACACACACACACACACACACACACATACACACACACACACACACACACACTGTCACACACACACACACACTCACACACACACACACACACACACACACATACTCACTCACTCTCACACACACACATACTCACTCACTCTCTCTCTCACACACACACACACACACACACACACACACACACACACACACACACACACACACACACACACACACACACACACACACACACACACACATACTCACTCACTCTCACACACACACACATATTCACTCACTCTCTCTCTCACACACACACACACACACACACACACACACACACACACACACACACACACACACACACACACATCCACATAACAAAAATCCGCTAATCGAATTAAACTTGTTCTCTCGTTACAGCAAGGGACAGAAGAGCGCACGCTCTGAAATCCTCCACAACATCGACATCCTGTTTCCGCCAAAGGGAGAGAACCTGTACCCAGGCATCTTCGACACTCGAGTGCGGGCCGCCATCAGAGTGGGAGAATATAAACTGATCACAGGGAACCCTGGTAGGCTTGTGTGGGAGCGAAATCAAATGTACTGTGATTGTGTGTTTGCCAAAATGTGTACCATATCTTACGGACTTCTTCTTCTTCTTCGATCGCTCAGACAGTTTCCTGTCAATTATGAGCGCAGATGCGTCATGCCACCGTTATGCGCCTAACTAAGAAATAGTTCGGCCCAGCATGTCCGACTTCGGCTGGAGGAGGAAATGTTTTTTTGAAAGTGTTTCGCGAAAAAAGGCAGGATAATGGACCGGTGTAAAGGCAGAAAGATAGTAGATGACAGTAAGCAAAGGGAAAAGGGCAGAGTCAAAGAGAGTGACAGATTAGAAGAAGCTTACAAGCACAGAACTTCCAGAAGGTGGGGGAACTATTTATGCAAAAGACCCCCCCCCCCGGTATCCCCACGGGGGAAATCTTACGGACTATAAGGCGATACTTTTTTTCCCCCTGACTGAGGCCCCCCCCCCCCCCCCCCTCCCCCTGCACCTTGTAATGTGACTGATAATAATATGTGACCCAGCACCACGAAAGGGACATATATACACATCTGTATTGTTAAAAATTCGGGACTTTCATGGTGTTGCACTGCCTCCGGGCATTGCCTCCAGGATCGTTCCCACCATCTTTATATCTACTAATGTCCCATATGTGTCTGTTCCAGACCGGAGGAACGTTAAACAGATTTTTGTCCACGAAAGGGACATTAAGTGTCAAAATGACCATTCTGAGAAAGTGGCACAGTTACAAACGGCAAGCGTTT
Source organism: Phymorhynchus buccinoides (assembly GCA_017654935.2). Lineage (NCBI taxonomy): Eukaryota > Metazoa > Mollusca > Gastropoda > Neogastropoda > Raphitomidae > Phymorhynchus > Phymorhynchus buccinoides. The sequence continues at coordinate 24,593,568 of CM065707.1, forward strand.
TTTCTTCTTGTAATATTTTTTGTTTGTTGCAGAGTTATGTGCATAAAGTGGGTAAGGTGACTGTCGGCGATTTTGGTAAATCACAGTCTAAAGGCTAGCCTATCCTAAGAAAATGCACCAACCAACTAATTTTAAGGCACTTTTCGTATTATTTAGAGACCATTATTAAATATTGTCCTTTATGGATATGAAAGATAAGATGTTAGAGAGCACAAAAATAGCCATAACTCAAAATTGATTTTAAAAAAGAAGAAATTTTTGACTTTGCAGGCCTGTTGTGAGAAACTAGCCCAGCGACTTAATGTCCCTTTCGTGGTGCTGGGTCACATATAGTAAAAAAAAATGTAGTAACCAAATCTCTGTTTTGTGTAGAATTTGGAGGGTGCGCCTTATAATCAGGGGCACCTTATAATCTGTACAATATGATAAGTGTGCCAGTCTGTTGTTTCTGATTCTCAGTGTGTGTCTGTGTGTGTGTCTGTATGTGTGTGTGTGTGTATGTCACGTGAAAATTTGGAATCTGGGAAAATTCTGAATCTTCCCTGGAAAAATCAGAATTCTGATCTTCCCCGGGAAAATTCCGAATTTTCCCAAGGCTGGGAAGATTCCGAATCTTCCCGGGAAGATTCCAAATTTTCCAGGGAAGATTCAGAATTTTCCCAAGCAAGTAGCTGCATGCCACAGAAAACGATTCAGTTACAATTCAAAAACGTTTAGAGTCCAAATTATTATTTTATGATCACAATGCACTTAACACAAATACATTAGGAACTCGTGCACAAACATACCTAATGATCAATTATGGATTTGTACCTTATTATGTTGAATATTCCACATCAAATACAGCTAAGAAAGAGATGTTTTATTGGTAAATTACTGCATGGAATATAAATAGTGTATCAATGATATCAGATTTTTGCGATACCTTTCCTTGACAAGTTCTTTGCAGGTGTTCCATAAACTTTTCTGAAGGCGTGTGAGTGTTTAATTTGATAACAAAAAGGACAGGACATGAACATTGTGCGAGGGCACATCTCTTCATATACCTCACTGCCTGTCAGTTTGTCTGTCTGTCTCGCAGGTCCATCTGTACGAATATGAGTCACAATGTCGTGTTGCTTCGCTTCACGCCACGAGACAATAAAAACATCTCTCTCTCTCTCTCTCTCTCTCTCTCTCTCTCTCTCTCTCTCTCTCTCTCTCTCTCTCTCTCTCTCTCTCTCTTTACAGTATCCTTTTTTCAAAATCCCCATTCCCCATCTCCCCTTGCTGGTTATGTATATAATATGTAAATAATGTCTTGTGATTTGTTTTGATATTTTTTTTATTTTTTTTTATAATAATTTTTATGATTGTTGCTTTTCTTGGTAGGCCCCTATGCCCCCCCCCCCCCCCCCCCCTTCTTGTTCTTAAATTTATTTCTTGTTGTTTTGTTGCTTTCTTGTTGTTTGCCTCAGGGCTGAGTGAAAAAAAGCTGTAATTAATTAGCTTATCTCATTACCCTGAATAAATAACATTTCGTTCGTTCGTTCGTTCGTTCTCTCTCTCTCTCTCTCTCTCTCTCTCTCTCTCTCTCTCTCTCTCTCTCTCTCTCTCTCTCTCTCTCTCTCTCTCTCTCTCTCTCATATTAGTTATAGGTCGCGCACGCGCGTGTGTGTGTGTGTGCACGCATGCGTGAGTGCGTGCATGTGTGCGTGTGTGCGCGCGTGTGAGCGCCTGTGTGCACGTGCGTAAGTGCGCATGGTTGGGTGTAAGCTTATATTTAGAATAAGTGTTATGATTTATGTTTTATATTGTTTGGATCTTGTTATATTTGACTGTTACAGTATACACAGCATTATGAATCATTTGAATACGATTGTTTATTATTATTATTGTAATTATTATCATATAATTATTACTTTTGTTTGTTAATATTCTTCTCGATGCTTGTTCAGTTAATCCACATTCAACATTTTAAGTTTAAGTTTTTCTCGGTCACACACAATTCTTCATTTCTTGTAACTTCGATGTAAGCTTGGGAAAATTCTGAATTCTGAATTTTACCGAGACCAATCCGGGAAAATTCTGAATTCCAAATTTTCCCGGGAAGATTCCGAATGTTCTCAAACTCAGGACAATTCGGAATTTTCTTCCCGGATTTCAAATTTTCCCGTGACATGTATATACATATATATATATATGTGTGTGTGTGTGTAACTGGGTGTCAGTACAACTGTTGTAGTTAATCTGACCATAAATTGGTTCCAGTCCAGTCCAGTATAACTGGGTAACAATACCATCCCCCTCTCGGACTCTGTCAAAAACTTAGGTATCATTTTGGACAATACTCTTTCTTTCCATGCAGAGTTTCCTGACTCAGACCTGTCAGTCCTACTACTATCAAATTCGTCACATTGGCTATAGTCGAAAATATCTCTCAGATGAAGCCACAGCAAAGCTTGTTACTTCCCTCATTCCATCTCGTCTTGACTACTGTAATGCTCTCCTTTCTGGCCTGTCAGTCTCTGCGTGTCATGTGTGCAAGAGTGTACGTGTGTGTGTGCATGCATGCTCATGCTTACGCATGTGTACTTACGCTTACAATCTCTTGTGTTTCCGCCCATTCTATCAGTTTCTCCCCAACTTCTAAACAAAGTTATTGTTTCCTTTTTTTTCTTTATTTCTCTCTCTCTCTCTCTCTCTCTCTCCTCTCCCTCTCTCTCTCTCTCTCTCTCTCTCTCTCTCTCTCTCTCTCTCTCTCTCTCTCTCTCTCTCTCAATCTCTCCCCCAACAGGCAACAGCAGCTGGATTCCACCCCCCATCTCCAACACCCTCCTTTACCCCAAAGTGTCCCGCGACCCTCCAGCGAAAAACCTCTGGCTGTTCCACATCACCGGAGATCCTGACGAGGAGATTGACCTCTCCGAGAAGCACCCCGACATCGTCAAGTCCATGCTTCAGCGCTTGGCGTACTACAACAGTACAGCTGTACCCCCCGTGTACCCAAAGAGCGACCCTCGCTGCGACCCTAAGCGGCTGAATGGATTTTGGGGACCGTGGGAATGAGATTTATTAAAGGTTTTGGTAAAGGTAAAGATGTGCCCCCCCCCCCCCCCCCCCCCCCCCCCTCTGCATTTCTCGGTTAATTCAATTTTTCTGTTTTTGCCTTTCTTACCAAACATAAAGATGTATTTTATGAACCTTTTCAGCTAATTATCTTTTTGGAATACTAACCCTAACCCTACACCCCCTTAAATACAGCTTCATGTTTGGTAAGAAAGGCAAAAACGGACAAATGGAATTAACCGAGAAATGTAGGGGGTGGGGGGTGGGGGGGGGGGGGGCACATCTTGACCTATACCAAGTGTTTTTTTATTGTGTTTTTGCTTGAATGTTATTGATTTGTGCTGAACCCTTTCGCCGCCAGCCATTTTTGAACCACAATTTTCCATTAACTTACAAGGGTACAGAAAAGAATTCATCTGCGATATTGGGGGTTTATCTGTGACATGCTTAGAATAGGGCTTATCCTTACCGCCCCAAAATTAAGAACACAAGATCATTGGATAACAGACCCTGATTTCAAGGTGTTAAATGATTGTGGTGCATAAATAATAGTAATAATAATACTGAACATTTATATAGCGCTTTACTCCCTTTGCAGGGAGCTCAAAGCGCTTTACATAGACAATAAAACATAAATAAGTTAACATTATACACATAAGACTCACTACAATCAAATCAAATATCATAAAATAATATTATTTAAACAAAGCCCTGTTCATAACCACAAAATTTGAAACAGTATTATAAGAAAAGAAATGTCGGCGGTGAAAGGGTTAAATCGCACATGTTTCAACTTGTGAAAAATAAGTGCTGATAAGTTTTGTTTGGGCTTTGCTGAATGTTTGTTTAGTTTTCTTGGAGGAATGTGGAAGTTTTTTGGCTTAACCCCCCCCCCCCCCCTGAAAACGATATCGTTGCTGTTTCTGATCTGTGCACAAAAACACAAAAAATCAGTGGTTGAATTTTTGGTATTGGTATTGGTATTTGGTATTCACAGAGATTTATCTTTGGAGAGCGCGTTGCTGCAAGCACAGCGTCGCTCCCTTTTTCATTTTCTCTGTGCACCTTTTTTTTTTCCTTTTTTTTTTTAAGTGTGGCTGAAATGCTTGATAGCAAAAATGTGCAATTACATCTGTACGTTACTCTCAGAAGAAAAGATAGTACAGTAGAACCTCCCTTATAAGACCTTCGAAAATCATCCAAAATGAGGTCTTATAAGGGAGGGGTCTTATAAGGGAGGTAGTTTTAACCCCTTGACTGCCAGAGAAAATTAAAGAAAAAATGATTGGGCAGATCATGCCACGAAAAAGACAACTGATAGAGCCGATCTGGCAAAATGGTCTGGGGATATAACTCTCTTGACTGTGTTGGAGCAAAAGCCAGCATATCAGGGTTATTCCTCTTCATCTGATGACATCATCAGTGACGTCATCAGGTCAGTATGTGATAGGTTGGTGGCAGTCAAGGGGTTAATACTGACAAAGAAGGGCAATGTCTCAGAGAAGTAGGTCTTATGTGGGAGGGAGTCTTATAATGGGAGGTTGGAACCTCCCTATTAGGACCTTGCAAAATCAGCTCCCCCAAAAGGTCTAATAGGGAGGGAGGGGTCTTGATGGAAACTCAGAAGTCCGGAAATGAAGAGGCCAAAAATGGGTGAAATATTTTTGGGTGACATTTTAGAGTGAGTCTTATATAGGGAAGGTTCCCCATGGGGATAGCTGGGGTCTTTCATAAAAATAGTTCCCCCACCTTCTGGAAGTTCTGTGCTTGTAACTTCCTCTAATCTGTCACTCTCTTTGACTTTTCCTTTTTCCTTTGCTTTCTGTCATCTACTATCTTTCTGACTTATTGGCCCATTCTCCTGCCTTTTAAAAAAAAAAATCCTCCAAATAATTTTTCTCCTTTGAGCTCCTCCGAAATCGGAATGTGTCGGCTGTACGTAGTGGGGAGACCAGTGAAAACTGAAAACCGGACACATATGTACCTTACCCATTATGGCCATATGGCCTGGGAACGCAGAAGAAGAATATAGGGAAGGTCTTAATAGGGAGGTTCCATTGTATATTCACCGTGGGGAAACATTTCAAAGGTTGTTGAACTTTTTTTTGGAAAGAAAAATGTTACTGCAGATATTGGGAGAAAATGTACACATTTTTGTTTTACTTTATATATAATTATGTTACTGTCTCAGCTATAAAAAAAACAACAACTCTGCAACCCAAGTACTCTTTAAGCTAAGTAAATCTCACGTTGCTTATGATGTATCTCACATGAATGTACAGTTTTTTTAGTTACACATCATCATAACACTTGGGTTAAACTTCAGCTGCTTTTTTTAATAAAGAACAGCAAAGCAGCTTTAAGCTCCCTATGGATAATAGATCTCTATCGAATGCTAAAAAATGCCTCACTGTTCGACTCGGTTGAATGAAACTGGTAATGACCGTTCCACAGTTTGTCCTTTCTTTCGACAGTGTGAGTAGAAATCACCAATGCAAAATGTGGTCGATTGAAACTCTTTCTCTGTTGGAAGGAATTGGCAACTGCACCGTTTCCTTTCAACTCGCTCTTTCAACCAGTCGGAAGGAATTGGCGGCTGCACCGTTTCCTTTCAACTCTCTCTTTCAACCAGTCGGAAGGAATTGGCGGATGCAACATTTCCTTTCAACTCTCTTTCAACCAGTCGGAAGGAATTGGCGACTGCACCGTTTCCTTTCAACTCTCTCTTTCAACCAGTCGGAAGGAATTGGCGGCTGCACCGTTTCCTTTCAACTCTCTCTTTCAACCAGTCGGAAGGAATTGGCGGCTGCACCGTTTCCTTTCAACTCTCTCTTTCAACCAGTCGGAAGGAATTGGCGGCTGCACCGTTTCCTTTCAACTCTCTTTCAACCAGTCGGAAGGAATTGGCGACTGCACCGTTTCCTTTCAACTCTCTCTTTCAACCAGTCGGAAGGAATTGGCGGCTGCTCTGTTTCCTTTCAACTCTCTCTTTCAACCAGTCAGAAGGAATTGGCGGATGCACCGTTTCCTTTCAACTCTCTCTTTCAACCAGTCGGAAGGAATAGGCGGCTGCAACGTTTCCTTTCAACTCTCTCTTTCAACCAGTCGGAAGTAATTGGCGACTGCACCGTTTCCTTTCAACTCTCTCTTTCAACCAGTCGGAAGGAACTGGCGGCTGCACCGTTTATATTTCATTTGAAATTATAATCATTGTAGTACGAAAAATTCAGTAGAACTTCAAAAAAGTGATGTTTGCTCTTTTAGGGTTAGCCCTTCTTTTTAGTGTGAACTTTGTGAAAAATGGGATGAAAGCCAGATGGTACTATGATAGTAACTATCATGAAAGAAAGAAAAAAGGTTGATAGTACCATCTGGCTTTTGCCTGATAATTAATAGGTCCCATGTTAATGAAGAGAGAGGCTTTGTTTCTTGAAAATGCGCTGCGCAGGGAAACCATTTTTCGTTCAGTTTTGGGCATATTTCCATGGAAGCTCCTGCTTTCAGGATGTCCTGAAAGGCAGGATTTTTTTTTATTGCCTGGAGTCGGCGTTGCCGGATGATGAGATTTTGAGAATCAACGAATTTCCTATTTAGAAACGTTTTATCGGTTTCTCGCATGTGTAGAATATAAAAGAAATGAATACAGATAAATATTTATTATATGCCTTTACCAGGAACTTTATATTTTTAGGATTGTTTAAGTTTAACCGGGCGACCCCATGGACCCCTGCCTTGCAGGATTTTTTTTAATTTCCCAGGAGCACCTATGTATTTCTCATGATGCAACTTTTAAAAAGTTGTTGATTTCCTCCACAAGTTTTTGTTTCCATGGCAATTGTTTTTTTACCTCCAGACTTTGTAGAATTTTTTTTCTTCTGTTTTTACCGTATGCTTTTGTATCTTATCTTGGTGCAAAGAGTATGCGCCAAAACTGGACTTGTGTTGGTTTATCTATGCAAGAGATTATGTGTACATTTCTTTTGTGATTGTGTTTAATTTGGAGTGAATGCTTGTTGAATTCAGGACAGATTATCTCTTTTTAAAAAAAATCACTTTATATCACTTTAGAGGGGTCCGTGGTCGAGTGGTTAGAGCGCTCGGCTGCGGTGCGGAAGATCTCGGGTTCGAGTCCAGTTTGGAGTCGGATTTTTCTGGCCTGAAAACCCTCTCTGTCCACCCAGCAGTGAAGGGGTACCTGATTCGCTCAGGGGATGTTAAAAGGCGGCGGAAGGAGAGGGATGGGCTCCGCCTTCCATGATGCCGTGCCCTTGACACGGTGAACAGTTCACTGCCTCTACGGCCGATAGGCTATGGGACACCTTTTCCTTTTATGTTATGTTTATGTCTCTTACTGCTTGCCATTTGTGAATGTGTTTATTAATATAATTATGTTGGAAAGAAATTGAACAAAGGGGGAGAACTCTCTTTCTAATTAACTCCCCTCCACCAAAGTTGATTACGATACCAATCACCTAGCAATGAGTGGATCAGAGCCAAAATGAGACAAGCAAAGCATCATTCTCAAAAACAAATGTGCCAAGTTTGCCTTTATGACCCTTCACCCACACAGTACACATCAACAATGGTTAGAAATGTACACCTGACATGGTGTATTGTGTCTATGCATAAAGTATGAATTCAGACCATCTTTTAGACTGCATGGGTGCTACTCTTTCAGGTGTTTTTTTTACTTATTTCAGTGTTTTTTATTTCACCAGAAACTGTACTTCAGGTTTTTGTTATTTTATCAATAAAATAATTTAAAAAAAAGAAGATTTGACCACAAGCGATTTGGGGCGTTTTGAACTTGGTGGTTCTATCTTGGAAGTTTACAAAGGCAATGTAGTAATTTTACAAGGCTTATCAGACTCAAACTGTCTCTGTCTATCATTTTATTTGTCTGTCTCATTATCTCTCTCTCTTAAGTTGATTCGTCCGACAGGACTTTGCCCCTGTACCCTGCCAGGGCCATGGGTCCCTGGACCCCTGACTTTCAGGTTTTTATTCATTTTGGGGAGTTGCACCCATGGTCAGACTGCTGGGATCTATACAACATTGGAAGGAAACGCTGCATGGCAGAGTCCATGAAAGTTCTGTTTCGTGATGTACCACCTGACGCGATTTTTAACTTTAACTTTTTTTCCCCACTTGTTATAAACTTTGAACTGTGATAGTTTTAATTCTAGACTTGGTATGTCTTTTACTCGGTAAGCTTGATCTGGTTTTAAATTATATCAACATATTTTTAACAAAGTTTTGGTAAAGGTAAAGATGTGCCGTGCCACCCCCCCTGCATTTCTCGGTTAATTATATTTTTCCGTTTTTGCCTTTCTTACCATACATAAAGCTGTATTTTAGGAACATTTTTTAGCTAATAACCTTTTTGTAATACTAACCCTATCCCTAAACCTAACCCTACCCCCCACTATGTACTGCAGTACACCGCGATTTGTCACAGTTGTGGTTCGTTGCGTTTTTCCGTCTTATAGGGTGGGGGGTAGGGTTAGGGTTAGGGTTAGTATTCCAAAAAGATAATTTGGTGGAAATGTTCCTAAAATACAGCTTTATGTATGGTAAGAAAGGCAATAACGGAAAAATACAATTAACCGAGAAATGTAGGGGGGGTGGCACATCTTGACCTTTACTAAAGTTTTTTTTTTTTTTAACGTAAGACTTAGATTTTGTTTTTACCTTGTGTTTTTATCCTTTTTTAATACGTGGTAAGATTTAACGTGGTGACAGCCCTGACATGGCCTTAGTTGTCGACGGGGCTATAATTTTAATTCTTAATCTTAATCTGATTTTACGCTCAAGTCGATATCTTCTTGAAGATACAATGCAGTGTGAAATAACCAGGCTGTAGTCTTGAGGTGAACAGTAAAGCCATGAGTTGGAAATACAAATGTTAGGCAAGGGTTTGTATACAGGGTTTGCACGGTCTTTGAAAGTCTTTGAGGAATGGAGTGACATTTTCAAGTCTTTGAAAATTGGCTTTGGTCTGTGAAAATCGTGAAATGGTTTCTGAAAAAGTCATTGATGCTTTTAAAAAAAAGTCATTACCCTGTATAAATAAAATTTTGTTCGTTCGTTCGTTCGTCATTGATGCCATGAAGTTTGTTTGTTTGTTACTTCAAGAATTGATAAAGAAGCGATTTAAATGGACTTATTTTCCCACTAGTAGACATCCATGATTTGTCAAGAGTTCAGGTCTTTTGGCTACACTGGTGCAACCTGAATGATCATGATCGAAGCAATCATCATTGCATGTCATGAGAGGTCTTTGAAAATAGGATAAAGGGTCTTTGAAAAGGTCTTTGAAAGTTTGTGAATTTTGAAATGAAAAATATGTATGACCCTGGGTCACTATACAAGCATGCATTCAGCCAGTATGTTCTCCAAATTCATCAAAGACATTTGCCGAACATTTACAGGTTTGTGTGTTTGCCTTAAACCATTTGCCATATTTTTCGGACTATAAGGCGATACTTTTTTCCCCCCAGACTCAGACCCCTGCGCCTTATAATGTGACTGATGAACCAGTAAGAAAATATAGTAACAGAATCTGAAAATGGGGGGGGGGGGGGGGGGGGGGGGGGGGGGGGGGGAGGGGGGGGGGGGGGGCGTCTTATACAAAGAATACAGTATTTGTCGTTCATTTGGTTTCATTGGTTTTTTTGCGGAGGTTGTTTGGTGTGTTTTTTCTGGTTGACAAATTAATGCATATTTATCATCATCTTCTCAGACCTGTTTACTCTACTCTTTTCGAGTAGTATTCTACTCAATTTGGATCTCTACTACAACAGGCAAAACTGAAAATAATGCTAGATTCTACTCATTTTCAGTGAACATTGTTTGATGGTTTAACCCTTTCACCGCCAATGTCACATTTTTGCACCACAATGATTTATCATCCATGTCACTAAAAGGCATCAAAGCAGGGTCTGTTATCGAAAGAGCCTTTTTTTTTTTACGTTATACATTTAATAGAGAATCCCCAATATTGAAAAAAAAAAATTCTTCTCTTCCCAGGTAAGTTTCACGGAAATATTTTTTGAGAAAAATGGCTGGCGGTGAAAGGGTTAATGAATAAAACTGGGCACCAAAGCTACTCATTTCAGCTGTCCAGACTACTCGAGACTCGTGTAGGGGGTGAACAGGTCTGTCTTCTACTGCCATGCTTTTGTTTTCCACTTTCAAAGTAAAAGCGAAACAAAAGCATAATATGTAATATAATTATTTCTTTTTTCAAAATGTATGTGCATAGTAGTTAACAAAAAACAAACAAAAACAAAGTAGGCTCCAGTGCCAAAAGGGTTATTACGAGTATTTTAACAGTTGTTTCTTTATTGTCTGATGTGCAACATCCTGTAATAGACGATTTGGGGGGGAAAATAGGGGAGAGCACTTCGTGAAAATTAGAGTTGATCACCTCGACTTACTCGTTCAAAACCATGACAACCATGGCGGCGAAGCTTGAAACCACAGGATGCCAGTCAGCGACTTGCAAACATTTTTTTTTTTTTAAATAAGGGGTGGCCAGTTGCTACAAAGTGATAGAACTTGCAAACTGTGACGTAAAAATATAAATTACATCAAATTTAGAATGACGCACTGCGTTCTACATGCTGTGTGTCTCCTCAAACACACGAGACGACAGCTGGGGATCTACCTGAAGGTAGAGTAACTTCCCCTGTTTGATCAATTGAATTAGGCGAGATCACTCCCACACACCATGAAATTACTCCCCTGAATTATTTCCGAACAAATTCCTATTAAAACAATTATATATATATTTATTTTCCTATGAGGAATATTTCCTTTTGCTAAAATATATATATATATATATTGTAAGGCAAGTGTCAGGGGAAATATTAATGAATTTGGGGGCCAATTTGTACGTTGCATTTTGCTGCATGTAGCAATATGTATAGTGTATTTGAAATGCAGTGTGCTTGCTTCAAAGGATTGTGTGGTTTTATGTATGTTTCTTTGGTTTTCTTCTTATGAGTGAATGCATTCACATTCCACAGGGTGTTTGGTTGTGTGTAAACAGAGGATGCCTATTTTGTGTTCTTCTTATGAGTGAATGCATTCACATTCCACAGGGTGTTTGGTTGTGTGTAAACAGAGGATGCCTATTTTGTGTTCTTCTTATGAGTGAATGCATTCACATTCCACAGGGTGTTTGGTTGCTTGTAAACAGAAGATGCCTATTTTGTATTAAAAAAATAAAATGTATTGCTATAATATGGGTTTTCTTACGTGTGTGAATGTATGTATGTCCAAATGTTCACAACGCAACATGTTAACTTCTTCTCTACCACTGTAGCTGAGTTTAAAACAACACTGATGCTTATCTCATTACCCTGTATAAAAAAACTATTTTTCTCTCTCTCTCTCTATCTCTCTCTCTCTCTCTCTCTCTCTCTCTCTCTCCCCCTCTCTCTCTCTCTCTCTCTCTCTCTCTCTCTCTCTCTCTCTCTCTCTCTCTCCCTCTCTCTCTCCGTCTCTCTCTCTCTCTCTCTTCTCTCTCTCTCTCTCCTCTCTCCCTCTCTCTTCTCTCTCTCTCTCTCCCTCCTCTGACTGAAGCAATTGTGATATGTAGCGACACTAGTATTATGTATCACTAGATTATTGATGATGATTTGTATTCCTTTTTTATTATTTGATGGATTGCTAAGTTTATTATGGCTGTTGATCTTTGTTTGTTCACTTCCCTTTCATAAGGGGCCTTGACCTATTTGAATAAATCAATCGCATTCGCATTCTCTCTCTTCTCATTCTCTCTCTCTCTCTCTCCTCTCTCTCTCTCTCTCTCTCTCTCTCTCTCTCTCTCTCTCTCCCTCTCTCTCTCTCTCTCCCTCTCTCTCCCCTCTCTCTCTCTCGCTCTCTCTCTCTCTCTCTCTCTCTCTCTCTCTCTCTCTCTCTCTCTCTCTCTCTCTCTCTCTCACCCCCCCTCTCTCTCTCGCTCGCTCTCTAACTCTTGCGGGCTTCAACTCTAGCTTGTTTTCTTTTGCATATGTTTCCAAAAACAAAATTGCCTAGGTCTTCGATATAATATTATAGGCAATTAACATGTAGGCCTGAGGATATCACTAGTGTTTGTTAGTCATTTGCAGCTCGCGCTCACGTGTGCTACGCCGGGTGTGGAACCTAATCCAACCAAACAGGCAAAAAAACATGCTTGACCAAGCGTTTGTCTATAGATTGGAAATTGACAGACTCAAAAGAAGAAAAAAAGCTGGAAAATATTACTGCATTGAAAACTTTGTCCCCCCCGTGGGGATACCGGGGGTCTTTTGTATAAATAGTTTCCTCACCTTCTGGAAGTTCTGTGCTTGTAACTTCCTCTAGTCTGTCACTCTCTTTGACTCTGCCTTTTCCCCTTTGCTTGCTGTCATCTACTACTATCTTTCTGCCTTTCCGGTCCATTCTCCTGCCTTTTTTTTCAAGAAACGCTTTCAAAAAGATTTCCTCCAGCCGAAGACGGACACGCTGGGCCTAATTATTTCTTACTCAGGCGCATAACGGCAGCATGACGCATCTGCGCTCATAATTGACAGGAAACTGTCTGAGCGATCGAAGAAGAAGAAGAAGAAGAAAAAACGTTTTGCCTAGGGGCAACTTGGACAAGTGTTAGATTACAATGGGGCTATTTACATGTTTTCTCTTCGAAGGATGCTATTTTAAGGACAACATTTTGGGGGTTGTTTTTGTTTTTGTTTTTATAATGTAAACATCATCACAATACTGCTGTAATGAAAACCTTTGATGGAAATCTGTTTAACGTCCTCCGGTCTGGAACAGACGCATATGGGACATTAGTAGATATAAAGATGGTTAGAACGATCCTGGAGGCAATGCCCGGAGGCAGTGCAACACCAGTAAAGTCCCGAATTTTTAACAATACAAATATCTATATTTTTAACATTTTTTTGCCTAGGACAACTTAGTTAAGACTATTTTCAGTTTTTTCTTTCAAATTGCAAGCATCTTCATATCATAATTATGTTTGCATTGCGTGGACTTTGTTTAATTAAAAAACAAAACCCGAAAGCAAACACAATCAAACTAAAACTAATTAGAAAAAAACATTACAATCAAATGAGATGACTTTAATTTTATTCCAATATTTTCACGGATTATTTTCGTGTGTGAATTCATAATCCCCCCCCCCCCCCCTCCCCCCTTTTTATTTTAGCCTTTACACACACACACACACATGCACGAACGCACATGCATGCACACACACACATGCACACGCTCGCACACACACACTAACACACGCACGCGCGCGACGCAGAGAAAGAGAGACAGACAAGACACACACACACGCGCACACACACACACACCCACACACGCACACACGCACACACACACGTACGCATGAGCACACACAAACACACAGAAGATGAAAATAAAGCTTGTAGCTTACTCCCTTATTGTCAATAAAGATAATTTTGACTTGACTTTTTTGACATACACACACACGCGCGCACGCACGCACACGCACGCACACACACACACACACACACACACACACACACACACACACACACACACACACAGATATTTTCACAATCAGGAACTGACACCCCTACTTTGGAGCCCTAAATCCTAATCTTTTGATGGACATGAGTGGCCATAACCTGGAGTTAGCCTTCAGCCCCCCCCCCCCCCCCCCCTCCCACCCACCCCCCACACCCCCAAGGGGGTGGAAACAGGGTAGGTGTGTGTTTCAATATCACTTACCCAACCCCCAACCCCGTCGCAAACCTTACCCCCCTCCCAAACCCAGCCACCCACCCATACCCCCACTTCTAAAAACGTAAGACCGGTGTTGCGAAAAATATGTCTCGCGTGAAATGATGCCCCTTTCCTCATTCCAATTGTTTGCTGTTTGGGAAGGATTCGCCCCTGAACTGAATACATTGAGAGGCGTCTGGTTGCATGCAGGAAGAACAGAGGATTCATGACTAAATATTGAGCGGTGAGTGACATTTTTCTGAAATGTATTATTCCTCATCCGAATTGTTTGCTGTTTGGGAAGGATTCGCCTCTGAACTGAATACATTCAGAGGCGTCTGGTGGCATTCAGGAAGAGCAGAGGATTCATCACTAAATATTGAGAGGTCAGTGACATTTTTCTGAAATTTAGTATTAATTATTTTTGTTGTCTTCGCGGGTGTTTGCATGTATGGTCCGCCATTTTGTAGAGAAAAAGGCGATTTAAGCCAGTGCCATGGGTCTGTTCTGTACATCGATTTTTCGGCAAATATGTAGATTAATACCCTCCCGCACAATTTATCAGTTCTTTCCGTGTAGATGCAATATCTCAATATCTAAAAAACATTTTTTATCATAATATAAATCCCCTTCACTGCCACAGGAAAACTGAGAATTTATCGATTTTCTTCTTATAAAGTTTAAAGAAAATCAGTTAGACTCAATCTGAGAAAATGGTCAGAGATATATCTTTCCTGGCTTATCTAAGCCAAACACCATCGTCCCAGGACTATGACATCAAAAGCTATGACATCATCAATGACGTCATTCAGTACGAGAAGTACCTCGTAGCCATGCAGGGAAGGGGTGCTGTGGCGCGTGCATATTACGGTGACCAGGACTTATTTCACGGGAGGACTTATTTCTCGCGACACCGGTGCCAAGTTAAGAGTGGCCGGTGGCAAACTCCCTTCATAGTAAGTAGTCTTGCCCTACAATAACTCTTGTGTGTGAAAGTTGGTCAGTTAGGCGGCATTCGCTGTTTTTCTCTGCCTGTGGGGGATAGGTCAGTCAGTTTTTTTCTTCTTCTAGTAATCCCTTATATACCGGAGTGCTTGTATTTTTCGTGGGACCTTTCGTGTGTTTTTTGGGTTTAAAAAAAAAAAAATAGTACAACGTGCACAGGTATGTAGAGTGACCATAGAAATAGTAAGTCTAGTATTAGGTATTAGGTACTTTATATAGTCTCTGTGAAATTCGGGTTTCTCCCACCTGGAGAGCGCGTCGCAGCCAGAGGCGCGCCACCCAATTTTGTTTTGCATGCAATTTTCGTGTGACTGATGAGGAAGGATAGGGGGGACGGGTTGGTAAATTTTGACCAAATGACAACATTTTTCGTTGCCACTGGGATTAACGTGTGCTAAGTGCATGGGCACACGGGACTTCGGTTTATCGTCTCATCCGAAAGAGTACACGTTCAGACCGTAAGGCCTAGTGCAAAGTGAGAGGGAAAATCCCCCTGTACCCAGGTTCGAACTCGGGTTTACTTGACACGAGGCGAACGCGTTACCTGCTGTGCCACCTGTGCATGTTGGTGTTTGTTTTTTAACTACAACGTGCACAGGTATGTAGAGTGACCATAGAAATAGTAAGTCTAGTGCTTCCATGTTTTTATGTTTGCTTGATGTTACTTATAATTACATTTTTAAAGGAGCTTTCGGTTTTCTTGTCAAACGCACGTATGTAAGGTGACCAAAGAGAAAATGATTGAGTGTTTACATGTACTATGTGTTTATGTATGTAATGTCTGTATGTTATGTATGGTATGTATGTATATGTATGTATGTAGGTTATGTATGTATGGTATGGTATGTATTGTATGTATGTATGCATGTATGTATATTTTTAATTTTGGAACATTGTTATGTTCACACTTATACTTAAGATGTTTATCATTTCTATTTTAGGGTAAGACGGGGGTAAAAGCCCATGGGCGGGTAAGAAGCCCATGCCAATTATCTCATGAAATAAAGCAAATTTCAGTCAAATTTGCCCATGAGACGAATAACTCATGGGCAAATTTGACTGAAATTTGCTTTATTTCTTGTCGAGATACCTTGGCATGGGCTTCTTACCCGGCCCACTGGGCTTATTACCCCCCGTCTTACTCTAACTTGAGGCTGGTGTTTTTTTGTGAGCCTTTTACCATATATACACGGAACGAAACGCTTCCCTTTGCCCTTGGTGGAACCATAATCTTCTTTGTTGAGGTGAGAGTAAGTTCTCGCACCTTTGGTAGTTCGTATTCTTATGTGCTGTTTGGCAAGCCGAGTGGACGTAAAAAACTAACTTTCATTCTTGGTAGGCCACCTAAGAGACGCAACCATCTAATGCCGAACTGGATTGAGGACTCCTAGAGTCGAAACAGAGCTGTTCCTCGGCTGGGTTCTGCCAGCTGCCTCCCTTATATAAGGAGGAGAAACAACTAAAGCTAGGCAGCTCTTTATATTTGAGAACATAGATCAAAATAGCGGCAAGTTAATCAATAACTGGTTTGATCAGGTTTTAATGTTCGTATTTCGATAAGACATAGGGACGAAAAAGGTGTTTAAACCAATTTTACCTACCATTGCATTTCAAATGCTGCTAACTTTTGAGTCTTGTAGGCTCGACGTGTGTGTGTGTCGTGTGTGTGTTGTGGGTTGTGTGTGGTAAAAGGTTACGAAGGATAGTCGAAATAAAGATAATTTGAGATGGCATAGCTTAGTTCTAGAATCAGGAGAGTTCTGTAGAAGTTAGAAGTGTTTGTTTAGCAAAAGAGCGGATGTTAAGACCAACACACAAGAACAACACACTACCACGACAAACACAGGCAGCACCACACAACCCACACCACAGCACAACACATCACTACACACACAACGACACATCAACACGACACCACACAAGCTGCATCACACACACCACACAACCACACATTAGAAGAATCTGTAAGGTTCTACCGTAGTTTTTTGGGGGCTGAATTTTCAAGTAATGAATCATCACGCGTGTTTTCCCAGCGTAATAGTAATTATCAATTAACATAAAAGCAAAGGTGGGCACGATTTAGGCCACCGTACACATTTCATTGCGGACGGATTAGGGGAAATACGGACACGTGCGCAATAAAATCTTGGTCCCTTCTTTCTTTCTTTTACTTATTTACGGATTGCGCACGCGGGGTTTCTGCACGGAATCTCCGCATGTATGTGTATGTAGGCCTTACCCGTAATGTACCTCATGACCAGTTGATGTCTATACTTCTATTTAATCCGTTTCACAAACGATTTTCAGCATAGATGTCACAGTCATGATGTCTGATGAATTGCTTTTTTTGAATGATTAGTTTTTCATCCAGAACAATTCAGTGTTGCCACCCCCCCCCACCCTCCCCACCCCCCCCCCTTCTTCCTTCGGCACTCTCCTTCGTCATTTTTGTTCGTAGACTAGACTTTCATCCAGTTGATAATCCATACTATGTATCGTTTCGCAAACGATTTTGAACATAGATATTTGATTAATTGCTTTTTGATGATTAGTTCAATTCAGAAACAATTTAACTTGCTAACCTTTGCTCTCTCTCCCCCTCCCCCCCTCCCCCCCTGCCTCACCCCCCCCCCCTCCCCCCCCCGCCTCCCCCCCCCCCCGGCCCCCCCCCTCTGCTTCCCCCCCCCCTCACCCCCCCCCCCCCACCCCCCCCCCCCCTCCCCCCAGCCCCACCCCCCCTCGGTCGGCCATTTTTTTTTCGTAGACCTAGACTTTCATAATTCCCTTCTTTCCCCTCCTCCCCTCTTTTTATCCTTCCCTATTCTCTCTGTCTCTCCTTCTGTCTATCTCTGTACTGCACGTTCTTTTCCTCACCTGTCACCCCCAAAACGTTTTTTTCTTTCTTCTTCTCGTCTCCTCTTCTTGTGTCTTCCTTCTCATCTGTCTACATTATTTTTTTTTTTTTTTTTTTTTTTTTTATATGTTGTTTTGGTCCTTTAATTATAGTAAATAAAAAAAACAACATCCAATGACTATGGTATGCCATTTTCAAACCTCCGAACACAACCATACAGGACACTACGCATGCAACCGCACAGGCACAGCCCGTCGGTCGCGCGCGCGCACGACACAATACGAATGCATGCACGCACGCCAACCGCACCTGGCGCAACGCACACTACACCTCAACAGAAGGACAGACACAACACACACATACATACCACACACATCACACAACCACCAGTACACACACACATACACACACAGAGACAAACACATACACACAGAGACACAGACACACAGACACACACACACACGCAGTCACACACACACACTCACACACAGACCACACACACACACTACACAAACACAAAAAAAAAACACACACACACAGACACACAAACCACACACACACACACATAAACCACACACACACACGTACACGCACACACCACACACACACACACACGACACACACACACACACACAAATACACACACACACACACACAGCACACACACACACACACACACCACACACACACACACACAACACACACACACACCAGGGACACACACACACAACAGCACACACAACACTGGACGTGCAAACATAGGCTACATTTCAAAACATGTATAACAGCTTTATACAAACGAACACATAACTATAGTGTCTTCCTTAAATTAAAGGTAGACAAACAAAGGATCGTGCCAGAATGAATGGAATGCCAATTAAACCGTCTTCGAGGCCGTACAAATCATAGATATATATAAGCTAAGCGATTTCAAGATACGTGAGAGAGAGAGAGATGGAGAGCGAGATAGAGAGAGAGAGATTTTTAGAGAGAGATAGAGAGAGAGAGAAGTAGAGAGATAGAGAGAAAGACAGAGATAGAGATAGAGAGAAGAGAGAGGTAGAGAGAAATTTTTTTTTAGATAGAGAGAGATAGAGAGAGGGGGAGATGAGAGGGAGAGGAGAAGAGAGAGAGAGAGAGAAGAGAGATAGAGAAACAGGCAAACACATACACATACAGAGAGAGACAGACATAAACACAGACTGAGTCAAAGACCGACACACACACCCACACACATAACACACACACTACACACACCACACACACCCACACCACACACACACAACACACACACACGACACCCCACACAACACACACACACACACACACATCCCAAACACACTCTCTCTCTCATCTCTCTCTCTCTCCTCTCTCTCACCGTCTCTCCTCATCTCTCTCTCGTCTCTC
>CM065707.1:24613127-24633127 GCA_017654935.2 Phymorhynchus buccinoides
TTACTTCCGCCATACGCCGCCCACCGCGCCGAAGAAGGAGGAGGCCGAGCATTCGAGATTGACGACAGTTTCTTTGCAACGAATTCCATCTGTTGCAACTGGTTAGTTAGTAAATGAATGAATGAATGAAATTGCATGTTGATGAAGTTTTTATCTGTGTACTTGTTTTCGACGGGTCCCAGTCTGGCTGTCTACCCAACAAAACTCTCTATCTCTCTCCTCTCTCTCACTCTCTCGCCTCTCTCTCTCTCTCCTCTCTCTCTCATCTCTCTCGTCTCTGAGTCCTCTCTCCTTCTCTCTCTCTTCTCACTCCTCACATCGGGGGGGTCGTGCAGGGTCGTCGGCGGGGGGCGGGGGGGTCCTCTCGTCTCTCGTCTCTGAGTCTAAGCATCTCTCGGGGGGTTCTCATCCGGCTCTCGTCCTTGGCTTGGCTCTCCGTCTCTCTGTGTCCTCTCTGTCTCTCTCCTCTCTCTCCCTCTCTCTCTGTCTGTCTCTCTCTGTTTCTCTCTCTTTTTCCCTCTCTCCCTCTCTCTCTCTCCTTTTGTGTGTGATTTTATTATTTTCTTCTGTTTTTCTCTCCCTTCGACCTCTTCGCCCTTTTCAGTTATAATAATGGTCAGAACTGACCTTGACAACTAGGATTGGAAGAAGAAGAAGACTGTGAACATGAGATAACCATTGCAAAATGGATCCTAAATCAACGTCATGATCTGACACACTGACTGAGTGACTGACGCTGACACTGACAGTGGACAGACACCGAAAGAGCTCGCTCTCCGCAGCTGACTGAAGCCGGTGTTGTTGTTTTTTTTACTCCCACCCTTTCACCTACATTACAGATGGGGATCATTGTGAACTCACTCACTGCCTACAACAACACTAACAATTCCCACCTTCCTTCCACCTTTTCACCTTCCAGGTGGGAAGTGAGAAAGTTGGCTTCTTCCTCCACTTTGGGGCCCGCAATCATTTTAATTGATCATTCTGGCACCATCAGGAAAATTTAAAAAGACTGAAAAACGTCTTCATGGCATTCTTGCCAGGTTTGCAGGCTGCGAAGTTATCACCTCTTTTACTATAACATTTAGGCTTTTTGCAGACACTCAGTGACAGCAAGCAGAAAACAATTTGACTAGCCACACTCCATTCCCCTTACTTTATATTTATTATAAATTTTTTTTTATATGTTTCTCTATTGAGAAGCAGCATTCTGCTGCTCTTCAAAGCTACTACTAGCGATGCTGCATTGAATCTGTTGGTACGGAAGCTTGAGTGTATGGAAGCATAAGGGTAAGAAGTAAGCGTGTGTTGAGTGATATGGTGGATGTGTGCAGTAAGGTTGTGGGTGCAAGGCAGTGTGGTATGCAAGAGTTGTATGACAGACAAGTAGTCAAGAAAGCCAGGAAAATTCTTAATGATAACAGTCATGTTCTGGCAAAATACTACGAAGTGTTACCATCGGGCCGTCGATACAGAACTCTAAAACTGAAAATAAGATGTGCACAGAAAACTTTCATACCAAGATCTTCTTCTTCTTCTGCGTTCTCGGCCCAATATGGCGGATAATGGGTAACGTATGTTAATGTATGTGTCCGTTTTTCAGTTTTCAATGGTCTCCCCGACTGCGCACAGCCGACACATTCTTTCGGAGGAAAGATTTAGGAGGAGCTCCAAAGGAGAAAAAATATTTGGAAGATTTTTTTAAAAGGCAGGAGAATTTTGAGAATAGATGATAGAAAGCAAAGGGGAAAAAAAGCTAGAGTAGAGAGTCAAAAAAATAAGAAGAGTGCAAAGAGAAACAAGCGCAGAACACTCCATAACGTGGGGGAACTATTTTTTTAATGAAAGACACCCCCTCTCCGGTATCCCCACAAGTACAATATCAATATCAATTCATCTTTTTGAACTCTTAATTGTATTTGTGCTAGCCTATTTGTAGTCCTTTTGTTCTGCAGTAGATTACTGCTGTGTATGTCCTTGTCTGAATTGTCTGTGTAGAGATGGTGTAGGTACTAATATTACTGCATTTTTAAGCATTGTTTCTTGCCTCATCTTTCAACTAATTATGTCTTGATTTAAAAGGTATTTTTAAAATGCATTCTGCTTTTACCGGAATATTTGTCCGGTTTGTTTATTACAACACTGCAGTGTTATTAGTTCCCATTCTTTGTTGTTGAATAAAGGTGTTGGTAAAGGTCAAGATGTGCCACCCCACCCCTACATTTCTCGGTTAATTGTAATTTTCTGTTTTTGCCTTTCTTACCAAACATAAAGCTGTATTTTATGAACCTTTTTAGCTAATAACCTTTTTGGAATACTAACCCTATCCCTAACCCTAGGCCATTATCATAATAGGAAAACACCCCCAAAAAACCCCCCCCCCCCCCCTCCCCCCACCCCCCCCCATGTATTGCAGTACACTGCGTGCATTTGTCACAGTCGTGGTTCATTGCGTTTTCCCATCTTATAGTGGGGGGGGGGGGGGGTGTAGGGTTAGGGATAGGGTTAGTATTCAAAAAAGGTTATTAGCTGAAAAGGTTAATAAAATACAGCTTTATGTTTGTAAGAAAGGCAAAAACGGAAAAATTGAATTAACCGAGAAATGCAGGGGTGGGGGGTGGGGGGGGGGGGATTGGGGGGGGGGGGGGGCACATCTTCTACCTTTACTGATGTGTTTATTGAGAGGGGAAAGGGAGGAGAAAGCAACACAATATCTTAGCCTGAGATGCAGCTGTTGCAGTTTTACTTCCCCCCCCCCCCCCCCAGTCACCCTCGCCCACCCCCGCACCCCCCCCCCCCCCCCACCCCCCCCCCCCCCCCCACCCCCCCTGCCCCTTTCTCCTGGCCCTAAAATGTCTCAGAGTCACATGTCCTAACTGTTAGTGTTAGTCATCATCATGTGATAACAAGAAAAAACCAAATTGGCTTCACTACGTCGGCTAGATATTCACACTAAGTCAGAAGTAGAAAGGTAAGGGAGATAGTTAAATTATAAATTTATGATACCTGCAGATTAATACTGACTGGAAAAATGAATAAATCAATTTAGTGACCACAAAAGCTTCATTATATTTTATAATTAACTGTTATAAATACTCTATTTATTAATAGTTTGAAACTGTAATATAATCCTTCTGTCGAATTAAAAAAAAAAATCTGTATGTTGAATTAAAAAAAGAAAATAATCCTGTTGAATTTAAAAAAAAAATTCCTGTTGAATTTAAAAAAAAAAATCCTTTTGTTGAATTAAAAAAAATCCTTCTGTTGACTTTTAAAAAATATATAAACCTTCTGTTGAATTAAAAAACCAATATGATCCTTCTGTTGAATTTTAAAAAAAATCCTGTTGAATTTTGTTAGGATAATATACATTTTGTGTGTCCAGAAGGGATGTATTTTGTTTATAAACCTTTTTGTGTGTGTATGTGCTTTTACTGTTGCACTGCATGCCTGCCTGTGTGGACACAGGTTAATATACTGGTCTCCAAAAGTTAAGGGCCGGCTTCTGTTTTCAGTAGCTTGATATCTATTTATTGTACACTAAGACAACAATGAAGAAAATGGCAAAACTTAGGCTACTCAATAACTTTCCTTCCTGTTGCACGTGCCTGAACCAGTTTTGCAGACATTATGGTACAGCAACAGCGTTTTCAGGTACGCTTAAAATGTGGCAAATTCACGAGAATGTCACGAAAGTTTGGTCTCTTTTCGCTGAAGAATCAGGGCTGATGCAGGTTTCTTGCCTATTGCACGCACAAGGCATGACTGTAGTGAACACTGCTGAGCAAAAGTTAGACACGAATGTGTATTTAAGGGCGGCAACCAGAGCTCTCAATAAGCATGCCTCCAAGACAGAAGAGAGAAGATCGTTCTTCCGGCCCTTAAATTTTGGAGACCAGTATATTACTTTCAAACACTTCTCCTTAAGTTGAAGAGTTCTAACAATTACAATGCTAAAATGATTTAGATCCCCCCCAAAAAAAACAGCCCAAATACATTCACCCATGTTTTGTACCGTGTTGTTGCAGATTGGTGAAGAACAAAGATTGGACAAGTTTGGAAAAAATTGTAGATTTAAAAAAAAATCACCATGCTTTAAATCAAAGACTCTGACACAGAAGATACGTGCAACATTAACACAGCGTAACACTGACAGTATTTAATCATCACCATTTGTTATCCTTTAAAAACTTAAACAATTTTTTTTATAGAACCTATGTTGAAAAGACTGCATTCATGTTTGTCATTGAAGTCAAGGTAAATAGCAACACCATTTTGTTATCTCCACAGAACAGCGTATTGTTGAACCTATAGCCACAGATATTTTATTTTGTTAAAGTTTTCACCCATTAAAAAAGCTCAACATTACAAACTGCCACTCAGTTAATACTATTATTTTCCCCACAAACTTTCAATCATCAAAAAAACCCTAAGCAATCGATAGACCTTGAATGATAGCATTACAATTGCATAAAACGATGGGACTTTAAAAGCCTAACCGTGTCCCTACTTTCTGATCTGATCTGATCTGAAACTTGTAACGAAGTATTCATCACCAGCTTGACGCCATGAAAACGAACAAACCACAAACAACACTACTCCTAGCTTTATCATGCTGGGCGCTAGTAGTGAAAAGCGACGACAGACCGAACATCGTCTTCGTGCTGGCCGACGATTTTGGCTTCAACGACGTCCACTACCACGGATCTGAAATCTACACGCCTAACCTTGACAAACTGGCCGGGCAAGGGGTGAAGCTGGAGAACTATTACGTCCAGCCCATCTGCACCCCGACCCGCAGCCAGCTGATGTCTGGACGGTACCAGGTGAGTCCAGACCTGTTTACCCATATGATTTCGCCTTATTTTGTACACATATTTGACAGAAATATGATAAATATGGTACATGGGGGAAAATATGGTGAACATAAATCTGGCTATCATTTCTGTACATTGCCTGATTCGGAAGATGGGTGCGCTCTGTGTGTGTGTGTGTGTGCATCTCTGTGTGAGTGTGTGTGTGTAGTTATTGTAAATGTATATGGAGGATAACTTTGACACAGTATTTCTGTAGTTGCTTTACAAGTGTACTCAGTGTTTACAATCCATTTTTCAAACTTTCCTGTTGGACTCGGAGTACTCCTATTATGTGAAAAATACGTTTAATTTGGACCTTGAATACACAAAGCCCAATAGAGCATTTGCCACGTGCCACTGACCTTGAATTTCACTGAGTTAAATTTAGAGAGTTGAATTAGAGAGGTCAGCGCAACTCGGGCAGAACGAGCTCGGGCAAATTAGTAGTATAGTATAGTGAACGAACACTCGTGTCAAACTCCCTATTTCAGGGTAAGCAGGTCTGTAAGTCCCAGAGTGTGTGTTGCCTCTCTGTTGTTTCCGACAATGACTTCCAGATAGCAGAGGGGGGCAGATACTGTTCTGGCAGGGCTGGGCGAGAATTAGTTAGTAGTGGAGATGTCTTGCCCCCCCAGGGTACATCCCCACTCTCTCGGCCAAAGGGATTTGAGGACGAGAGTTGGCGTTGGGGAAGGTCCCCCCCCCAAAGGCCAACCAATCCCTTTGGCTACAGCTCCAGAGCCGGTGCAAGGGCCCCCTCGTTCGAGAGTCATAGTCTTCCACGAAAGACTAAACTGTAGCATGATATTCTAATACTGTAGAATATAATATATAGTACAGCTCTCATTTACTATTGGCCCTTTCTACAGGCTACTGTCAACCAGTGATAAAAGAGGTCAAGATAAAGTTAGGATTAGGGTGAAGCTGGATAACTATTACGTTCAGCCGATCTTCAGCCCGACCCGCAGTCAGCTTATGTCTGGATGATACCAGGTAAGTCCCAGAGTGTACTTTGGAAAAAAAGTCAAGATAAAGTAGATAAAGTTAGGATTAGGCCATGTACACACATAAGCGGATATTCCATGCGGAAACCCGTGCACAATCCATTAAATAAGTGAAACAAAGAAGGGAACAGATTTGCGCACGTGTCCGAATTTCCCCTATATGCGTAAACTTGTATCCTTCTTTCTTCCACTTATTTAGGGGGTTCCGTACGGAACTTATGCGTGAATGTGAACCCGGCCTTAGGGTGAAGCTGGAGAACTAGTATGTTCAACGCAGTCAGCGTATGTCTGGATGAAATCAGGTTAGTTCTGTTTGGAAAACCCCCATTTACGAGGAGCATAGCAATCTTGCAATTAATCTTGAAGAAAAAGAAGGCTATTTGAATGTGTAGAATTAACAGACATTAATGTGTAATTTGTATAAAGTTAAACACACAAGAATGTTTACAAAACCAAACTTCCCATAACTCTTGTTATGTCATGTGTGCATTTTTGTGTGTGTATTAGGTATTTAGGTATTAGGTACTTTATAGTCACAGAGGCATCTCTGTGAAAATCGGGCAGCTGCCACCTGGAGTGCGCGTCGTAGCCAGACGCTGCGCCGACCTTTTTGGTTTTTTGGCATGCGATTTTTGTGTGTGTGATTGATGAGGAAGGAAAGGGTGTGTACACGTGCAATTATTCATACAGGGTTTACGTAGGCAATGTTCGTCGTTTCAGATTCACACTGGACTTCAGCACGACATCATCTGGGCCACCCAGCCCAACGGCCTGCCCCTGAACATCCCCACCCTGGCAGACAAGATGCGTGAGGCGGGCTACGCCACGCACGCCATCGGCAAGTGGCACCTGGGCTTCTACAAGAAGGACTATCTGCCCACACGGCGCGGCTTTGATTCTTACTACGGTCAGCTGGCATGAAAAATTCAATTGTTTAAAACCCTTTCAACGCCAGCCATTTTTTAGCCAAAATTTTCCATTAAACTTAGCTAGGTAGAGAAAAGAATTTGTCTGCAATATTGGGGATTCCTCTCTGACGTGCGTAAAATAGGGCCTATCTTCATACCTCTCAAAATTAAGAACATAAGGTCATTGGTTAACAGACCCTCATTTGATGCCTTTTAGTGACATGGGTGTTAAAATCAGTGTGGTGCCAAGAGGCGTCAGTGGCGATGAAAGGGTTAAATGTTGACAGACTATAAATATGTGACCACAAAAGGGACATTAATCCCTTCACTGCCGCCTACTACTTGTACATGCGCTGCCGATTTGCCACGCAATTTGTGAACGCGGCAATATCGCTACTTAGCAGCGACATATATGTACGTCAGTGGCAAATACTGAAGCGCTATAGAGGACGTATATATATATATATATATATATATACGTCGTGGGCACTGAAGAGATCAAGTGTCCAGATGACCATTCTGAGAAAATGGTACATTTAGAAACTTTCAAATCATATAAGGACCATTCTTGTAACTTTTTTCGTTTGAGAGTTATGAGCATTTAAAGTTGGTAGGGTGACTGTTGGCCATTTTGAGAAATCACAGTCTAAAGTTTAGCCTAGCTGAAGAAAATGCACCAACCTACTCATTTTAAAGCACTTTTTTGAGTATTTAGTGACCATAACTAAGATTGGCCTTTGTAAATATGAAAGATGAGATGTTGGAGAGCACGAAAATACCCAGAACTCAAAAATGATAAAAAATTAGATTTTTGACTTTGCAAGCCACAGCATGCTTTTCTGCCGCATTCTGGCTTCATAAAGTTTGGCCCACTCTAGCCACTTACCCTTCCTTTGTCCTGCCTGCTTCTCATCTGAGCCAGCACCACTGCTGTTCTAATTTTAAACTTGCTACCTATGCCACCAGAGAGAGAGAGAGAGAGAGACAGAGGCTGTTATCTCTATCCAGCCAGTAAGGGAGAGGTAACTAAAAGGTCAGAAATGCCTTGAAGGCAGCAGGAGAAAAACACCGGGAGAGGTCTATTTTTGGCAGGCTCACTGCTGCTGGAAAATGGGAAAGCTTAGGGCCTAGGCAGTGAAATCTGGGTCTAACTTTCTGATGCTGAGAATGTGAGCTGTGAAGCCTGTTGTGAATGTGAGAAACTGTCCCAGTGACTTAATGTCCCTTTTGTGATGCTGGGTCACATTATAGCACAGGGTTGTTGTTTGCCGTCGGCCTTCGGCGATTCGCCGAAAATTACAAAAAATGTCCTAAAAGTCAACCGTCCTGTCGGCCCAGTGGGCCAAAGGTTTGATTACCAAATCGGCATGAGTATGTCCGTTTTTTTTATGAACAATGAAGTGTATCCGTTTTTTTTTATGAACAACGAAGTGAAACAAAGTTTGCTTGCACCGCGTGTGACCGAGATCAAAAAGCTAACTTTGTCGCGTCATGATTTTGCTAGCACAAGGCCAATTGCCTCGTGAGAGTTGCTTCCCTTGCTGCTTATGGCGGACGTTTGCCACACCGTAGTGTGAGTCTGTGTGATCTTGTCGTCCTTTAGCGCCAGTGTTTCACTGGTTTTTGATTGAAATGCCTCCCAAAAAGAAGACAAAACTTATAAGCGGGCAGTCGCTACTTTCGTTTGGGGGATCAGTTAACAAGCAAGCAGAGATTGACAGCACTTGTGACCGAGTGAGAGGGCCTAAAATTGTTGAAATTGGCCTAAGGTTTTTTGGCTGTTTAGGCCAAATGGCCTAAAGTGAAAATTTCTAGCACCATCTCTGTAGCATAAGGCCATAATTTTTTCCCAGACTGATGCGCTATGCCTTTTGATTTAGTGAATACTGTATTAGGCTGTAACAGCAAAATCAGACATTTGTGTACATTTGGGTGACCAGTATTCCTGTAGTTATACCTGTAGTTATAGTTCCATCAAATCCAGAGAAGTTGGGAGTGATGGAAGAGTGAAATATCGTCGGTGAAATTCAAAAACCTTTTATCTTGATTTTTTTTAAAATTTTTTAGTTAGATACATAGTCAGCTCTCTAATTTTCCCTGCCACCTTCCACCAAAACCTCGTATCTCTAACGACTTTCTATCTGGGGTAAATGAGGTTGTGAAAATAGAAGAAAAACTCGTAAGTCCCAAATTCAGATCTAGATAAGGACAAAAACCTCGTATCTTCGTTCTTTTCAAGTGTAAACATTTTTTTTTTAAAGTAATTTTATCAAAATGCTGGACTAAACTCGCAATGTCTTGAACAACATAATTATTCATCGTAGTTAATCAATTGTGGTCAATGCAGTTAATTTTTAAAACAGTTTTTTTCATTTTTCTCAAAACTACCAAAATTGAGATACAGACAAACCCCTATTTTACGACCCTCTGTTAAGCGACCACCTCTCATTTGAGACCGGATTTGTTGGCACGGATGCATTTTACTATGTAAACGACCTCTCTTAAACGACTTCCTCTAAAACGCGACTTACGACCGCCATTTTGTTGGTTTTTACGACCGTTGTTGTCGTCTGCATAGACTTCGAGCAAAGGGAAACAACCATGGTCAAGGGCCTGAAAGCGGAGTCGCTTCGCTTGTTGTAGAAAGGATGGCGGAAAGCGTAGGAAAAGCACGAAAACCACTGACTTTGAAAAAGAAAACCACTGACTTTGGACGAGAGTGGAGGTGATTAACAGAAGTCGGCGAAGTGAAACTGTAATACATCGATTGCACAATCCTATGGAGTTGGAAAGACCCAAATCCAGTTTTAATATGTCATTGTATGTGTGCATGAAGAAGAGAGTATGAACTGTGCTGAACTTTTTCTTTCTACGGCTGCCAGTGAAAACCTCCGTCATACGACCCCTCCAATTTACGACCGATTTTTCCGGACATTTTGGAAGTCTTAAAATAGAGGTTTGTCTGCATTTTGGAAGTCTTAAAATAGAGGTTTGTCTGTACAAGGTTTTTGAATTTCACTGACGATATGTAAGTTGTAGGAGGTTGGCTTCTCTGTGCATGCCGAGGGCAAATGGCATCTCAGGTTCTATTTAAAAAAGGACCTTGTATGTGCCCAGACGCCATGGCTTTGATTCTTACTACTACTACTACTACTAACTAACATTTATAGAGTGCCCTTTCTCTCTTGAGCTCACGGCGCTTCACAATTATTTAAATAAATACATAGATCATAAATAAGCTACTACAATATTAACTATCACAAACATGCACACAGCCACAACATGCACGCACACACACACGCACACGTCCGCACACATGCACACACACACACACACACGTCCGCACCACCACCCCCACACACACACGCGCGCACGTGCACACACCCACACACAATGTGGGGAACATAGTTTTAAGGCAGAAAACAGGACAAGGAAGAAATCAGAGGTATTATACTACAGTATGATATATGGAATTTCTGTTCTTAGCTCTAACAAAGACCCTTATCTTATGCATATATGCAAAGACAGGGCACTTGGTGCACAGCTTGAAGCCGCATGCCCATCAATGGGGGAGTGGCAGGGCTGCCAACCGTCCACCCTAAGGGGTATTTGTCCCTGGAAACAGCTAAAATGAGCACCGTGTCCCTCAGGCCAGGAATCCACTTTTCTGGTTAGCCTCCCTACCTAAAGAGCGTCTGCTCTTTTGTGATTCCTGTATTCTTAGGCATTTTGCTAGGCGCCATTATCTTAGCATGTGATTTACAATATGTCTCAACAACACTGAACGTAACCCCGTGGAAATGGTGAGCGATAATAAAACATCAGACACACTCCTGTGTCTTTACACAAGTGTAGAAACTTGATCAAAAGATGGGTCTCAGCTGGCTGGGTCATTTGTAGATTAGGGAGTTCTTCCTATTTTTTTTTGTATGACCTTCAGACCTCGACCATTTAGTATGAAAGAATCAGAAGAAGAAGAAGAAGAGAAAAAAAGTATATTACCCCAAATAACACATTTTTCTGTAGTACTAGTCTAGTACTACCATATGTTTCGGACTATAATGTGCTACTTTTTTCTCAGACTGAGACCCTTACAATATAACTACTATTATCGTAAGAAAATAAAGCAACAAAATCTGAATTTTGCATAGCATTTTGGGTGTGCGCCTTATAGTCTGAAAACTATGGTACTCATTTTGCAGTAGAAGCTACTCTATTATGGAGTTCAGGCTATGGCAGGTTTGATAAATCATTCATTTAGCATTATTTTCTCATTCTTTTCCGAACTAGGTTACCTGACGGGCAGCGAAGACTATTACACCTACTTCCGCTGCGACAGTTTGCACGACTCAAACACTGACGCTAGCAACACCAAGGCTTATAACGACACTGGTGAAAGGTAGATGTGTGTTTGTGTGTGTTTCATTCTTACCAGGTTATCTAACTGGGGGTGAAGACTATTACACCTATTTCCGCTGCGAAGGGTTGCATGACTCAAACTTTGACGCTAGCAACACCAAGGCTAGTAACGACACTGGCGAAAGGTAGATCTGTATGTGTGCGTTTGTGTATGTGTGCGTGTATGTGTGTGTGCGTGTGTATGTGTGTGCTTTCTTTCTGACCAGGTTACCTAACTGGGGGTGAAGACTATTACACCTATTTCCGCTGCGAGGGTTTGCACGACTCAAACTTTGACGCTAGCAACACCAAGGCTAATAATGATACTGGTGAAAGGTACCGTAAAATGCTGACTATAAGCTGCTCCTGTTTCCCTAAACTTTGGCCCATGCAGCTTATAGACTGGTGCGGCTTGTCTGTGGATTTTTTTTCAATTCTATGTTTACCAATTATGATTGTGATTAACTTTGTTTCCAGCAATATTCTCTAGCTTATTTTGATCTTCATCTTAGCTCTCAAAATTGGTTTGGACAATAAAATAGATTCAAATCCCATGTTTGAAGTGTTAGGCTGGGTTCACATTAGATGCGTAAGTTCCGTACGGAAAACCCTAAATAAGTGGAAGAAAGAAGGACAAAAGTTTACGCATATAGGGGAAATTCGGACACGTGCGCAAATCTTGCCCCTTCTTTGTTTCACTTATTTATGGATTGCGCACAGGTTTCCGCATGGAATATCCGCTTATGTGTGTACACGGCCTGCAACAGTATTAAATACTGATGTTGTAATAGGAGAATGTCTCTCTTTGTGTTGCTTTGTGCACAATATGTGTTCATTTTCTGTGGTAAAGCAGGCAAAATCTACTGCATTTTGTTTTAACTTTGACCAATGTTTTTGGTGAGTAATATTCTCTCTGCGGCTTATAAACTGGTGCGGCTTGTATGTGAATAAATACCTATTATTCTGTCAATTTAAGGGATGCGGCTTATATACAGGTGCGTCTTATAGTCCAGCTTTTATGGTAGATGTGTGTGTGTGTGTGTGTGTGTGCGTGTGCATGTGTAACAATAACAATACTTTTTACAATAACAATAACAATCCTTTTTAATCAGTCTTTTCAGGCCATCTGGCCCATAATGACATGGAGAAAGAGCGAAACAGATCCAACATCAAATATGTAGGTGAACCATTCAGCATTGGCAATGCAATTAGCTATGTATTTTCGTGTGTGTGTGTGTGTGTGTGATTTGTTTCTGACCAGGTTAACTAACAGGGCGTGAAGCCTATTGCACCTATTTCCGCTGCTCAAGCACCGTTGATGCTTTTGATGATGTGTTGCTTCTCTGGCCATCTTGTTTGGCGTGTTTGTGCGAATGCGTCGGTACGAACGCTAAAGTGTGTGCGTGCTTTTATTTGATTTTTATCAAGATAAAGCGCTGTAGTGTGCGCGCGCTTTGATTTAATAATAAAAATGTAAAAAAAGAGCTCAGAGCGCTTGAAAGCTAGCTTTAGACAATAACAATAGTAATCAACACAAAACAATCAGAAATATATATATTAAATACGAATCCAATACTTCACACGTGCGCACGTGCACATGCACACGCGCAGCACACACACACAAACACACAGAAAAGACATTCTTACCCAAAGGCTACTTTACATGCAAGCGCGTACCGAAATCATGAGTGCGACCCAGTCAGCCAACACGGGTAGCAAAATGCAAACCAGACCAAACTGCCAGTCAATGTTTTGATTTGATTTGATTTTTATCGTGAAAATAGGGTTTTACGCCCTCTTCGGCCTTTCGGCCATGTGGGGCATTTGTAAATATAAAGATGGTGGGAACAATACTGGGGCAATACCCGGAGACAGTGCTTAACCAGTAAAGTCCCGATCTTTTTTTTAATACAGATATGTGTAGCAGTAACCACGCTTCGGATAAACCTGCCACGATAAAGTTATGTATGGAACGATTGATTTTTATCAAGATAAAGTGTTGTATAAATACTGTATGTTGTTGTTATTGATTTTTGGACAGTTTTTAAAAAACGTTTTATTTTCATTATTAAGGTTCTGCGGCTATGATCTACGCGAGAACGAGGTTCCCGTCAAGAGGGACGTGAAGAAATACTCCACACACGTGTTTACCGAGAGAGCCGTCGATCGCATTCACAGTCATGATCAGACCAAGGTGAGTAGGAGCTTTATATTTGCTTTTTGGTACTTTATAGTCACAGAGGTGTCTCTGTGAAATTCGGGTTGCTCCCACCTGGAGAGCGCGTCGCAGCCAGAGGCGCGCTACCCATTTTTATTTTTATTCGCATTCGATTTTTGTGTGACCGATGAGGAAGGGGGAGGGTGTGTGTGTGTGTGTATAAATTTTGACCAAATTACAACTTTTTCGTTGCCACTGGGTTTAATGTGTGCTTAGTAAGCGAACAATTTTAGAAAGTGCTAATGTTTTGATAACAATTATTGCATGCAATTTTTGTGTGTGACTGATGAGGGGGGGTAAATTGTGACCAAATGACACCTTTTTCGTTGCCACTGGGTTTAGCGAGTGCTAAGTGCATGGACACATGGGACCTTAGTTTATCGTCTCGTCCGAAAGACTCCGCGTTCAGACCTGTAAGGTCTAGTGCAGAGCCAATGGAAAAATCCCCTGTACCCAGGATCGAACTTGGGTCTATTGTATACGAGGCGACCACGTTACCCCTGTGCCACTCTACACCTGTCCCCTTGACGGCTAAAGGCCTGACGGGCCAGTAAAGGATGCACGTGGGGGGTGGCAGGAACAGACGCCAGCGTCATGTGGCTTCAAGCCGGTATTGCGCACGGGTTTCCGCATGGAATATCCGCTTATGTGTGTACACGGCCTTAGGCAACACTTTTTTACCTCAGGGCTGGGTGAAAAAAAGCATGTAACTTGCTTATCTTATGTTCCCTGGTTAAATAAAATTTCGTTTTCGTTTTCGTTTTCTAGCCACGGCCCCACCCCGTCTTTGTGTAAGCTAAGAGGTTTTTTATTACCATATGTTTCGGACTTTGAGGCTACGGGTACGACGTTCTTGCATCACTCAGACCATAACATTATTCAGGGATCGTAAGGCCGGGTTCACATTAGGCGCGTAAGTTCCGTACAGAAAACCCTGAATAAGTGGAAGAAAGAAGGATAAAAGTGTACGCACATTGGGGAAATTCGGACACGTGCGCAAATCTTTTCCCTTCTTTGTTTCACTTTTTTATGGATTGCGCACGGGTTTCCGCATGGGATATCCGCTTATGTGTGTATACGGCCTTAGGCAACACTTTTTTCCCAGATTCAGACCCCTGCGCCTTATAAAATGACTAGCAAAATGGTAACAAAATCTGAAATCTGGGTAAAATTTAGAGAGTGCGTCTTATACAAAGGTGCGCCTTATAGTCTGAAAAATGCGGTGCATGTGTATTGGCGGAAATTCAGAATACAGTCCAACCTCTATTTTAAGACTTCCAAAAGGTCAAGAAAATACGGTCTTAATTTGGAGGGGGTCTTATAACGGAGGTTGTTTTCATAGGAAGAGTTCAGCATCCGTTCCCCCCAAAAATCGGTCTTAAATGAGAGGTGGTCTTTTAACGGAGGGTCTTATAATAGAGGTTTGACTGTACTACCAGGTGTTTTTTTTCCCTGTTCTTTTTGTGTTGTTTTGTTCTAATATTGCATTTTGTTAAAAAGAAATGCGTAATAGCTCTGTGTTGTAAGTTTCTTTCTAGTCTATCTGTCTCTTTTTTTGTCTCTCTGTGGTTTCTTTATTCTCTCGCTTTAAGGTGCGAGTGAATTTGTTTCTATAGTGTTGTTTCTGCTTGTGTGTTTCTTGATTGCGATTGTAAAAATGCATAGAGCTCGCAATGTTTTTTGACAACACTGTATTCAAATTCGTCATTAGTGTTATATTTTTATTATTACTTTCAGTTCTAGTGGGCAAATGTTAAGAAAAGCTCCCTCCTCTTCTCCTTCCATTCATTTCAGACGGTTTCAGTTAGGGTTAGGAAAAGGGTATGAGATAGGGTTAGGGATAGGCTTAGGATCAGTTAAGTGTCAATCTCATAACATACCATCAATTTGTATTTATTTGTGTGTGTGTGTGTGTGTGTGTGTGTGTGTGTGTGTGTGTGTGTGTGTGTGTGTGTTAGACAGTTTCAGGTTAGGGTGAGGGATAGGCTTAGGGTCAGTTAAGTGTCAATCTCATAACATACCATCAATTTGTATTTATTTGTGTGTGTGTGTGTGTGTGTGTGTGTGTGTGTGTGTGTGTGTGTGTGTGTGTGTGTGTGTGTGTATTAGACAGTTTCAGGTTAGGGTGAGGGATAGGTTTAGGGTCAGTTTAGTGACAGATACACAAAACAATAAAAGTTGATAACTAAGCTGACCCTAAAAAACCTAACCCTAACCCTAACCCTAACCTGAAACCGTCTGAAATGAATGGAAGGGGCAGAGGAGGGCTGTTCTTAACATTTGCCTTTTAGTGTAGTTTTAGTGCTGCTGATTTTAGTGGTGATGCTATTCCCCTGCGTCTGTTTCAGCCGATGTTTCTGTACCTGGCCTACCAGGCGGTACACTCTCCCCTGGAAGTACCGGAGCGCTACACCTGGGATTACTACAGCATTCAGGACAAGAACCGCAAGACTTACGCAGGTACCATTCTTACCTGGGATTCCTTAACCCTTTTACCGCCAATGTCGCATTTATGCACCACAATGGTTTGACACCCGTGTCACTAAAAGGCTTCAAATCTGGGCCTGTTATTCGAAAGACCCTATCTTCTTAATTTTGGGGGAGGTAAAGATAGGCGTAATGTTATACAGTGGAACCTCCCTTATAAGACCTCCCTTTATAAGACTCCCTCCCATATAAGACCTACTTCTCCGAGACATTGCCCTTCTTTGTAAGCATTAAAATTACCTCCCTTATGAGACCCCTCCCTTAGAAGACCTCATTTTGGATGATTTTTGAAGGTCTTATAAGGGAGGTACCACTGTACCATTCTTACCTGCGATTCCTTAACTCAATGGAGTCACGTCAGAGGTTTTTTGGCCGACATATTTTGACGGTTTTGACCGTCTTGAAACCCAGTAAAAGGGAAATAACTCGCTGTTCCTGTTAATCCTGAGACCTTCCCCTTGTAGTTGCTTCCCTTAGACTGTCTCCAGTGTGTCCTATTTTCGTTTTTTACTTCTCTAAATTGAAGTACTCATCATCTTTAATTTGCTTCATTCAATATGTCGGCGACCATATAGCTCACTTTATTCAAACATTAAATAAATAAATAAATGTTTATAGTTTATATTATGCTTCTTACAATCCTTTTTTAATTTATATACTAAACCAAGTCTATCAAAGGCACAAAAAACACTCAATTCGAGGCTGGTAGATTGAGGTCCCTTTTATTGGAAGCAAGACAAACGTTTCTGGCCATAAGCCCGTCTTCAGTGGTCATTTATATTCTCAAGTCTATCAAAACTTGAGTGGCTTTGTGATACTAGATCAAGATCATAACAAAGGGGTCAGCCCGTGGAGTCGGAAGTTTTTGTTTTCCCGACGAAGCGCATTTCATCAGATTATTTACATCGTGAATTATATGAGGCTCACTCATTCGAAGTAAGAAGTCTCAAAAAATATACTGATTTATCTTTCACTCGGTACATGTTGCATGTTTTCGTATGATGGCGGTCGGTAGTCGTTTACAGGACGTGTACGGGCTTCAAACTTCGACTTTCTGTTGTGAGGTGTGTATCGCCTTATAAACGAGGGTGCCTTTTACTTGGATTTTGTCAGATGTTTCTTGAAAATTGCCCTATTCACCTTATACACAGTAGCGCCTAATGAGCCGAAAAATACGATAAATTGACAGTAAAAGCATAAGGAGTTGTTGTGTTGAGCAGTGTGGCTTGATGGCACAATGAAGCCTTTGCAATGTTGCACTGCTAGTCTTCAATAATTTCTTGTCACGCCGTCTTAGCCCCTTGACTGCCACCAACGTATTACGTACTGACACTGATGACGTCATCAGATGAAGAGGAACAACTCTGATATGCTGGCACAGCCAAGAGAGTAATATCCCCAGACCATTTTGCCATATTGGTTCTATCAGTTGTCTTTTTCATGGCTTGATTTGCCCAATGATTTTTTCTTTAAGCCCGTGTATACACATAAGCGGATATTCCATGCGGAAACCCGTGCTCAATCCATAAATAAGTGAAACAAAGAAGGGAAAAGATTTGTGCACATATCCGAAATGTCCCTATGTGCGTACACTTTTATTCTTCTTTCTTCCACTTATTTAGGGTTTTCCGTACGGAACTTACGCATCTAATGTGAACCCAGCCTAATTTTCTCTGGCAGTCAAGGGGTTAAAGTTTTTTATTTCGTGGAAATTGATTTCTATAAAGCAACGCAATGGAACCTCCCTTATATTAAAACCATGAAAAAACATCCAAAAATAAGGCCGTGTGGGAGGGAGTTGTTGTAGGGAGGTAATTTTAATACTTACAAAGAAGGGCAATGTCTCAGAGAAGTAGGTCTTCAGTGGGAGGGAGTTGTAATAGGGAGGTAATTTTAATACTTGCAAAGAAGGGCAATGTCTCAGAGAAGTAGGTCTTCAGTGGGAGGGAGTTGTAATAGGGAGGTAATTTTAATACTCACAAAGAAGGGCAATGTTTCAGAGAAGTAGGTCTTCAGTGGGAGGGAGTTGTAATAGGGAGGTAATTTTAATACTTACAAGGAAGGGCAATGTCTCAGAGAAGTAGGTCCTAAGTGGGAGGTGGGTCTTACTACAAGGGTGGGTGGGTGGGGGGTTGTTTCGTTTGATGACAAATACCTTGAATGAATTTGAATGTTATTGGTGGTGGTATGCTGATGATGATGATGTGAAGAGTGTAGTGAGGATTATATGAGCAACTTATGACGATGATTTGACCGCCAGGGGGCAGTCAAACCGGTAGGGGCTTAGTGCGTGATTTTCTTAGTTGGGCGTAGTGAGAGAGAGAGAGGGAGATTCATTTTCTTAGTTGAGGTGTAAGCGCGTGCATGTGTACATGCAGACAGAAACATGCACACAGAAACACACGCACACACACACGCATGCACGCTCGCACAGACTGACAGACACACACAAACACACACACACACTCATTTGTCCATATTTATGCATAATCATTGTATTATGCTTGTATGAAATGTGTGAGCTTGTCGTAAATTCCCCTTAGGTCATTTTCTTTTTCTTTTTGATTCCTTTTATTTGCCTTATGGCTCCAAGTAGGAATCAAAACTATGATGATGATGATGGCACAATGGTAATGATCACAGGCATGGTGTCGTGCATGGATGAGGGAGTGGGTAATCTGACCAAAGCTCTCCAAGACGCAGGCATGTGGAACAACACCGTCTTCATTTTCTCCACCGGTAAGATTCAAGATTCTTTAATCAGCCAGTGCATCATAATACAAAGGAAATCGTTTTGGTTTTGCACAAGACACAATCCAACAACAACGAAAGCATGCACATCGAATGGACAACCAATATAAGAGAGAGAAAAAATAGTAACAAAATCAGATTACAGTATCAGTCTCTCCTTCAGATTCTCTCTTACTCTCAGACACACCTACACATACACTAACACACACACATACACGTGTGCATACACATTTATATCAACGTATGCCCCCCCCCCCCTCCTCACACACGCACACACACACACAGACTCACACACAAGACCACGAGCATACAGGCACACTTGTGCTCAGTAAATACTAGAGTTGGCGGTACAAACCGGTTTTACAGAAAATACCGGTATAAGTTTAAAAAGCTGCAGTATACCAGTACGGTTGTGATCTACTGGTAGGTAAACATGGGGCTGTTTTTAAATGACTAGGCCATAGGCCCATATTATTGGAGTGTTTACAAACACACAATAACATTAAAGTAATATTGTAGTAGTAGTAGTAGTAGTGGTAGTAGTAGTAGTAGTAGTAGCTGCAGCAGCAGCAGCAGCAGCTTATTTACTTATCTGCCAGTCTTGCATAAGTGTAACTGCATAAAGTGATAAACATAAGGAATAATTGGTTTTAAAGACCCACCAGATCATGTGTCAAAATCACGGGTTTCACGGGTTTTCACTCTTATAGCTGGTAAGAAATCTTGTTTTGACCAGGTTTGACTCCCATACTAATGTCCCCAAATTGAAAACGAAACATCATTTTAAAGAGCCTACCTTAATTTGAAGTTGGGGACATTTGTAGGTAGGTCACAGCTACCCAGAAAAAAACCCAAGGGACTTAATCGTGGTGCGTCAGTGTGTCTTTAACTAAATTTTGTGGAGATTTTGAGGATTATCTGAAATATTTTCTTTTCATTAAAGGTGTTTTTTTAACATGTATTTTTTAGAATGCAGACGACCTGTTTGTAAAGAATGCTTGACGTAATCCTAAGAAGTGTAAATTATCTCCTCCCTTTTTACTTTTTTTTTTCTTTTCTTTTTTTTTCTCATATTTTTATGACTTTTGAAAGGTTGATTAACTGCCCGAGTCACTGTCTGTTCTTGTAGATATTTAGTTTTCTTACTATAAGGCCGTGTACACACATAAGCGGATATTCCATGCAGAAACCCGTGCGCAATCCATAAATAAGTGAAACAATGAAGGGAAAAGATTTGCACATGTGTCCGAATTTCCCCTACATGCGTAAACTTTTATCCTTCTTTCTTCCACTTATTTAGGGTTTTCCGTACGGAACTTACGCGTCTAATGTGAACCCGGCCTAAAGCTGGAGTCTTTTTTTTCAGAAAAGGACTGTA
>CM065707.1:24638127-24660627 GCA_017654935.2 Phymorhynchus buccinoides
AAAGACACCCCCCCCCCCGGTATCCCCACGGGGGAAATCTTACGGACTATAAGGCGATACTTTTTTTTTCCCCTGACTGAGGCCCCCCCCCCCCCCCCCCCCCCCCCTGCACCTTGTAATGTGACTGATAATAATATGTGACCCAGCACCACGAAAGGGACATATATACACATCTGTATTGTTAAAAAATTCGGGACTTTACTGGTGTTGCACTGCCTCCGGGCATTGCCTCCAGGATCGTTCCCACCATCTTTATATCTACTAATGTCCCATATGTGTCTGTTCCAGACTGGAGAACGTTAAACAGATTTTTGTCCACGAAAGGGACATTAAGTGTCAAAATGACCATTCTGAGAAAGTGGCACAGTTACAAACGGCAAGCGTTTTTCTTTCTGATGATACAAAAGCCATTCTTGTAATATTTTTTGTTTGTTGCAGAGTTATGTGCATAAAGTGGGTAAGGTGACTGTCGGCCGTTTTGATAAATCACAGTCTAAAGGCTAGCCTATCCTAAGAAAATGCACCAACCAACTAATTTTAAGGCACTTTTCGTATTATTTAGAGACCATTATTAAAGATTGTCCTTTATGAATATGAAAGATAAGATATTAGAGAGCACAAAAATAGCCATAACTCAAAATTGATTTTAAAAAAGAAGAAAATTTTGACTTTGCAGGCCTGTTGTGAGAAACTAGCCCAGCGACTTAATGTCCCTTTCGTGGTGCTGGGTCACATATAGTAAAAAAAATGTAGTAACCAAATCTCTGTTTTGTGTAGAATTTGGAGGGTGCGCCTTATAATCAGGGGCACCTTGTAATCTGTACAATATGATGAGTGTGCCAGTCTGTTGTTTCTGATTCTCAGTGTGTGTGTGTATGTGTGTGTGTGTGTATGTCACGTGAAAATTTGGAATCTGGGAAAATTCTGAATCTTCCCTGGAAAAATCAGAATTCTGATCTTCCCCGGGAAAATTCAGAATTTTCCCAAGGCTGGGAAGATTCTGAATCTTCCCGGGAAGATTCCAAATTTTCTCGGGAAGATTCAGAATTTTCCCAAGCAAATAGCTGCATGCCATAGAAAATGATTCAGTTACAATTCAAAAACATTTAGAGTCCAAATTATTTTTTAGTGATCACAATGCACTTAACACAAATACATTAGGAACTCGTGCACAAGCATACCTAATGATCAATGATGGATTTGTACCTTATTATGTTGAATATTCCACATCAAATACAGCTAAGAAAGAGATGTTTTATTGGTAAATTACTGCATGAAATATAAATAGTGTATCAATTATATCAGTTTTTGCGATACCTTTCCATGACAAGTTCTTTGCTGGTGTTCCATAAACTTTTGTGAAGGCGTGTGAGTGTTTAATTTGATGACAAAAAGGACAGGACTTGAACATTGTGCGAGGGCACATCTCTTCATATACCTCGCTGCCTGTCAGTTTGTCTGTATGTCTCGCAGGTTCATCTGTACGAATATGAGTCACAATGTCGTGTTGCTTCGCTTCACGCTACGAGACAATAAAAACATCTC
Source organism: Phymorhynchus buccinoides (assembly GCA_017654935.2). Lineage (NCBI taxonomy): Eukaryota > Metazoa > Mollusca > Gastropoda > Neogastropoda > Raphitomidae > Phymorhynchus > Phymorhynchus buccinoides. The sequence goes on from CM065707.1 coordinate 24,639,673, forward strand.
TCTCTCTCTCTCTCTCTCTCTCTCATATTAGTTATAGGTCGCGCGCGCGCGCGTGTGTGTGTGTGTGTGTGTGCACGCATGCGTGAGTGCGTGCATGTGTGCGTGTGTGCGCGTGTGTGAGCGACTGTGTGCACGTGCGTAAGTGCGCATGGTTGGGTTGGCTTATATTTAGAACAAGTGTTATGATTTATGTTTTATATTGTTTGGATCTTGTTATATTTGACTGTTACAGTATACACAGCATTATGAATCATTTGAATACTATTGTTTATTATCATTATTGTAATTATTATCATATAATTATTACTTTTGTTTGTTAATATTCCTGTCGTCATTCTCGATGATGTAATGCTTGTTCAGTTCATCCACATTCAACATTTTAAGTTTAAGTTTTTCTCGGTCACACACAATTCTTCATTTCTTGTAACTTCGATGTAAGCTTGGGAAAATTCAGAATTTTCCCGGGAAAAATCAGAATTCTGAATTTTACCGAGACCAATCCGGGAAAATTCCGAATTCCAAATTTTCCCGGGAAGATTCCGAATGTTCCCAAACTCAGGACAATTCGGAATTTTATTCCCGGATTCCAAATTTTCCCGTGACATGTATATATATATATATGTGTGTGTGTGTCTAACTGGGTGTCAGTACAACTGTTGTAGTTAATCTGACCATAAATTGGTTCCAGTCCAGTCCAGTGTAACTGGGTAACAATACCATCCCCCTCTCGGACTCTGTCAAAAACTTAGGTGTCATTTTGGACAATACTCTTTCTTTCCATGCAGAGTTTCCTGACTCAGACCTGTCAGTCCTACTGTCACATTGGCTATATTCGAAAATGTCTCTCAAGATGAAGCCACAGCAAAGCTTGTTACTTGCATCATTCCATCTAATCTTGACTACTGTAATGCTCTCCTTTCTGGCCTGTCAGTCTCTGCGTGTCATGTGTGCAAGAGTGTACGTGTGTGTGTGCATGCATGCTCATGCTTACGCATGTGTACTTACGTTTACAATCTCTTGTGTTTCCGCCCATTCTATCAGTTTCTCCCCAACTTCTAAACAAAGTTATTGTTTCCTTTTTTTTCTTTATTTCTCTCTCTCTCTCTCTCTCTCTCTCTCTCTCTCTCTCTCTCTCTCTCTCTCTCTCTCTCTCTCTCTCTCTCTCTCTCTCTCTCTCTCTCTCTCTCTCTCTCTCTCTCTCTCTCTCTCTCTCTCTCTAACTCTCTCTCCCCCAACAGGCAACAGCAGCTGGATTCCACCCCCCATCTCCAACACCCTCCTTTACCCCAAAGTGTCCCGCGACCCTCCAGCGAAAAACCTCTGGCTGTTCCACATCACCGGAGATCCTGACGAGGAGATTGACCTCTCCGAGAAGCACCCCGACATCGTCAAGTCCATGCTTCAGCGCTTGGCGTACTACAACAGTACAGCTGTACCCCCCGTGTACCCAAAGAGCGACCCTCGCTGCGACCCTAAGCGGCTGAATGGATTTTGGGGACCGTGGGAATGAGATTTATTAAAGGTTTTGGTAAAGGTAAAGATGTGCCCCCCCCCCCCCCCCCCCCTCTGCATTTCTCGGTTAATTCAATTTTTCTGTTTTTGCCTTTCTTACCAAACATAAAGATGTATTTTATGAACCTTTTCAGCTAATTATCTTTTTGGAATACTAACCCTAACCCTAACCCTACACCCTTAAATACAGCTTCATGTTTGGTAAGAAAGGCAAAAACGGACAAATGGAATTTAACCGAGAAATGGTGGGGTGGGGGGGGGGTGTGGGGGGGGGGGGGGGGGGGGGCACATCTTGACCTATACCAGTTTTTTTTTTTATAGTGTTTTTGCTTGAATGTTATTGATTTGTTAGTATTTGTGCTGAACCCTTTCGCCGCCAGCTATTTTTGAACCACAATTTTCCATTTCACTTACAAGGTACAGAAAAGAATTCATCTGCGATATTGGGGATTTATCTGTGACATGCTTAGAATAGGGCTTATCCTTACTGCCCAAAATTAAGAACACAAGATCATTGGATAACAGACCCTGATTTCAAGGTGTTAAATGATTGTGGTGCATAAATAATAGTAATAATAATACTGAACATTTATATAGCGCTTTACTCCCTTTGTAGGGAGCTCAAAGCGCTTTACATAGACAATAAAACACAAATAAGTTAACATTATACACATAAGACTCACTACAATCAAATCAAATATACATAAAATAATATTATTTAAGCAAAGCCCTGTTCATAACCACAAAATCTGAAACAGTATTATAAGAAAAGAAACGTCGGCGGTGAAAGGGTTAAATCGCACATGTTTCAACTTGTGAAAAATAAGTGCTGATAATTTTGTTTGGGCTTTGCTGAATGTTTGTTTAGTTTTCTTTGAGGAATGTGGAAGTTTTTTGGCTTAAAAAAAAACCCCTGAAAACGATATCGTTGCTGTTTCTGATCTGTGCACAAAAACACAAAAAATCAGTGGTTGAATTTTTGTAATTTGGTATTTGGTATTCACAGAGATTTATCTTTGGAGAGCGCGTTGCTGCAAGCACAGCATCGCTCCCTTTTTCATTTTCTCTGTGCACCTTTTTTTTTTCCTTTTTTTTTTTAAGTGTGGCTGAAATGCTTGATAGCAAAAATGTGCAATTACATCTGTACGTTACTCTCAGAAGAAAAGATAGTACAGTGGAACCTCCCTTATAAGACCTTCGAAAATCATCCAAAATGAGGTCTTATAAGCTAGGGGTCTTATAAGGGAGGTATGTTTTAACCCCTTGACTGCCAGAGAAAATTAAAGAAAAAATGATTGGGCAAATCATGCCACGAAAAAGACAACTGATAGAGCCAATCTGGCAAAATGGTCTGGGGATATAACTCTCTTGACTGTGTTAGAGCAAAAGCCAGCATATCAGGGTTATTCCTCTTCATCTGATGACATCATCAGTGACATCATCAGGTCAGTATGTGATACTTTGGTGGCAGTCAAGGGGTTAATACTGACAAAGAAGGGCAATGTCTCAGAGAAGTAGGTCTTATGTGGGAGGGAGTCTTATAATGGGAGGTTCCACTGTACAGTGGAACCTCCCTATTAGGACCTTGCAAAATCAGCTCCCCCAAAAGGTCTTGTGGGGAGGGAGGGGTCTTAATAGGGAGGTGGAAACTCAGTAGTCCGGAAATGAAGAGGCAAAGAATGGGTGAAATTTTTTTTGGGTCACATTTTAGAGGGTGGAAGGTTCCCTGTGGGGATAGCCGGAGGGGTCTTTCATAAAAATAGTTCCCCCCACCTTCTGGAAGCTCTGTGCTTGTAACTTCCTCTAATCTGCCACTCTCTTTGACTCTGCCTTTTCCTTTGCTTTCTGTCATGTAACTATCTTTCTGACTTATTGGTCCGTTCTCCTGCCTTTTCCCTTTGCTTACTGTCATCTAATATCTTTCTGACTTATTGGCCCATTCTCCTGCCTTTTTCCTTTGCTTTCTGTCATCTAATATCTCTTTCTGACTTATTGGCCCGTTCTCCTGCCTTTTCCCTTTGCTTTCTGTCATCTAATATCTTTCTGACTTATTGGCCCGTTCTCCTGCCTTTTCCCTTTGCTTTCTGTCATCTAATATCTTTCTGACTTATTGGCCCGTTCTCCTGCCTTTTCCCTTTGCTTTCTGTCATCTAATATCTTTCTGACTTATTGGCCCGTTCTCCTGCCTTTTCCCTTTGCTTTCTGTCATCTACTATCTTTCTGACTTATTGGCCCGTTCTCCTGCCTTTTCCCTTTGCTTTCTGTCATCTAATATCTTTCTGACTTATTGGCCCGTTCTCCTGCCTTTTCCCTTTGCTTTCTGTCATCTAATATCTTTCTGACTTATTGGCCCGTTCTCCTGCCTTTTTCCTTTGCTTTCTGTCATCTAATATCTTTCTGACTTATTGGCCCATTCTCCTGCCTTTTCCCTTTGCTTTCTGTCATCTAATATCTTTCTGACTTATTGGCCCGTTCTCCTGCCTTTTCCCTTTGCTTTCTGTCATCTAATATCTTTCTGACTTATTGGCCCGTTCTCCTGCCTTTTCCCTTTGCTTACTGTCATCTACTGTCTTTCTGACTTATTGGCCCGTTCTCCTGCCTTTTCCCTTTGCTTTCTGTCATCTACTATCTTTCTGACTTATTGGCCCATTCTCTGCCTTTTCCCTTTGCTTTCTGTCATCTACTATCTTTCTGACTTATTGGCCCGTTCTCTGCCTTTTCCCTTTGCTTTCTGTCATCTACTATCTTTCTGACTTATTGGCCCATTCTCCTGCCTTTTCCCTTTGCTTTCTGTCATCTACTATCTTTCTGACTTATTGGCCCGTTCTGCTGCCTTTTCCCTTTGCTTTCTGTCATCTAATATCTTTCTGACTTATTGGCCCGTTCTCCTGCCTTTTCCCTTTGCTTTCTGTCATCTAATATCTTTCTGACTTATTGGCCCATTCTCCTGCCTTTTCCCTTTGCTTTCTGTCATCTACTATCTTTCTGACTTATTGGCCCGTTCTCCTGCCTTTTCCCTTTGCTTTCTGTCATCTAATATCTTTCTGACTTATCGGCCCATTCTCCTGCCTTTTTTCCAAAAAAATCTTCCAAATATTTTTTTCTCCTTTGAGCTCCTCCGAAATCGGAATGTGTCGGCTGTACGCAGCGGGGAGACCAGTGAAAACTGAAAACCGGACACATATGTACCTTACCCATTATGGCCATATGGCCTGGGAACGCAGAAGAAGAATATAGGGAAGGTCTTAATAGGGAGGTTCCATTGTATATTCACCGTGGGGAACAATTTTAAAGGTTGTTGAACTTTTTAAAAAATTGAAAAAAAATTGCAGATATTGGGAGAAAGTGTACACAATTTTGTTTTACTTTGTATATAATTATGTCGCTGTCTCAGCTAAATTAAAAAAATACTCGGCAACCCAAGTACTCTTTAAAGGGGCACCCTCACGGATGGGTTTTTGTAAGAAACACGTTGAGATCACCAGGAAAACACCATTTACAGAGAATTGCAACACTCACTTTGCTCTGGTTTCCTAGAAATCAAACCGTCAAATCAGCGATTCCTCCTTGGCGGAGGTGCTGGAAGTCAAATTCTTTCACCCAAAGAGAAGGCGTGTGCCGTCTCTTTTGTAATGGCCGCCAAATCGTTTGCATGAAATTTTCGCAATACAAGCCTTTTTTTTCTTCTTCAAATTTTTTTTTTATACACTTTATCTAAAGTAGTTTTGCTCACAACAAAATCTCCATTTTTTTTTTTTACTGCACTACAAAAAAAGAAACCGCTTCAACCACAATGAGTGTCCTCCACCCACCCCATCCAAAATGGCTACTCTCTCTGGCATCTCCGCCAAGGAGGAATCGCCGTTTTGACAGCTGAATTTCTAGAAAACCAGAGCAAAGTGAGTGTTCCGATCCTTGAAAAGGCTGTCTTTCTGGTGATCTCGACGTGTTTCTTGCAAAAACTCATCCGTCCGAGTCCACCTTTAAGCTAAATAAATCTCACGTTGCTTATGATGTATCTCGCATGAATGTACAGGTTTTTTAGTTACACATCATCATAATACTTGGGTTAAACTTCAGCTTTTTTTCTTTTTTTTTTAAAAGAGCAGCAAAGCAGCATAGCTCCCTATGGATAATAGATCTCTATCGAATGCTAAAAGACGCCTCACTGTTCGACTCGGTTGAATGAAACTGGTTATGACCGTTCCACAGTTTGTCCTTTCTTTCGACAGTGTGAGTAGAAATCACCAATGCAAAATGTGGTCGATTGAAACTCTTTGTTGGAAGGAATTGGCAACTGCACTGTTTCCTTTCAACTCGCTCTTTCAACCAGTCGGAAGGAATTGGTGACTGCACTGTTTCCTTTCAACTCGCTCTTTCAACCAGTCAGAAGGAATTGGTGACTGCACCATTTCCTTTCAACTCTCTCTTTCAACCAGTCGGAAGGAATTGGCGGATGCAACGTTTCCTTTCAACTCTCTCTTTCAACCAGTCGGAAGGAATTGGCGGATGCACCGTTTCCTTCCAACTCTCTCTTTCAACCAGTCGGAAGGAATTGGCGACTGCACCATTTCCTTTCAACTCTCTCTTTCAACCAGTCGGAAGGAATTGGCGGCTGCACCGTTTCCTTTCAACTCTCTCTTTCAACCAGTCGGAAGGAATTGGCGGCTGCACCGTTTCCTTTCAACTCTCTTTCAACCAGTCGGAAGGAATTGGCGGATGCACCGTTTCCTTTCAACTCTCTCTTTCAACCAGTCGGAAGGAATTGGCGGATGCAACGTTTCCTTTCAACTCTCTCTTTCAACCAGTCGGAAGGAATTGGCGGATGCACCGTTTCCTTTCAACTCTCTCTTTCAACCAGTCGGAAGGAATTGGCGGCTGCTCCGTTTCCTTTCAACTCTCTCTTTCAACCAGTCAGAAGGAATTGGCGGATGCACCGTTTCCTTTCAACTCTCTCTTTCAACCAGTTGGAAGGAATAGGCGGCTGCAACGTTTCCTTTCAACTCACTCTTTCAACCAGTCAGAAGTAATTGGCGACTGCACCGTTTCCTTTCAACTCTCTCTTTCAACCAGTCGGAAGGAATAGGCGGCTGCTCCGTTTCCTTTCAACTCTCTCTTTCAACCAGTCGGAAGGAATAGGCGGCTGCACCGTTTCCTTTCAACTCTCTCTTTCAACCAGTCGGAAGGAATTGGCGGCTGCACCGTTTCCTTTCAACTCTCTCTTTCAACCAGTCGGAAGGAATTGGCGGCTGCACCGTTTCCTTTCAACTCTCTCTTTCAACCAGTCGGAAGGAACTGGCGGCTGCACCGTTTATATTTCATTTGAAATTATAATCATTGTAGTACGAAAAATTCAGTAGAACTTCAAAAAAGTGATGTTTGCTCTTTTAGGGTTAGCCCTTCTTTTTAGTGTGAACTTTGTGAAAAATGGGATGAAAGCCAGATGGTACTATGATAGTAACTATCATGAAAGAAAGAAAAAAGGTTGATAGTACCATCTGGCTTTTGCCTGATAATTAATAGGTCCCATGTTAATGAAGAGAGAGGCTTTGTTTCTTGAAAATGCGCTGCGCAGGGAAACCATTTTTCGTTCAGTTTTGGGCATATTTCCATGGAAGCTCCTGCTTTCAGGATGTCCTGAAAGGCAGGATTTTTTTTTATTGCCTGGAGTCGGCATTGCCGGATGATGAGATTTTGAGAATCAACGAATTTCCTATTTAGAAACGTTTTATCGGTTTCTCGCATGTGTAGAATATAAAAGAAATGAATACAGATAAATATTTACATGCCTTTACCAGGAACTTTATATTTTTAGGATTGTTTAAGTTTAACCGGTGGACCCCTGCCTTGCAGGATTTTTTTTAATTTCCCAGGAGCACCTATGTATTTCTCATGATGCAACTTTTAAAAAGTTGTTGATTTCCTCCACAAGTTTTTGTTTCCATGGCAATTTTTTTTCTTCTGTTTTTACCTTATGCTTTTGTATCTTATCTTGGTGCAAAGAGTATGCGCCAAAACTGGACTGTGTTGGTTTATCTATGCAAGAGATTATGTGTACATTTCTTTTGTGATTGTGTTTAATTTGGAGTGAATGCTTGTTGAATTCAGGACAGATTATCTCTTTAAAAAAAAATCACTTTATATCACTTTAGAGGGGTCCGTGGTCGAGTGGTTAGAGTGCTCGGCTGCGGTGCGGAAGGTCGCGGGTTCGAGTCCAGCTTGGAGTCGGATTTTTCTGGCCTGAAAACCCTCTCTGTCCACCCAGCAGTGAAGGGGTACCTGATTCGCTCAGGGGAGGTTAAAAGGCGGCAGAAGGAGAGGGATGGGCTCCGCCTTCCATGATGCTATGCCCTTGACACGGTGAACAGTTCACTGCCTCTATGGCCGATAGGCTATGGGACACCTTTTCCTTTTATGTTATGTTTATGTCTCTTACTGCTTGCCGTTTGTGAATGTGTTTATTAATATAATTATGTTGGAAAGAAATTGAACAAAGGGGGAAAACTCTCTTTCTAATTAACTCCCCTCCATCAAAGTTGATTACGATGCCAATCACCTAGCAATGCGTGGATCAGAGCCAAAATGAGACAAACAAAGCATCATTCTCAAAAAAAAATGTGCCAAGTTTGCCTTTATGACCCTTCACCCACACAGTACACATCAACAATGGTTAGAAATGTACACCTGACATGGTGTATTGTGGCTATGCATAAAGTCTAAATTCAGACCATCTTTTAGACTGCATGGCCATGGGTGCTACTCTTTCAGTTTTACACTGATTTCAGTGTTTTTAATTTTACCTGAAACTGTACTTCAGTTTTTTAAAAATTTCTTCAATAAAATAAAATTTAAAAAATAAAATTTGACCACAAGCGATTTGGGGCGTCTTGAACTTGGTGGTTCTATCTTGGAAGTTTACAAAGGCAATGTAGTAATTTTACAAGGCTTATCAGACTCAAACTGTCTCTGTCTATCATTTTAACTGTCTGTCTGTCTCGTTATCTCTTTCTCTTAACTTGCCCCCCTGAATCGTCCGACAGGGCTCTGCCCCTATACCCTGCCGGGGCCATGGGTCCCTGGACCCCTGACTTTCAGGTTTTTACTCATTTTGGGGAGTTGCACCCATGGTCAGACTGCTGGGATCTATACAACATTGGAAGGAAACGCTGCATGGCAGAGTCCATGAAAGTTCTGTTTCGTGATGTACCACTTGACACGATTTTTAACTTTAACTTTTTTTTCTCCACTTGTTATAAACTTTGAACTGTGATAGTTTGAATTCTAGACTTGGTATGTCTTTTACTCGGTAAGCTTGATCTGGTTTTAAATTATATCAACATATTTTTTAACAAAGTTTTGGTAAAGGTAAAGATGTGCCGTGCCACCCCCCCTGCATTTCTCGGTTAATTCTATTTTTCCGTTTTTGCCTTTCTTACCATACATAAAGCTGTATTTTAGGAACATTTTTAGCTAATAACCTTTTTGTAATACTAACCCTATCCCTAAACCTAACCCTACCCCCCACTATGTACTGCAGTACACCGCGATTTGTCACAGTTGTGGTTCGTTGCGTTTTTCCCTCTTATAGGGTGGGGGGGTAGGGTTAGGGTTAGGGTTAGTATTCCAAAAAGATAATTTGGTGAAAATGTTCCTAAAATACAGCTTTATGTATGGTAAGAAAGGCAATAACGGAAAATTACAATTAACCGAGAAATGTAGGGGGGGTGGCACATCTTGACCTTTACTAAAGTTTTTTGAACGTAAGACTTGGATTTTGTTTTTACCTTGTGTTTTTATCCTTTTTTAATACGTGGTAAGATTTAACGTGGTGACAGCCCTGACAGGGCCTTAGTTGTCGACGGGGCTATAATTTTAATTCTTAATCTTAATCTGATTTTACGCTCAAGTCGATATCTTCTTGAAGATACAATGCAGTGTGAAATAACCAGGCTGTAGTCTTGAGGTGAACAGTAAAGCCATGAGTTGGAAATACAAATGTTAGGCAAGGGTTTGTATACAGGGTTTGCACGGTCTTTGAAAGTCTTTGAGGAATGGAGTGACATTTTCAAGTCTTTGAAAATTGGCTTTGGTCTGTGAAAATCGTGAAATGGTTTCTGAAAAAGTCATTGATGCTTTTAAAAAAAAGTCATTACCCTGTATAAATAAAATTTTGTTCGTTCGTTCGTTCGTCATTGATGCCATGAAGTTTGTTTGTTTGTTACTTCAAGAATTGATAAAGAAGCGATTTAAATGGACTTATTTTCCCACTAGTAGACATCCATGATTTGTCAAGAGTTCAGGTCTTTTGGCTACACTGGTGCAACCTGAATGATCATGATCGAAGCAATCATCATTGCATGCCATGAGAGGTCTTTGAAAATAGGATAAAGGGTCTTTGAAAAGGTCTTTGAAAGTTTGTGAATTTTGAAATGAAAAATATGTATGACCCTGGGTCACTATACAAGCATGCATTCAGCCAGTATGTTCTCCAAATTCATCAAAGACATTTGCCGAACATTTACAGGTTTGTGTGTTTGCCTTAAACCATTTGCCATATTTTTCGGACTATAAGGCGATACTTTTTTTCCCCAGACTCAGACCCCTGCGCCTTATAATGTGACTGATGAACCAGTAAGAAAATATAGTAACAGAATCTGAAAATGGGGGGGGGGGGGGGGGGGGGGGGGGGGGGCGTCTTATACAAAGAATACAGTATTTGTCGTTCATTTGGTTTCATTGGTTTTTTTGCGGAGGTTGTTTGGTGTGTTTTTTCTGGTTGACAAATTAATGCATATTTATCATCATCTTCTCAGACCTGTTTACTCTACTCTTTTCGAGTAGTATTCTACTCAATTTGGATCTCTACTACAACAGGCAAAACTGAAAATAATGCTAGATTCTACTCATTTTCAGTGAACATTGTTTGATGGTTTAACCCTTTCACCGCCAATGTCACATTTTTGCACCACAATGATTTATCATCCATGTCACTAAAAGGCATCAAAGCAGGGTCTGTTATCGAAAGAGCCTTTTTTTTTTACGTTATACATTTAATAGAGAATCCCCAATATTGCAAAAAATAATTTCTTCTCTGCCCAGGTAAGTTTCACGGAAATATTTTTTGAGAAAAATGGCTGGCGGCGAAAGGGTTAATGAATAAAACTGGCACCAAAGCTACTCATTTCAGCTGTCCAGACTACTCGAGACTCGTGTAGGGGGTGAACAGGTCTGTCTTCTACTGCCATGCTTTTGTTTTCCACTTTCAAAGTAAAAGCGAAACAAAAGCATAATATGTAATATAATTATTTCTTTTTTCAAAATGTATGTGCATAGTAGTTAACAAAAAACAAACAAAAACAAAGTAGGCTCCAGTGCCAAAAGGGTTATTACGAGTATTTTAACAGTTGTTTCTTTATTGTCTGATGTGCAACATCCTGTAATAGACGATTTGGGGGGGAAAATAGGGGAGAGCACTTCGTGAAAATTAGAGTTGATCACCTCGACTTACTCGTTCAAAACCATGACAACCATGGCGGCGAAGCTTGAAATCACGGGATGCCAGTCAGCGACTTGCAAACTTTTTTTTTATTTTTAAATAAGGGGTGGCCAGTTGCTACAAAGTGATAGAACTTGCAAACTGTGACGTAAAAATATAAATTACATCAAATTTAGAATGACGCACTGCGTTCTACATGCTGTGTGTCTCCTCAAACACACGAGACGACAGCTGGGGATCTACCTGAAGGTAGAGTAACTTCCCCTGTTTGATCAATTGAATTAGGCGAGATCACTCCCACACACCATGAAATTACTCCCCTGAATTATTTCCGAACAAATTCCTATTAAAACAATTATATATATATTTATTTTCCTATGAGGAATATTTCCTTTTGCTAAAAAATATATATATATATTGTAAGGCAAGTGTCGGGGGAAATATTAATGAATTTGTGGATATTTGGCGGCCAATTTGCATGTTGCATTTTGCTTCATTTTTGTAGCAATATGTATGGTGTATTTGAAATGCAGTGTGCATGCTTCAAAGGATTGTGTGGTTTTATGTATGTTTTCTTCTTATGAGTGAATGCATTCACATTCCACAGGGTGTTTGGTTGCATGTAAACAGAAGATGCCTATTTTGTATTAAAAAAATAAAATGTATTGCTATAATATGGGTTTTCTTACGTGTGTGAATGTATGTATGTCCAAATGTTCACAACGCAACATGTTAACTTCTTTAATTGCTACCACTGTAGCTGAGTTTAAAAAAACCACTGATGCTTATCTCATTACCCTGTATACATTAAAAATCTCTGTCTCTCTCTCTCTCTCTCTCTCTCTCTCTCTCTCTCTACTCCTCTCTCTCTCTCTCTCTCTCTCTTTTTCTCTCTCTCTCCCACTCTCTCTCTCTCCATCTCTCTCTCTCCCTCTCTCTCTCTCTCTCTCTCTCTCTCTCCCTTCTCGCTCTGTCTCTCCCTCCTCTGACTGAAGCAATTGTGATATGTAGCGACACTAGTATTATGTATCACTAGATTATTGATGATGATTTGTATTCCTTTTTTATTATTTGATGGATTGCTAAGTTTATTATGGCTGTTGATCTTTGTTTGTTCACTTCCTCTTCATAAGGGGCCTTGACCTATTTGAATAAATCAATCGCATTTGCATTCTCTCTCTTCTCTCATTCTCTCTCTCTCTCTCTCTCTCTCTCTCTCTCTCTCTCTCTCTCTCTCTCTCTCTCTCTCTCTCTCTCTCTCTCTCTCTCCTCTCTCTCTCTCTCTCTCTCTCTCTCTCTCTCTCTCCCCCCTCTCTCTCTCTCGCTCGCTCTCTAACTCTTGCGGGCTTCAACTCTAGCTTGTTTTCTTTTGCATATGTTTCCAAAAACAAAATTGCCTAGGTCTTCGATATAATGTTATAGGCAATTAACATGTAGGCCTGAGGATATCACTAGTGTTTGTTAGTCATTTGCAGCTCGCGCTCACGTGTGCTACGCCGGGTGTGGAACCTAATCCAACCAAACAGGCAAAAAAACATGCTTGACCAAGCGTTTGTCTATAGATTGGAAATTGACAGACTCAAAAGAAGAAAAAGAGCTGGAAAATATTGCTGCATTGAAAACTTTGTCCCCCCCGTGGGGTACCGGGGGGGTCTTTTGTATAAATAGTTTCCTCACCTTCTGGAAGTTCTGTGCTTGTAACTTCCTATAGTCTGTCACTCTCTTTGACTCTGCCTTTTCCCCTTTGCTTGCTGTCATCTACTACTATCTTTCTGCCTTTCCGGGTCCATTCTCCTGACTTTTTGTTCGAGAAACGCTTTCAAAAAAGATTTCCTCCAGCCGAAGACGGACACGCTGGGCCTAATTATTTCTTACTCAGGCGCATAACGGCAGCATGACGCATCTGCGCTCATAATTGACAGGAAACTGTCTGAGCGATCGAAGAAGAAGAAGAAGAAGAAAACGTTTTGCCTAGGGGCAACTTGGACAAGTATCAGATTACAATGGGGCTATTTACATGTTTTCCCTTCGAAGATGCTATTTTAAGGACAACATTTTGGGGGTGTTTTTGTTTTTGTTTTTATAATGTAAACATCATCACAATACTGCTGTAATGAAAACCTTTGATGGAAATCTGTTTAACGTCCTCCGGTCTGGAACAGACGCATATGGGACATTAGTATATATAAAGACGGTTAGAACGATCCTGGAGGCAATGCCCGGAGGCAGTGCAACACCGGTAAAGTCCCGAATTTTTAACAATACAAATATCTATATTTTAACATTTTTTTGCCTAGGACAACTTAGTTAAGACTATTTTCAGTTTTTTCTTTCAAATTGCAAGCATCTTCATATCATAATTATGTTTGCATTGCGTGGACTTTGTTTAATTAAAAAACAAAACCCGAAAGCAAACACAATCAAACTAAAACTAATTAGAAGCATTACAATCAAATGAGATGACTTTAATTTTATTCCAATATTTAACGGATTATTTTCGTGTGTGAATCATAATCCCCCCCCCCCCCCTCCCCCCTTTTTATTTTAGCCTTTACACACACACACACACACACATGCACGAACGCACATGCATGCACACACACACATGCACACGCTCGCACACACACACTAACACACGCACGCGCGTGACGCAGAGAAAGAGAGACAGACAAGACACACACACACGCGCACACACACACACACACACGCACACACACACGTACGCATGAGCACACACAAACACACAGAAGATGAAAATAAAGCTTGTAGCTTACTCCCTTATTGTCAATAAAGATAATTTTGACTTGATTTTTGACATACATACACACGCGCGCACGCACGCACGCACACACACACACACACACACACACACACACACACAGATATTTCACAATCAGGAACTGACACCCCTACTTTGGAGCCCTAAATCCTAATCTTTTGATGGACATGAGTGGCCATAACCTGGAGTTAGCCTTCAGCCCCCCCCCCCCCCCCCACCCACCCCCCCACACCCCCAAGGGGGTGGAAACAGGGTAGGTGTGTGTTAATATCACTTACCCAACCCCCAACCCCTTCGCAAACCTTACCCCCCTCCCAAACCCAGCCACCCACACCATACCCCCACTTCTAAAAACGTAAGACCGGTGTTGCGAAAAATATGTCTCGCGTGAAATGATGCCCCTTCCTTTCCTCATTCCAATTGTTTGCTGTTTGGGAAGGATTCGCCCCTGAACTGAATACATTGAGAGGCGTCTGGCTGCATGCAGGAAGAACAGAGGATTCATGACTAAATATTGAGCGGTGAGTGACATTTTTTCTGAAATGTATTATTCCTCATCCGAATTGTTTGCTGTTTGGGAAGGATTCGCCCTGAACTGAATACATTCAGAGGCGTCTGGTGGCATGCAGGAAGAGCAGAGGATTCATCACTAAATATTGAGAGGTCAGTGATATTTTTTCTGAAATTTAGTATTAATTATTTTTGTTGTCTTCGCGGGTGTTTGCATGTATGGTCCGCCATTTTGTAGACAAAAAGGCGATTTAAGCAAGTGCCATGGGTCTGTTCTGTACATCGATTTTTCGGCAAAGATGTAGATTAACACCCTCCCGCACAATGTATCAGTTCTTTCCGTGTAGATGCAATATCTCAATATCTAAAAAACATTTTTTATCATTATATAAATCCCCTTCACTGCCACAGGAAAACTGAGAATTTATCGATTTTCTTATTATAAAGTTTAAAGAAAATCAGTTAGACTCAATCTGAGAAAATGGTCAGAGATAGGGGAAGACGGGGTAAAAAGCGCATGGGCGGGTAAGAAGCCCACCCCAATTATCTCATGAAATGAAGCAAATTTCAGTCTCATTTTGCCCATGAGACGAGCGTTAATGTCTAGCATTCGTCTCATGGGCAAATGTGACTGAAATTTTCTTTATTTCATGAGATAATTGGGGTGGGCTTCTTACCCGCCCATGCGCTTTTTACCCCGTATTCCCCTATATCTTTCCTGGCTTATCTAAGCCAAACACCATCATCCCAGGACTATGACATCAAACGTTATGACATCATCAATGACATCATACAGTACGATAAGTATCTCGTAGCCATGCAGGGAAGGGGTGCTGTGGCGCGTGCATATTACGGTGACCAGGACTTATTTCACGGGAGGACTTTTTTCTCGCGACACCGGTGCCAAGTTAAGAGTGGCCGGTGGCAAACACCCTTCATAGTAAGTAGTCTTGCCCTACATTAACTCTTAGTGTGTGAAAGTTGGTCAGTTAGGCGGCATTCGCTGTTTTTCTGTGCCTGTGGGGGATAGGTCAGTCTTTTTTTCTTCTTCTAGTAAATCCCTTATATACCGGAGTGCTTGTACTTTTCGTGGGACCTTTCGTGTGTTTTTGGGGTTGTTGGGTGTTTTTTTTAGTACAACGTGCACAGGTATGTAGAGTGACCATAGAAATAGTAAGTCTAGTATTAGGTATTAGGTACTTTAATTATAGTCTCTGTGAAATTCGGGTTGCTCCCACCTGGAGAGCGCGTCGCAGCCAGAGGCGCGCCACCCAATTTTGTTTTGCATGCAATTTTCGTGTGACTGATGAGGAAGGATAGGGGGGACGGGTTGGTAAATTTTGACCAAATGACAACATTTTCGTTGCCACTGGGATTAACGTGTGCTAAGTGCATGGGCACACGGGACTTCGGTTTATCGTCTCATCCGAAAGAGTCCACGTTCAGACCGTAAGGCCTAGTGCAAAGTGAGAGGGAAAATCCCCCTGTACCCAGGTTCGAACTCGGGTTTACTTGACACGAGGCGAACGCGTTACCTCTGTGCCACCTGTCATGTTGGTGTTTGTTTTTTACTACAACGTGCACAGGTATGTAGAGTGACCATAGAAATAGTAAGTCTAGTGCTTCCATGTTTTTATGTTTGCTGATGTTACTTATAATTACATTTTTAGGAGCTTTCGGTTTTCTTGTCAAACGCACGTATGTAAGGTGACCAAAGAGAAAATGATTGAGTGTTTACATGTACTTGTGTTTATGTATGTAATGTATGTATGTATGTATGTATGTATGTATGTATGTATGTATGTATGTATGTATGTATGTATGTATGTATGTATGTATGTATGTATGCATGTATGTATATTTTTAATTTTGGAACATTGTTATGTTCACACTTATACTTAAGATGTTTATCATTTCTATTTTAGGGTAAGACGGGGTAAAAAGCCCATGGGCGGGTAAGAAGCCCATGCCAGTTATCTCATGAAATAAAGCAAATTTCAGTCAAATTTGCCCATGAGACGAATAACTCATGAGCAAATTTGACTGAAATTTGCTTTATTTCTTGAGATAATTTGCATGGGCTTCTTACCCGCCCATGGGCTTATTACCCCGTCTTACCCTACTTGAGTGCTGGTGTTTTTTTGTGGAGCCTTTTACCAATATACAGGAAGAAACCTTCCCTTTGTGGAACAATCTTCTTGTTGAGGTGAGAGTAGTTCCACCTTGGTAGTTCGTTCTATATGTGCTGTTTTGCAGCCGAGTGGACGTAAAACCTAACTTTCATTCTTGGTAGGCTAAGACCCCATCTAATGCCGAACTGATGAGACTCCCTAGAGTCGAAACAGCTGTCATCGGCAGGGTTCTGCCAATGCCTCCCTAATAAGGAGAAAAAACAACTAAACTAGCACTCTTTATATTTGAGAACATAGATCAAAATACCAAGTTAATCTAACTGGTTTGGGTTTTAATGTTCGTTTCAAAGACATAGGGACAAAAATGTTTTAAACAAATTTACTACCATTGCATTTCAAATGCTCTAACTTTTGAGTCTTGTAGGCTCGTGTGTGTGTGTGTGTGTGTGTGTGTGTGTGTGGTAAAGTACAAGATAGCGAAAAGATAATTTATGGCAAGCTAGTTCAGATCAGGAGATTCTGTAGAAGTTAGAAGTGTTTGTTTAGCGGGGGAGTTAAAACACACACACACACACACACACACACACACACACACACACACACACACACACACACACACACACACACACACACACACACACACACACACACACACACACACACAAACCCCACTTAGAGAATCTGTAAGGTCTACCGTAGTTTTTTGGGGGCTGAATTTTCAGTATGAATATCACGCGTGTTTTCCCAGCGTAATAGTAATTATCAATTAACATAAAAGCAAAGGTGGGCACGATTAGGCCCCGTACACATTTCATTGCGGACGGATTAGGGGAAATACGGACACGTGCGCAAATCTTGTCCCTTCTTTCTTTTACTTATTTACGCATTGCGCACGGGTTTCCGCACGGAATCTCCGCATGTATGTGTATGTAGGCCTTACCCGTAATGTACCTCATGACCAGTTGATGATAATCGTCTATGTATCGTTTCACAAACGATTTTCAGCATAGATGTCACAGTCATGATGTCTGATGAATAATTGCTTTTTGATGATTAGTTCAATCCAGAACAATTCAAGGTTGCACCCCACCCCCCCACTCTCCACCCCCCCCCCCCCCTCTCCTTCGGCCATTTTTTCGTTAGACTAGACTTTCATCCAGTTGATAATCATACTATGTATCGTTTCGCAAACGATTTTGAACATAGATATTTGATTAATGCTTTTTGATGATTAGTTCCAATTCAGAAACAATGTAATTGCTCCCCCCCCCCCCCCTCCCCCCCCCCCCCCCTGATCCCCCCCCCCCCTCCAGTCCACCCCCCCAACCCCCCCCCCAGTCACACCCATCTCCTTCGGCCATTTTTTCCTTTTTTAGACTAGACTAGATTTTTTTTTTTTTTTTCATCCCCTTCCCCTCTATCCCTATTTTTTCCATATCCCATTCCCCCTTCTGTCTTCTCCTTCCTGTCTATCTCCTGTACTCTCACGTTCCCTTCGGTCTCTGTATTCTGTACGCACTCGTTTCTTCCTCACCGTCTCATAAGAAACCCCCACAAACGGTTTTTTTCTTCTTCTTCGTATCCTCTTCTTGTGTCTTTTCTCTCTTCTACATTATTTTTTTTTATATGTGTTTTGTCTTTAATTATAGTAATAAAAAACAACATCCAATGACTATGCCATTTTCAACCCTCCGAACACACAACACAAACACACGCATGCACGCACGCACAACGCGCGCGCGCACACGCACACACATACACACGCACGCACGCACGCACACACACGCATGAGACAGACAGACACAAACACACACATACATACACATACACACAACACACACACACAAATGAACAACAAGCAGAGGTACACACACACACACAGAGACACAGACACACACAGACACGCACACACACACACACACACAGAGACACACACACACACACACACGCCACACAGAGACACACACACACACACACACACACATACACAACCACACACACACCACACACACACACACACACCACACACCCACACACCATAATACACACACACACACACACACACACACACACACACACACACTACACACACACACACACACAACACAACACCACACACACACACACACACACTGGACGTTGCAAACACTAGGCTACATTTCAAAACATGTATAACAGCTTTATACAAACGAACACATAACTATAGTGTCTTCCTTAAATTAAAGGTAGACAAACAAAGGATCGTGCCAGAATGAATGGAATGCCAATTAAACCGTCTTCGAGTCGCGCTGAAAGCTGAAGGGGGTGAGGGGTGTAGGGGGGGGGAGGGAGGTGGTAACCGAATTCTTTGCATTTTCGATCCACAGCCCACACAAAACCTCAAAGTTTAAAACTTCAGATCCATTTAGTAAGGGATTATGGACCAGCTACTAATCTACCTACATATTGATTCTTGCCTAAAGTATGCCTGCAAAAACGTTAGTCTATAGATCATGAACATAGAGAGAGTGCGCGTACGGGCCGCTACGCACGTACACATGGACATAGCACGTACCAGGAACGCATGCCACTCATGTTCGATTTAACACTGGCCACACACGCGCGCGCGTGCGCACGCACGCAAGATAGAGGAAAGGAGAGGGGGGGGGGTGAAGAGAAGAGGGGGGGGGGTGGGTGGGGGATGGGGGGGGGGGGGGGGGGGGTTTTGGGTTGGGGGGGGGGGGGGGGGAGAGAGAGAGAGAGAGAGATTTAAACAGAGACAGAGACACAGAGCGAATGATTGAGTAGAGAGAAGAACGAGAGAGAGAGATAAGAGAGAGAGAGAGAGAGAGAGAGAGAGAACACATTGAGAGAGAGAGAGAGAGAGGAGAGAGATAGAGAGAGAGAGAGAGAGAGAGAGAGAGAGAGAGAGAGAGAGAGAGAGAGAAGACAGAGAACTATATATAATTCCACACACACACACACACACACACATACACACGTTAATTGTGTGCGTGTGTCTGTGTGTACGCACATTCACCTACGTACATTGCGTGTGTGCGCGCGTGGTGCCGGCATTATCATAATCATAATAATAATTATAGTCGTACCTTTATAGAAGAAGGGAGAAAGTTATTTGAGGAAGAAGCACTCCAAAGCATGTCTCGCTGTTGACACAAGGGATCATATAATAATAGCTATCAGGGGGGAAATGCCTAAAGTAGGAAGGTTGGAGAGGGGTGGGCGGGGCCTCTTGTTATGTCCATTCTTTTTATAGAGGGTGTGCTTGTAGGCTGGCATGCTTACTGTCTGTCTTTGTCTCTCATTCTTTGAGACCTCTGTCTGTCCGTTTGTCTGTGTGCATATCTTTTTGTGTGTATATTCTAGTCACAGAGACTTATACCTGTGAAATTCGGACTGCTCTCCCCCGAGAGCGCGTCGCTGCAAGTGCAGCGCCTACCCAATTATCTGTTTGTCTATTTGTGGGTCTGATTGTCTGTCTCTCTCTGCCTGCCTATAGTCATGTCTAGCTGTATGCTTGCTCGAATGGCTGTTATCACTGGTTGACATTAGCCCGTAGAAAGGGCCAGTAGTAACCAATATGAGAGCTGTGCAATAGATGATTTTCTACAGTAATTGAAAATCATTGTACAGTTTAGTCTCTAGTGGAAGACTAGGACTCTCTAACGAGGAGAGCACTTCCAACTGGCACTATGGTGCTGCAGCCAAAGGGGATGGGTGGCCCTTTAGGGGGACTCTTCCACAAGAGCCGACTCTCACGTCCTCAAATCCCTTTGGCCGAGGGAGTTGGGATGTACCCTGGGCAAGGCATCTGCTATGAATTCTAGTCCAGACTAGCATCTGCCCCCCTCTGCGATCTGGCAGTCATTGTCGGAAACGACAAACAGTACAGAACAACATTCTGCCTGTCTGTCCTGTCTGTCTGTCTGTCCTTTCTTTCTGTCTGTCTGTCTGTCTGCCTGTCTGCCTGTCTGTTCTCTCTGGCTGGCGGTCTGCTGGTTGTCTGATTATGTTTGTGTCTTTCTTCCGTGTCGCGTACTGTTGTGTGTGTTGGGTTGTTGTGTGTGTGTGTGTGTGTGTGTGTGTGTGTGGTGTGTTTGTGTGTGTGGTGTGTTGTGTGTGTGTTGTGGTGTGTGTGTGTGTGTTTGTGGTGTGTGTGTGTGTGTGTGTGTGTGTGTGTGTGTGTGTGTGTGTGTGTGTGTGTGTGTGTGTGTGTTGTGTTGTGTGTGTGTGTGTGTGTGTGTTGTGTGTGTGTGTGTGTGTGTGGTGTGTGTGTGTTGTGTGTGTGGTGTGTTGTGTGTGTGTGTGTGTGTGTGTTGTGTGTGTGTTGTGTGTTTGTGTGGTGTGTGTGTGTGGGTGTGTGTTTGTTGGTGTGTGTGTGTTGTGTGTGGTGTTGGTGTGTGTGTGTGTGGTTGTGGTGTGGTGTGTGTGGTGTTTGTGTCTGTGTGGTGTGTGTGTGGTGGGTGTGTGTGTTGTGTGGTGGTGTGTGTGTGGTGTGTGGTGTGTGTGTGTGTGTGGTGTGGTGT
>CM065707.1:24678127-24683127 GCA_017654935.2 Phymorhynchus buccinoides
CCCCCCCCCCCCCCCCCCCCCCCCGACCCCCCCCCCCCCCCCCCCCCCCCCCCCCCCCCCCCCCACCCCCCCCCCCCCCCCCCCCCCCCCCCCCCCCCTACATTTCTCGGTTAATTGAAATTTTATGTTTTTGCCTTTTACCTTATTATTATTTGCGTTTAATTTTTGTTTGTTGCTTGGAAAATCTAAAATCATCTCTTCGTCAGTTTATGAATCGGGTACAAACAGTTTTTGAGTTTGAATTTAATACAGTTGTAACGAGCTTGACAATGAAAAAGCCGGAACGGCGATAAAAAGAAAATTGTATATTTTTACTTGGAAGAGGAGAGAATGGACAGCCTAAACAAACACCGTAGATTACTCAAAATTAGTCTAAATGGCAAAAACAAAAGAAAGCAAAACGAAAGCTTTCAAATTAAAATAATGACCCCTTGTTTTGATCATTGAAAGGCGAAACAAAACAAAGGCTTTGAAATTAAAACATGACACCCTATTTCGATATTTTAGATACGCTAAAAGTTTTGTTTTTCAAAGTTTAAATAAGTAATTCTTTGCCTGAGCACAAACATGTTAACGACGGTTTTACAAACCACGGTTTGTTATTGTTATTGTGTGTTGTTGATTTCTTTTTTTCCATAGTCTATATTTTATATGGTTTGTTTTACATAAGAAGCAGTTTATTCCACTTCCAAACATAAAATTCTTCAATAACATTTTGAGTTGTACCAAAATGAATGTACCAAAGGCAAAAACTGTGACTGGCATGGGTGGACTAAATATACCCCACCGAAATGGTTGGTTTAGCGCCTAATTAGGCGTAGCCTCTTATAGACAATGACAAAATATAGGACAATATTTTTTTTAATATATTCTGAGGTCAGTGAATAATAAGAAAACAAAAGCAACATTTCTTTTTTGTTTTGTTTATTAATATTGAAAATAACTGTGTTGTTTATCTAAGGTTCTAGTCGACCATCCATCACCACGAACCCTGCACTCGCAAATTCAACCCCCCACCCCCCACATCCTCCCCCTCCCCCACCTCCCCTCCCTCCCGCCGCAAGCTTCTTGCCCCCTCGCCTACAAATGACAGTGGAGAAAGTGAACCGGTTGGCGAACCCCGGCAAACGAAGCAGAAACGTTCAACAACACCCGAGTTTGGAGAATCATCATCATCCTGAGGTTCACAACGGCACCAAGACGGGTCCTTCGCCATCCTCTTCCTCCTCTTTCTCCTCTTATTCCTCTTCCTCTTCAGGGCTGAACCATGTCTCTTCAGGGTCTGCTCCACACGGGGTGGAGGTGGAGGATGCGAAGAAGGACGGTGGTCTGTCGCCTTCGATCGGATGGGCTAAACGGAAACCTTTAAAACCCAGTGGTAAACGTGAGTATGGTTTAAAAGCATTTTATTTCAAATGAAAATCAACAATGATCATTAGATAGGGCAACAAGAAAAACTTATATAAAGCCCTATCTTAAAGAAAAAAGTGCACAGACAATAATAGTGACGGACGGCTAAGCAGAGTAATGAAGCGCTATCTTAATTTTCAAATATAAAAAAACGTGAGTATCCTTTGACCGAGAGAGTGGGGATGTAACCTGGGCAAGGTATCTCCACTATAAACAATGTTTTTTAGCCCCAGGCTAGCGGCTGACGTCTCTGCTGTATGGCAGTCATAGTCGGAAACGAAAGACGTGAAACACTAATGACAAGTGAACATCTACATTGGGGCAGGGAAGTTATTGCGTTGAACAACTTTAAAAATGTTCTACAGGAACTGAATCATGATGCTAAAGACCCACCAGATCATGTGTCAAAGTCACGGGTTTCACATGTTTTTCCCTCTTATAGCTGGTAAAAAAAAATCTTGTTTTGACCAGGCTTGACACCCGTACAAAGCCCCCAAATTCAAAACGAAACATCATTTTAAAGAGCAGCCTCAATTTGAAGTTGGGGGAATTTGTATGTGGGTCACAGCTACCCAGAAAAAACCCAAGGGACTTAATCTTGGTGTGTCAGTGTGTCTCTAAGGAACCACTGACCCGGCAGGATTAAGTCCCTTGGGTTTTTTTTATGGGTGTGGCTCACATACAGACTTTCCTCTTATACGATCGAGGCTGCTCTTTAAAGTGATGTCTCGTTTTCGTGCATGAGGAAATTTGTTATGGGAGCGACACTTGGTCAAAATAAGATTTCTTACCAGCGAGAGAGAGGGAAACACTTGAAACCCGTGATTTTCACTCACGGACCTGGTGGGTCTTTAATGAGTCAGAGAGGGAGGGTGGGTGTGTGTATGAATGGCATTCTTGGAGGAAGACTGTTATGAGACTGTGAATAAGATGATAATAAACCAAAAAACGAAAATACAACAGGAGTCTGCGAATAAGTGTGTAAATGAGAATATAAGCAACAGTTGGAGATAGCTGATATCAGCGCAAAACAAGGAGTAAATGATTCAGGAAATGACTCGGAAAGGCCATCAGATAGAGATAGTGCTTAAATAAACCTGTAAGGAACAGTGAGTAAGGTCCAAATGATTGAGAATTATCAGAGAAAGGGTGAAAGCTAGTTGTATAAGAGTTTAAGAAATGTGTGTGTGTGTGTGTGTGTGTGTGTGTGTGTGTGCGTTGTGTGTGCGCGCGCGTGCATGCGCGTGTGTGTGTGTGTGTGTGTGTGTGTGTGTGTGTGTGTGTGTGTGTGTGTGTGTGTGTGTGCGTGCGCGTGTGCGTGCGTGTGTGCCTGTCTGTCTGTCGGCGTGTCTGGCTGTGTGTGTGTGTCTGTCTGTCTGTGTGCCTATGCTGACCCGCTCTGCTTTCAAATCAAACCTCAAAACCCACATGTGTCCCCGTCATTGAAACTAATTCTCTCTTTCCCTCCTCTCTCTCTCTTGCCCGTAGGTCTATTTTTAAAAGTGCGTGTGTGTGTGTGTGTGTGTGCGTGTGCGTGCGCGCGCGCGCGCGTGCGCGTGTATGTGTGTGTGTGTGTGCGTGCGTGCGCGCGCGCGCGTGTGTTTTGTTATCTTCTTGTTCGTCTTTGTATAGCGTCTTTGTTTGAATGCATTATGAATGTTTAACGCGCGTGTGTGTGTGTGTGCGCTTCGATTTGATTTCTATCAAGAGTTAGCGCCGTATAAAATACTGTATGTTGTTGTTGATGTTGATGCTGATGTTGATGTACAGACACCATCACCACATCATCGTGGAGAGCTGGACAGGAGTTGGTGGCCAGGGAACTTGGACTGGGCCGACCCAGGTCCCGGTCCCGGAGTAAAGACCGTTCCAGACGAGGTAAAACAGTATATCGATGGCTTGGAGTCAAAACGGACTATCTTTAGATAGTCCTTTGACGTATTATTGAACACAAAAAAATTGTGAAAACTAAGAACTTGTATAAAAAAAAGACTGCAGAAATATAAAAAAAGCATAATCCCCATTTCACATTATTTGCAGTCTTTTTTAATACAAGTTTTTAGTTTTTGCAATAACATCAATAAGTCCAAAGATTGTCCGTTTTGACTCTAAGCCATCAATATTATGCGAATACGAATGTATTATGAATACGATTTTTTTTTAAATTTAAGGTGAAAACAAAATGGTTTGAGACCGATCATCTAGAAATGCGTGGATCAGAGCCAAAGTGAGATAAACAAAGCATAATTCTCAAAAAAAGAATGTGCCAAGTTCGCCTTTATGACCCTTCAGCCACACAGTACATGTTTTGTTGTTGATAATGATGATGCTTTGTTTGTCTCACTTTGGTTCTGATCCACGCATTGGTAGATGATTGGTATCGTAATCGACTTTTGGTGGAGGGGAGTTAATTAGAAAGAGAGTTTTTTCCCGTTGTTCAATTTCGTTTATCTCCTCTCCTGGCCTCACTATTTCATTCTGTGGTTTGAGATTTGGGTAAAGATGTAGATCAACGCCCCCCCCCCCTCTGGTTTCCTATAAATTAAACTGCCAAAACGGCGATTCCTCCATGGCGGAGATGCCGGAGAGAGTAGCCATTTTGGATGGGGTGGGTGGAGGTCACTCATTGTGGCTGAAGCGTTTTCTTGTTTTGGAGCTATTTCCTTTGTTGTGAGCGAAACTCCTTTAGATAAACTGTATAAAGAAAAAAAAATGTATTGCGAACATTTCGGGCAAACGATTTGGCAGCCATTAGAATAGAGACCTTCTCTTTGGGTGAAATAATTTGACTTCCAGCACCTCCGCCAAGGAGGAATCGCCGATTTGACGGTTTAATTTCTAGGAAACCAGAGCAAAGTGAGTGTTGCAATCTCTGTAAAGGGTGTTTTCATGGTGATCTCAACGTGTTTCTTACCAAAACAAATCATCCGTCCGGGTGCCCCTTTAACGTTAAATATAGATAACGATAGAGGTTGAAGTACTCAATCTGCAGTAAGAAAGGCACGAGTGAAAAAAACACGGCAAGAACTGAGAAATGGAGGAGGGAGCGTTGATCTGCATCTTTACCGATATTTTTTGACACCTTGCCCTCACTTCTATCTACAGTATTGACTGAACTAATCAGATGGCATTTGACAAATCACATCGGGCAACGGAATTGAAAACAAAACTAAGATAAGAAGAAGAGAGAGAGAGAGAGAGAGAGAGGAGAGAGAGAGAGAGATGGCGGAGATAGCGATTGGAGATCTAGAGAGTCGGAGGAGATGGTTGGGAGAAGGAGAGAGAGAGAGATGACCGAGAGGAGCGAGAGCTGGGGGCGGGGGGCGTAGGAGAGAGAGGAGAGAGAGAGAGAGAGAGAGAGAGAGAGAGAGAGAGTGGGGGGCGAGGAGTGGCTAAGGAGAGAGAGAGGCAGAAGGAGAGGAGGGGGAGTGAGAGAGAGAGAGGAGAGAGGACAGGGAGAGAGAGAGAGAGAGAGAAGAGAGAGAGAGAGAGAGAGACAGAGAGAGAGAGAGAGGGGAGAGAGAGAGAGAGAGAGAGCGAGCGGCGTGTTTGTGTTAAAAAAAAGCATTTTTTGATAGTGTTCTATGAAT
>CM065707.1:24693127-24700627 GCA_017654935.2 Phymorhynchus buccinoides
TCTTGAATATAGTGAGCGGATATAGTGTAATTATTATTTGTGCATAAGTTTTTCACGTGAATCATGACTCACATCGTCACATTGGAATCGAATCGTACACAGTGTGGCTGGCCATTGACCCTTTCACCGCCAATGTCGCATATATGCACCACAATGGTTTAACCCTTTCACCGCCAATGTCGGATTTATGCACCACAATGGTTTAACCCTTTCACCGCCAATGTCGGATTTATGCACCACAATGGTTTAACCCTTTCACCGCCAATGTCGCATATATGCACCACAATGGTTTAACCCTTTCACCGCCAATGTCGCATATATGCACCACAATGGTTTAACCCTTTCACCGCCAATGTCGCATATATGCACCACAATGGTTTAAACCCTTTCACCGCCAGTGTCGCATATATGCACCACAATGGTTTAACCCTTTCACCGCCAGTGTCGCATTTATGCACCACAATGGTTTAACCCTTTCACCGCCAATGTCGCATTTATGCACCACAATGGTTTAACCCTTTCACCGCCAATGTTGCATTTGTGCACCACAATGGTTTAACCCTTTCACCGCCAATGTTGCATATGTGCACCACAATGGTTTAACCCTTTCACCGCCAGTGTCGCATTTATGCACCACAATGGTTTAACCCTTTCACCGCCAGTGTCGCATTTATGCACCACAATGGTTTAACCCTTTCACCGCCAATGTTGCATATGTGCACCACAATGGTTTAACCCTTTCACCGCCAGTGTCGCATTTATGCACCACAATGGTTTAACCCTTTCACCGCCAGTGTCGCATTTATGCACCACAATGGTTTTAACACCCACGTCACTAAAAGGCATCAAGTCAGGGCCTGCTATTTCAAGACCCTGTTCTCTTACATTTGGGAGGTAAGAACAGGCCTAATTTTTTGTATAACATTTTTTATTTTCCCTCTCTCATCCTTCCACTCTACAATTCCTTCTTTCTTACACACACTCATTCATCAATGCATGCTTCGATATTCAATACATATTTACATACAATACAAGTCTTGGTACATGAGTCGGACAGAAAAAAAAAATGAAAAAAAATTACAAACCAACCTGGTGTTTTTGTTTTTCTGAGTCGAAAGAGTAAAAAACCAGAATGGCTACAGTGCATGATGAATGAATGAACTAACAGTTACACTGAGCATTGAATGAAAGGTTTGGAAATTTTCTGTTAAAAAAATAATAATTAGCAAGTTTTGTGTCCATTTTGTAAGCAAACATGCATACATCAACATACCTCAAACATGAAAACATATACACAGAAGAAGACACTCATTCACATTATCTCTCTATCTCTCACACACAAACAAAAACGCCACACACACACACACACATATCCACACACGCACAAACTCTTTCTGTGTCTCTCCTGCCTCCAGTTCACACACATTTTCATTTAGCCCATACATCTAAACAACACTTAGTACTATTTTAATCTGACACATTTCCCTTATAAACAATGAAATACAGTACTGTCAAGGCCTAATTTTGTACATTTGTACATGTCACAGACGATTTCCCAATATTGCAGATAACGTTTTGTCTCTACCCAGTCATAATACTTTTTTGGTCTGAAAAGGCGAAAGGGTTAACGCTGGTGGATGTTTGCCTGTATTGTAAGGACTCCAACTCCAAGCCCAGGGCTGAGGACACGGATGAAGGAGGGTTCGTGGTGCACGTGCAATACAGAGTACCCACACTGTCCCTCGCTGCTGCCAGCAGAGGTGGTAGCAGTAGCAGCAGTAGTAAGCGGGGCCCTTCCCGACCAGACCGACTCCGGTCATCGACCTCCGCTGCCGCTGCTCATTCGTCTCTCTCAGGTTCGTGGATTGTTTGCTACTCTGTCTCTCTGTCTGTCTGTCTCTCCCTCTCTCTCTCTCTCTCTCTCTCTCTCTCTCTCTCTCTCTCTCTCTCTCTCTCTCTCTCTCTCTCTCTCTCTCTCTCTGTGTATGTCTGTCTCTGTCTCGGCGTCTCTCTGTCTACAGATCTCGGTTTCCTTCTGTCTGTTTGCCTGTATGTCTCACCCTCTCTCTCTCTCGCTCTCTCTCTCTCTCTCTCTCTCTCTCTCTCTCTCTCTCTCTCTCTCTCTCTCTCTCTCTCTCTCTCTCTCTCTCTCTCTCTCTCTCTCTCTCTCTCTATCTGTTTGCCTGTCCGTCTCACCTTTTGTCTCTCTCTTACCACTGTGTAGTTATTCCTTATATACTGATTCCTCTTTTCATGGATATGGTCTCTCTCTCTCTCTCTCTCTCTCTCTCTCTCTCTCTCTCTCTCTCTCTCTCTCTCTCTCTCTCTCTCTCTCTCTCTCTCTCTCTCTCTCTCTCTCCGGAACTCTCTCTCTCTCTCTACCCCACTAACGCAAAAAAACCGCTCCCTCTTTAATTTCAGCCACCGCCCCGGCCGAGCTACTGGCTACCAGACGGTCTGTGGCAGGTAGCACCATTTCCTCATCTACTACTGGAACCCACCAGAAAACGCGAGCCAAGACCTCACCCCACGCCACCGCCAAAGCGTCCCTGCCCTTGACCTCCTCGCAAGGTCAAGGTCAAGGTCACAGTGCCGGCAAGGTCGTTTCCCGTATTAGCGACGCTGCGGGGTCACCCTTGAGGGGCAAGGGTCAGGGGTCGCAGCTGGTTGACACCTCTGGTGGTGGTGGTGGTGGTAGTAATGATGCTGGGTGAGTGTGTGTTTGTGTGTGTGTGCGCATGCCTCTGTGTGTGTGTGTGTGTGTGAGTGTGCGTGTGTGTGTGCGTGTACGTGTATGCGCACGCGCCTGGGGTGGGTGGGGGGTGGAGGCGTTTGAGTGTGTGTGTGCATGCGCCTCTGTGTGTGTGTATGTGTATGTGTGCGTGCATCTGTGTGTGTGCGTGTGCGCGTGCGTGTGTATGTGTGTGTGTGGGCGCGTGCGCTTGTGTGTGTATGTGTTTGAGTACTTGCGTGCGGATGCATACTTTTGTAAAATAGAAAGCGTGTGCATGCATGTATTGTTTGCGTTGAAACTCACTGCGGTATATAATTATAAAGATTCAATGTTCTATGTATTCGAGTGCATGTACAATTAATTGTTTCATTCTGCGTATAGAATAAGCAGCCTGCAAACAGCGAGCAGATGCTGTATGACATTGAAAGATGGGATAAGAGAAACGGAAACACTAATAATATGACATTGATATTAGATAAGTTCTTACCACTGTGTAGTTATTCCTTATCTACTGATTCCTCTTTTCATGGATATGGTCTTAAATCGCTTGATGAATTATTCAATTAGCCCATTTCATTATTGATTTGATTATGGTTTGAGTTATGCATGTTATCCCCCAGTGGGGATACTGAGGCGGGGGGGGGGGGGGGGTGTTCTTTTGTATAAATTGTTCAACCACCTTCTGGAAGTTCTGTGCTTGTAACTTCCTCTCATCTGTCATTCTCTTTGACTCTGCCTTTTCCCTTTGTTTCCTCTCATCTGTCATTCTCTTTGACTCTGCCTTTTCCCTTTGCTTTACTGTTATCTACTATCTTTCTGCCTTACCGGGTCCATTCTGTTGCCCTATTTTCACGCAACACTTTCAAAAAGATTTCCTCCTCCAGCCGAAGTCGGACTTGCTGGGCCTAACAATTTCTAAGGCGCATAACGGCAGCATGACGCATCTGCGCTCATAGACAGGAAACTGTCTGATCGATCTAAGAAGAAGAAGAAGATACAATCATGTTATAACTTGCTTGCCTTAGTTTTCCAATGCTCATTATGTTTGTTATTGTTACATTTCGCAATTTCCCAGAGAAAGAAACAAAGCACAAACTGCAGCCTCCTCCGCCATTTCTTTCAGTCACCTGACGTCTGGTGACACCGGAACCGGAACTGGAACAGGAAGTGGACCCGGAACCGGAAGCGTCCCATGGCCTGCGTCAGATCCGGGCCAGGACACGGACTCGCCCCGCTCGTTGATGAGCGAAGAGGAAGCGCCAATCTCTGCTAATGTGAGTGTTGTTGTCTTAATTGTTGTCGTCTTTATTGTCATCATCATCGTCGTCGTCGTCATCATCATCTTCGTCGTCGTCGTCATATTCGTCAACTTCGTCGTCGTCGTCACCATCAATATAATCATCAATATCCTCCTCTTCCTCCTCCTCCTCCTCCTCATCTTCATTATCTTCATCATTACGACATTGTCTGCAAGTTTTTTTCCTTATTGATTGTAAGCACAAAATGTCATGAAGCAAGAAAACAAATAGGACAAAATGTCCTGAAGCAAGAAAACAAATAGGACAAAATGTCATGAAGCAAGAAAACAAATAGGACAAAATGTCCTGAAGCAAGAAAACAAATAGGACAAAATGTCCTGAAGCAAGAAAACAAATAGGACAAAATGTCATGAAGCAAGAAAACAAATAGGATAAAATGTCCTGAAGCAAGAAAACAAATAGGACAAAATGTCATGAAATAAGAAAACAAATATGACAAAATGTCATGACACAAGAAAACAAATAGGACAAAATGTCCTGAAACAAGAAAACAAATAGGACAAAATGTCACGAAACAAGAAAACAAATAGGACAAAATGTCATGAAACAAGAAAACAAATAGGACAAAATGTCCTGAAACAAGAAAACAAATAGGACAAAATGTCCTGAAACAAGAAAACAAATAGGACAAAATGTCATGAAACAAGAAAACGAAACAAGAAAACAAATAGGACAAAATGTCCCGAAACATGAAAACAAATAGGACAAAATGTCCCGAAACAAGAAAACAAATCAAAATAGGACAAAATGAAGCAAGAAAACAAATAGGACAAAATGTCATGGAAACAAGAAAACAAATAGGACAAAATGTCATGAAGCAAGAAAACAAATAGGACAACATGTCATGAAACAAGAAAACAAATAGGACAAACTGTCATGAAACACGAAAACACATAGGACAAACTGTCCTGGCTCTTACACAAGTCAGTCAAAGACCGCCAGTGTTAAATGTCAATACAGCATAATGTCATGAAAGGGGGAACTTAATTGAACATTTTCAGTTTTAGCAGGTTTTTGTCCTATGACCTGGGCCTCTGGACATCACTGCTGGGTTTCGTATTCGTATTCTCCCCGTATAGGATAAAATGGGGGTCAAGAAAACAAATAACAAATATAAAAATCGTTCCCCCACCTTCTGGAAGTTCTGTGCTTGTAACTTCCTCTAATCTGTCACTTTCTTTGACTCTGCCTTGAAAACACATAGGACCTGTTTTGCTTACTGTCATCTACTATCTTTCTATCTTACTGGTCCATTCTCCTGGCCTTTTTTTTTCTTCTATAAATTCTTACACAGATTTCTTCAACCGAAGTCGGACATGCTGGGCCTAACTATTTCTTAGTCACGGGCATAACGGCAGCATGACGCATCTACGCTCATATGACAGGAAACTGCTCTTTCACAACAGTCAAAGAAGAGTGTTAAATCGCATTCGTATTGTTTGTCAGTGGGCAGGTGGATGTGAGTGTTGCTGACCGGTCGTGGTCCCCAGCGGCCTTTGAGCGTCAGATGGCCACGGAGATGGCCAGACTACAGAGCCTGGAGGACTCCATTCGACGGCTGACCAGTGCTGAGAGGACCAGGGCTATCGCTTTGGCCCACAAGGAAACCGTGTCTGTGGCACAAGTGTTGAAGGTATGCAGACTATCTTTGTCTCTGTCTTCTTGCTGTCTCTCTCTCGTAGAGATATATGTGTGTTTATTTGTTAATTCTGGGGGACTCCATACGAGCGTCAGATGGCCACGGAGATGGCCAGACTACAGAGCCTGGAGGACTCCATACGACGACTGACCAGCGCTGAGAGGACCAGGGCTATCGCTTTGGCTCACAAGGAAACCGTGTCTGTGGCACAAGTGTTGAAGGTACACACGCACACTCTTTCACTGTCTCTCTGGCCCTGTCTCTAAAGGACTCCATACGACGACTGACCAGCGCTGAGCGGACCATGTACCAGGGCTATCGCTTTGGCTCACAAGGAAACCGTGTATGTGGCGCAAGTTTTGAAGGTACGCACTCTGTGTTTGTATGTGTGTCCCATACATTACGTAGGACTCCATAGGATGTCTGACCAGCGCTGAAAGGACTTGGGCCGTTGCCTTCGCCCACAAGGAAACTGTCTCTCTGGCACAAGGCTTGAAGGTATGCAGACTATCTTTGTCTCTGTCGTCTTGCTGTCTCTCTCGTAGACATAATTATATGTGTGCTTATTTTGTTAATTCTGGAGGACTCCATATGACGACTGACCGGCGCTGAGAAGACCAGGGCTATCGCTTTTGCCCACAAGGAAACCGTGTCTGTGGCACAAGTGTTGAAGGTACACACTCTGTGTTTGTATGTGTGTCCCATACATTCTGATAATAGTCGAAAGGGCCACTTTTGTGGCAATTAATCGACGAAAAATAGGGGAGAGCACCTATACCCATTCCCTAATCTGATTATCTTTGTATTCTTAATGAGGTCTTCGACTTCATAGGATAAACACCAAGTCTCTTGAGATAGGATAAAAGCAATATCCCATTGCAAAATCATAATGACTGATAATATAAAGATGGTGGGAACGATCCTGGAGGCCGGCAATGCCCGGAGGCAGTGCAACACCAGGAAAGTCCCGAATTTTTAACAATGCTGATGTGTATAAATATTCGCATCGCAACGATTTTGAATTATTAAAAAAACTCACAAATCACTCCAGCCATGCACACAAACAAAACATACATAAACAAAAGGAGAAATGAAAGAAGATTACAGGTTTTTACTTCAGGTTTAGACATATGGGAAGTGGTAGATCAGACTTTTTTTTTTTATATATAGACTATATAAAAAAAACTCTACACCCATTGGTTTCCCCCCCACAACGAACCACTACAAAAGCAAAGTCAGGGGCAAAATTGTGGTCTAAGGGAGTGAAGCGAGTTTAGAAGTGACCAAGGTATGGCGTGCACACAGATTTATTTCCCTTGAAGCAAATGCATACAATTGACAGCTATCTATTAATTCCGGGCATATAATGGCCGGAACAACTTGAATGACATTTTTGACTTTGACTATGTGCGTGTTGCGGGTGTGTGCAAGGCGGGCCAGGAGGCCCACAGCGCTGAGCTGAGAACCCTTCAACTCCAGGTCCAGGAGGAACGCCTGGCCTCCGCCCACCAGCTACAGCAACTCTCCGCTTCACAAGGTTAGCAGCCTACAGCCTAGCTATTGATTGGCCTGAAGATTGGGCCACCAGCAAAGTGAGAATGAAAGGTACATGCATGGATGGTCCTGCTTTCAGGATGTCCTGAAGTTCAGGATTTTTTAATTGCCTGGAGCCAGCATCGCCGGATTATGAGAATTTGAGACAATGCATTTTGCTGGTCATAGAGGTCATGAAGTTTAACCAGAAGTGAAAGTGCAACGAGAGCCTGTCAATTACATTGGAAACTGTTGATTCCCTTCAGCGTCCAGGG
>CM065707.1:24705627-24710627 GCA_017654935.2 Phymorhynchus buccinoides
AAGAGACTATATTTTGTAAAAATGATTTTCTATCGCTGTTAAAAGCAATGAACAATCGAAACAACAAACGAAATTTAATTTCATCTCATAGTATAGTGACGAGGTGAGCATAGTACAAGCACTGTCTTAGTCACTCAGACCTCTCTTATTAGCGCACTGTCACAGTACATCCGAGTTTTCCACGCGGAAATAATCAATAAGTAAAAGAAAGAAGGGAACAAATATACGGATTAAGGTGAAATGCGGACACTTGCGCGTAATTTTTGTCTTCTTTCTTTTACTTATTGATTATTTCCCCAGCGGAAAAATCCGGATGCACTGTGTACGTGCCTTTACTCTGCACTCGTAAGTCTGCAGGTGTTATCTAGAAATCCGGAACCAGCGCAATCTCAGATCTGGCACCAGAGATCCAAGGAGAAGGGGAGAGAGAGAGAGAGAGAGAGAGAGAGAGAGAGAGAGAGAGAGAGAGAGAGAGAGAGAGAGAGAGAGAGAGAGAGAAAAGTCGGAAGTCGGAAAGTTTAATCGTAAGGCCGAGAGAGAGAGAGAGAGAGAGAGAGAGAGAGAGAGAGAGAGAGAGAGAGAGAGAGAGAGAGAGAGAGAATGACAATATTTTATTCCAGAAAAGGCATCGCCCCATTAGGAAGGGTGTGTGTCAACATGTAAAGAAGCAGATTATCAATACATCAATAATCAGCAACTACACCATACTTATGACAAAGCAACACGTCTAATTTTAAAGGCCTTATACAAATAAATAGACAGTTTATTAATCGTGTTCTCATTTCTACTAGACATCAATAGACTAAGCTTAAATAAACTGGGATTTCAGAGAGAGAGGGAGAGAGAGAGAGAGAGAGAGAGAGAGAGAGAGAGAGAGAGAGAGAGAGAGAGAGAGAGAGAGAGAGAAAATGACAATATTTTATTCCAGAAAAGGCATCGCCCCATTAGGAAGGGTGTGTGTCAACATGTAAAGAAGCAGATTATCAATACATCAATAATCAGCAACTACACCATACTTATGACAAAGCAACACGTCTAATTTTAAAGGCCTTATACAAATATATAGACAGTTTATTAATCGTGTTCTCATTTCTACTAGACATCAATAGACTAAGCTTAAATAAACTGGGATTTCAGAGAGAGAGGGGAGAGAGAGAGAGAGAGAGAGAGAGAGAGAGAGAGAGAGAGAGAGAGAGAGAGAGAGAGAGAGAGAGAGAGAAAGAGCGAGATACAGAGAGAGAGAAAGAGAGATAAAGAGAGAGAGAGAGAGAGAGAGTGAGAGAGAGAGAGAGAGAAAGAGCGAGATACAGAGAGAGAGAAAGAGAGAGAAAGAGTGAGAGAGAGAGAGAGAGAGAGAGAGAGAGAGAGAGAGAGAGAGAGAGAGAGAGAGAGAAAGAGCGAGATACAGAGAGAGAGAGAGAGAGAGAGAGAGAGAGAGAGAGAGAGAGAGAGAGAAAGAGCGAGATACACAGAGAGAGAGAGAGAGAGAGAGATAGATAAAGAGTCAGAGAGAGAGAGAGAGAAAGAGAGATAAAGAGTGAGAGAGAGAGAGTGAGAGATAGAGAGAGAGAGAGAGAGAGAGATAAAGAGAGAGAGAGAGAGAGAGATACAGAGTGAGAGAGAGAGAGTGAGAGAGCGAGAGAGAGAGAGATCAAATCATGTGGCTTATTGACCCTGACAATCCCCCCCCTCTCTCTCTCCTCTCTCTCTCTCTCTCTCTCTCCTCTCTCTCTCTCTCTCTCTCCCCCTCTCTCTCTCTCTCTCTCTCTCCCTCTCTCTCTCTCTCCTTCTCTCTCTCTCTCTCTTCCCTCTCTCTCTCTCTCCCCTCTCTCTCTCTCTCTCTCTCTCTCTCTCTCCTCTCTCTCTCTCTCTCTCTCTCTCTCTCTCTCTCTCTCTCTCTCTCTCTCTCTCTCTCTCTCTCTCTCTGCTTTTGAGTTGTTCATAACAGTTTCCATGACTGTATTTTTCCTTTGGATTATTGAATGTGTTATATGCTATAAGGTGTTTAATGTCATTTGAGAAAATTGTTCATATCTCTTTAAGTGAAAAGTGCACGTCTATTACCCCCCTTGTCATCAGACCTAAGGTAATGACAATAACATGTCCAGCGTTCAGCGTTCTCTGTCTTTGTTCCTACAACCCACAGGCGGAGATTCAGGGGATGTTCCGATCCGAGGAGCTGGCCAGAGAACACCGTCAGAGTCTGCTGAAACAGCACGAGCAGATCGCCCAGATGCAGAAAGAGGTCAGAGCAAAACAACATGAACGAGAAAAACACAACCTTCTACAATTTAAAAAATATATATATTTTTCGCCTATTCTTCTATTTTTTACTGATCATCTTTGCAATATTGTTCCCTCCATCAGGATTTTTTTTTTTAAACACACAACACAGCACAACACAGCACAAACGGTTGCAATACAAGGCAGGGTAGTGCTGTACAGTACGATATAGCGTTTGGTTTGGGTTTTTTTTGTCAGTAAAGAGCGAGAGAGAACAGATAATGATGTCAATAAAAAAAAAGATGTTTTCTGATTATGTGTATTATTTTTCATGATTGGCATGACTAGGACGCTTTTAGATGTGTTAATCATATACACTTTCAATTGTTGAATCTTGGGAGTCTTTATCGAGGAGGTTTTTGAACTGATTAAGCTTAGGTGCCAACTTGATATGTGCTCTTCTTAATCATATACACATTTCAATTGTTGAATCTTGGGAGTCTTTATCGAGGAGGTTTTTGAACTGATTAAGCTTAGGTGCCAACTTGATATGTGCTCTTCTTAATCATATACACATTTCAATTGTTGAATCTTGGGAGTCTTTATCGAGGAGGTTTTTGAACTGATTAAGCTTAGGTGCCAACTTGATATGTGCTCTTCTTAATCATATACACATTTCAATTGTTGAATCTTGGGAGTCTTTATCGAGGAGGTTTTTGAATTGATTAAGCTTAGGTGCCAACTTGATATGTGCTGGAAGAGAATTCCAGTACTTAGTCACTACATTTTGGGGTACGAAGAGGATTGTAAAGATTGAACACTCTAAAAAAAAATTTTTTTAAGCCATTAACCCTTTCACCGCCAATGTCGCATTTTAGCACCACAATGGTTTAACACCCATGTCACTAAAAGGCATCAAATCAGGACCTGTTATCCGAAGACCCTATTTTCTTAATTTTGGGAGGTAAGGATAGGCCTAATGTTATATATGTCACAGGGGAATTTGCAATATTGCTAACATATTTTTTTCTCTACCTAGTTAAGCTCCCTTTCACCGCCAATGTCGAATTTTTGCACCACAATGGTTTAACACCAATGTAACTAAAAGGCTTCAGGGTCTGTTATTCAAAGACCCTGTTTTCTTAACTTTGTGAGGTATACTAAGGATAGGCCTAATGATATACATTTCACAGAGGAATTCCCAATATTGCAGATAAAAAAAATTCTCTACCCAGTTAAGTTTAATGGTATTTTTTGTCTGAAAAAGGTCTGGCGGCGAAAGGGTTAATGGTATTTTGGGGCTGAAAAATGGCTGGCGGCGAAAGGGTTAAAGATGTAGTGTGATGATTTGATCTCAGACCCAGGAGAAGATGAAGCAGCTGCAAGGGAGACTGGGCCAAGAGGCGACCGACCATCAACAGCCCGTTGAAGAGGACGACAGCACCCTGGTAACGTCATCGTCAACATCGTCATCGTCATCATCGTCGTCGTCGTTGTCATTGTCAACATTATCGCTGTCATCAAAGTCGTACCTACAGCCAGTAGGGGGGCGCAATAGCACCTTGGTTATCTCATCATCGTCGTCGTCGTTGTTATCATCATCGTCGTCGTTATCATCATCATCATCGTCGTCGTCGTCGTCATGGTTATCAACATTGTCCTCGTTATCATAATCATCGTCGTTATTGTCATCATCATTCATCATCGTTCATAATCATCATCATCATCAACATCATCAACATCGACATCACCAACATCATCATCATCATCACCGTCATCATCATCATCACCGTCATCGTCATCATTATCATCATCATCATCATCATCATCATCACCATCGTCCTCATCACTGACATGATGATGATGACGATGATGATGGTGACGAGAAGGGTAATGATAATGACGATGGTGATGATGATGATACTTTTTTATGATGATGATGATGATGATGATACTTTTTACTAGTAACGATGATGTTGATAATATGTTCTTTTTAAACAGACGGAGGATTTATCAGATATGAGCCAAGTCTCCCTTTCTCAAGGTAAGTTGGTTGTCTCTTTTGCATAGTTATTGTTTAGGTTTTGTACTTTTTTTTCTAGCCTTTTAAGAAATGAAAAAGAAGGAAAAAAGCCAATTCTTATTTATTTGTTTGCTTTGATGAGTGAATGCCTTGGTATTAATTATAAGGCCTATAATATGCGCACACGCGTGTATGTTTACATAAAATATGCTTATGTCTGTGTTTGCATGCATGTTGTGTGTGCGAGTATGACTGTGTGTACTTGTATATGTGCGTACGTGTGTGTGTGTGTATGCGTGTATGTGTGTATGTGTGTGTGTGCGTCCGTGTGTGTGTGTGTGTGTGTTGTGCGTGTGTGTGTTTGTGTGCGTGCGTGAGTGTGTGTGTGTGAGTATGTGCATGCGTCCGTGCGAGTGTGTGTATATGTGTATGTGCATGCGTCCGTGTGTGTGTGTGTGTGTGTGTGTGCGTGTGCGTGTGCGCGTGTGTGTGTGCGTGTGCGTGCATGCGCGCGTGTGTGTGTGTGTGACTGAGCGGTCCACGAATGTATAACCATTTTGTGTGATTTTCGTTGCAATCCTATTTATGTTTTAGTGAGAAAAAAAGAAAGAAAAAAAACCCCAACAGCACAGAACAGGCCAATACCGTCCAAAAAGCATTACACCATGATGAACATGTTTTCAGATACAGATAATTATTATATTAAGTATGTGAATGTGTGTGTGTGTGTGCATGCGCGTGCGTGTATGCATGT
>CM065707.1:24713127-24750627 GCA_017654935.2 Phymorhynchus buccinoides
TGCAGAGGCTCCTCTGGAGGGTGGTCTGAAGACGAAAGAGGAGGAAGCAGAGAGTAAAGGTAAGAAGTGTCGGGGTAGAATGGGGTGAGTTGTGAGAGACCTGGCAAGGCAGAGAGAGAGAGAGGGCAAGGAGGCAGTGCATAGGCTCATCTGGAGGATGGTCTGAAGACGAAAGAGGAGGAAGCAGAGAGTTAGGGTACGTACACATACAAGGGGAGATTCCGTGCGGAAACCCGTGCGCAATCCGTAAATAAGTAAAAGAAAAAAGGGAACAGACTTGCGCACGTGTCCGTATTTCCCCTAACCCGTAAACGTTTACCATTCTTTCTTTTACTTATTTACCAGATTGCGCTTGGGATTTCCGCATGAACTGTGTACGAGGCCTAAAGGTAAGAATAGTGGTGGATGGGGGTGTAGGGGTGTGTGGGAAAGGCTTGGGAAAGCAGAGGAAGAGAGGAGGAAATGCAGCTGTTACTGAATGATGATGATGATGATGACGAAAGCGATGATTATTGTGCCATCTGAAGACGAATGGTGGAAGTGAGGTAGGTTGGTTAATGTGTGTATGTGTGTGTGTGCATGTGTGTGTGTGTGTGTGTGTGTGTGTGTGTGTGTGTGTGTGTGTGTGCGCGCATGCGTGTGTGTGTATATGTATGTGTGTACATACATGTGTGTATGAAAGTTCAATTTATACGAAAATACAGTTGCAACGTGTCATTTCCTGCATCTTCACCAAAAGTGACATTTTCAATTTAGTGTTCAAGCTCTTACGGAATTATTTGCTGTTGTATTGACAACGGCAACAGCAACAACAACAGTAGCACAATAATCGTCATCTTCGTCGTCATCATCATCATCATCATCATCATCATCATCTTCACAATTCGGTAATAGCAGTAATAGTAACTATAATCAAACCTGTCTAATTCCGTGTGTATTTGCAGTCAAGGCGCCAGGCAACCTCAGACCCGAACCGGGCACCCCCAGAACCCCACGCGCCTCGTTCACCACCACAACGGCTTTCAACCAATCAGAACCCCCCACCACGCCTTCTCAGCAGCACGCGCTGCTGCGATCAGCCCCATCATCCAATCAGAACCTCTCCTCGCAACAAAATGGCGGCGACTCCGACGTAGGAGAGAGAGAGGGGAGCCAGGATTCGAACCTCCCGGAGTCTTTGGAGGGGGAAGGTGGTGGAAGAAAAGGAGGGGGGAGAAGAGGAGGGGTGGAAGGGGAGGAGGAAGGGGAGGGCGAGGGAGAGGGGGAGAGGAGGGGGAAGAAGAAGTATTTGGTGGGTCGTCTGCTTCCCCCCGGGAACTCCCCCCTCCCCCAGCCCTGGTCCCACCACAAGACTGGGTCCGAGAGCGAGTCGGAGGAGTCTGTGTCTCACACAGGTGGGTTGAAGAGTAGGGGCTGTGTGTGTGTGGATTAGGAGCATGTTGGTGTGTGGTATGTGTGTGTGTGTGGGGGGGTGGGTGGATATCGATGCCTTAGTGTCAAAACGGACTATTTTAATTTAAGACGATCCATTGACTTATTATGGAACTTACTGTGAAAACTAATAACTTTGAAAAAAACCAAGCGCGAAATCGCCATAGTTTGTGGC
Source organism: Phymorhynchus buccinoides (assembly GCA_017654935.2). Taxonomy (NCBI): domain Eukaryota; kingdom Metazoa; phylum Mollusca; class Gastropoda; order Neogastropoda; family Raphitomidae; genus Phymorhynchus; species Phymorhynchus buccinoides. Next base: position 24,714,734 of record CM065707.1, read on the forward strand.
ACGCGGTCTATTTTTACCACTCCAATCATGAGTTACCTCCCCTGGCTTTTCAATAATTTTAATCTGTAAACCAGAATGTTATCTCTGCACCCTTTCGTAACTTTTTATATCTTTTGGAAAACATTTAAAACTATGTATCCTACTTATGCTCATCGAAAGAAGCACCGCATACTCGTCGTGTCTGTTGTAGTGTCTGTATTACGTATGTTTATTATTTTGTACGCTTTTAAAATACATCATTTTAAAGAGCGGCCTCAATTAATTTTGAAGTGTAGCCTCGATTTGAAGTGCGACATTTTGTCAAAATGTGCGACAATTTTGGACCGACAGACAGACCGACCGACCGACCGACCGACAAAGTGAGTTATAGGTTTGTGGCTTGAGCCACAAACAAAAAGGGGGATTGTGCTACTACATTTCAATGGCTTGGAGTCAAAACGGACTATCTTTAGATAGTCCATTGACGTATTATTGAACTTATTACGAAAACTAATAATTGTATTTTAAAAAAAGACAGCAGAAATATAAAAAGCATAACCCCCTTTTTATATTTCTGCAGTCATTGTATGATACACGTTATTAGTTTTGTAATAAGTCCAATAATACGTCAATGGTCTATCTAAAGATAGTCCGTTTTGACTCCAAGCCATCGTCAGGGTTTTTTCGACACAAGTTACTAGTGTTTCATCCCGAATTTGAAGCCCTCCTTGACTCCTATTCTCTGAACCGCAGTCCTCTTATTGTGCTAGGTGATTTTAATTTTCACTTCGACAACCAACAGTCCTCTCACACAAAGCGTCTCTGCCTCTCACTTGCTAACCACTCCCTCTCTCAGCTTGTAACTGAGCCTACACACAACAAGGGCCACATCATAGACTGGCTAATCGCTCGTGATTCCGACCAACTTGTTTCATCAGTGTCAGTGTCTAAGATCCTTTCCTCTGACCATTTTGCCGTCCTCGCCAGTCTTAATCTTTCCAAAACTCCCAGAAATAAACGTACGGTCACACGCCGTAATCTCAAGTCTATAGATATTCATACTTTTAGTTCAGAGGCAACAGAACTCCTTTCTAACGTGAGTATTTCCGACGACCCTGCCTCGACTTTTAATTCTACTATGAGTAACTTGCTTGATAAACACGCTCCCCCATCCACTCGTGTTGTGCCCGATCGTCCCTGCGCTCCCTGGTACACGCCTGAACTTAGAGTAAGTAAACGCACTAGTCGTAAGGCTGAGCGTCAGTGGCGGGCCTCAAAACTAGAAATACATCGTCAGATATATCAGTTTCTTCGTAACATCTTCACTCTTCTTCTGGCCAAGGCAAAAACAAGCTATTTTTCATCTAAAATTCTTGAAGCCAACACAACAAAAGTCCTGTTCTCCACCATGTCTGATCTCCTAGGCAACAAGAAATCAAGTCCTCTGCCATCAAATATCAGTCCTGACAAACTGCCAGAAACCTTTTCCTCCTTCTTCTCCACCAAGATTATCGATCTACGATCAAAAATCGACTCCATGCCTTTTCAACCAACTATTCCAGACCCATCATTCACTGGTGTCCCCCTTCTCTCTTTCAAGCCGGTGTCTGAGACCGAAGTTCTTTCTACTTTGAAAGAAATGCATTTTAAATCCTGTGATCTTGACCCCATCCCAGCCTCTCTTTTCTCACAAATCTATCAACACCTTCTGCCATCAATCACCAACATCATCAATTCTTCTTTAGTTTCAGGTGTGTTTCCTTCTGCTTTCAAAACCGCTCTTGTAAGGCCCCTTCTCAAGAAGAACAATCTGGATCCTAATAATCTGAAAAACTACAGACCTGTATCTAACCTCCCTTTTCTCTCCAAACTCCTTGAGAAGACTGTCCTGAAACAACTTAACGATCATCTATCCTCAAACAATCTTCATCATCCTTATCAGTCTGCCTATAGAACCAACCACAGTACAGAAACAGCCCTTGTTCAAATCGTCAATGACCTCTTACTTGCTTCTGATGCTGGTCAAATCTCTCTTTTGACACTTCTTGATCTCTCTGCTGCCTTTGATACCATAGACCACTCCATTCTTCTGTCTCGTCTTGAACATACTTTTGGAATTAAGGGCCCTGCTCTTTCTTGGTTTTCCTCTTACCTTTCTGATCGTTTTCAATCAGTTCTGGTCAATGGTCGTCAGTCTGAACAGGTTAGGCTTTCTTGTGGAGTCCCCCAGGGGTCTGTGCTTGGTCCTGTCTTGTTTACTTTGTATACGTCACCTCTTGCCAATGTCATCGATCAGCACAACATGAAACATCACTTCTATGCAGATGACTCACAACTCCAAAACAGTACAACCCCTGAAGATCTAGATTCCATTCTTACAGAAAGTAACAACTGCTATATTGATATTCAAAATTGGATGGTTCAAAATAAACTTCAATTAAATGGTGAAAAAACCGAAGCAATGCTTGTAGGGACAAAAAACAAACTAGCCTCTGTTTCCATAGAGTCAATCCAACTGGGTAACAATATCATTCCCCTCTCAGACTCAGTCAAAAACTTAGGTGTCACTTTGGACAATACTCTTTCCATGCAGAGTTTCCTGACTCAGACCTGTCAGTCCTGCTACTATCAAATTCGTTGCATTGGCTATATTCGTAAATACCTCTCAGATGAAGCCACAGCAAAGCTTGTTACTTCCCTCATCCTATCTCGTATTGACTACTGTAATGCTCTCCTTTCTGGCCTATCAGTCTCTTCTCTATCTTGTCTCCAGCGTATTCAAAACACAGCTGCTCGTCTTGTCCTTAGGAAGAAAAAGTTCGATCATGTTAGCCCTCTTCTGCGTTCTTTGCACTGGCTTCCTGTCGCAGACAGAATTGAGTATAAATTAAACACACTTTGCTATAAATCTATTCATAAAGCTGCTCCATCTTACCTCTGTGACAATATTTCCATCTATACGCCAGCTCGCACTTTACGTTCAGTTTATGACCCTCTTTCTCTCCAGATCCCTAGGTATAAGCTTTCAACTGTTGGTCGGCGCTCTTTTGCTGTCTCAGGACCGACCTCCTGGAACAAACTTCCGCTCTCCCTCCGTCAGCGACCGACTCTCTCTGCTTTCAAAGCTAACCTCAAAACCCACCTGTTCCCCCATCATTAAAGCTCCTCTCTCTTTATCTTCTCTCTCTTGCCATTAGGTCTGTTTCTGCTATATTCCATTTATGTTATCTGTGTGTGTTCGCGTTGTAATACTTGTATTGCGTTTGTGTTTGAATGCGCTTTGAATGCTAACGTGTGTGTGCGCTTTGATTTGATTTCTATCAAGATTCAGCGCCGTATAAATACTGTATGTTGTTGTTGTTGTTGTGGGGATAATACGTTTTCGCAATAAGTTCCGTAATAAATCAATGTCTTGTTCGTTTTCAATCCAAGGCATTGATATTCGAATCAGAAGTTATGGTTCAGAAGTTACCGTAAATCTACATAAGATTGAGAGTCGGGGAGGTGGGGGGGGGGGGGGGGTGTGTGTGTCGATCTACCTTTCATTACAAAGATCAACAGAGCATTACTACGCACATGTCTTGTGTTTTGTTCTGTTGTCTTAGCCCACCAGATCACGTGTCAAAATCACGGGGTTTTCCTCTTATAGCTGGTAGGAAATCTTGTTTTTGACCAGGTTTGACTCCCATACAAATGCCCCCAAATTGAATACGAAACATCATTTTAAAGAGCAGCCTCAATTTGAAGTTAATAATAATAATATAATAATAATTGGCACTTATATAGCGCACATATCTAGAAAATTCTATTCACGGCGCTTTACAAAGAAATAAAACTATAAACATTCACACACACACACACATTCACACACACACACACACACACACACACACACACACACACACACACACACACACACACACACACACACACACACAAAGAAAGACGATGAAGGGGAGAGGGTGGGAAGGGGGGTGACGCGGGGGGGGGGGGGGGGGGGGGCGTCACACACACATACACGCTACATGCACACACACACACACACACACACACACGCGCGCACGCACGCACACACACACACACACACACAAACACACACACACACACCACTCAATTTCCATACGGCACAATCAACACACACACTGCATACACACACACATTGCACGCACACGCACGCGCACACGCACACGCACGCGCACACGCGCACACACACACACCACTCAATGTCCACACTGCACAATCAACCTATGCATGTCAGCTACAACTTAGAAAAGAGATGAGTTTTTAGACCGGCCTTGAACGCGTCCAGAGAGTCGGAGTGTCTGAGAGACAGGGGTAAGTTGTTCCACACAGATGGAGCCTGGAACGAAAAGGACCTTTCACCATAGGTTTTGGTTTTGACAGTGGCTGGTTGCAGGAGGCGAGTGTCAGAGGAAGAGCGGAGGACACGAGAAGGTGTGTAGAGGTGAAGTAGGTCAGACAGGTAATCAGGGGCAGAACCAGAGATGACAGTGAAGGAAAGAGTGGAGAGTTTATAGTCAATCCTATCAGAGATTTTTAACCAGTGCAGAGAGTGCAGAAGTGGCGTGACATGTTCATACTTAGAAGACTTAAGGACTAATCGGGCAGCATTGTTTTGAATTCTTTGGAGGCGACTGAGAAGATACTTTGGGAGGCCAGCAAGGAGAGAGTTGCAGTAATCGATTTTAGACAAAACAAAAGCACAGACCAAAGTTTTCGTGGCGTCAGTAGATAGATAGTGGCGAACAGAACTTATTTTGCGGAGCTGAAGGTATGCAGATCGACAAACATTTGAGACATGTTGTTGGAGAGAGAGGGTCTGATCTAACGTGACTCCGAGACTGCGAACAGAGGGGGACAGAGAGACAGGAGTGTTGTTGATTGTAACAGAATCTGGAAGAGATGGATGGCCAAGTAATCTCTTTGGACAGGCTAACATAAGTTCAGTCTTGTCTTCGTTCAACTGCAGTTTATTAACAGTCATCCATGTTTTGATATCTGCTATACAGTTCTGTGTCCTTGATACTAGCCCATCAACTTCGGCAAGAGAGGCTGACTGATTGATCTGAGTATCGTCAGCAAAACTCTCGTGGGACAATGCATGCTTACTAACGACATCAGAAACAGGAGCAGCATACAGTACAAAAAGAATGGGCCCCAAGACAGAGCCCTGGGGAACACCAAAGGAGAGGTCGGAAGGCCCTGAGTATCTGCCATTCACACAGACAGTCTGTATGCGATGTTTCAGGTAGGACTCAAACCAGGAAAGAGCAGGACCCTGAATGCCAAAAGAGTCATGGAGTCTGTGAAGGAGGATGGAGTGGTCTATTGAGTTGGGAGCATTTGTATGTGGGTCACAGCTACCCAGGAAAAAACCCAAGGGATTTAATCGTGGTGGATCAGTGTGTCTTTAACCCTTTCACCGCCAGCCATATTTCAGCAAAAAAGTTCCATTAAAATTACCTGGGTAGAGAACAAAATCCATCTGTAGTATTGTAAATCCTTCTGTGACACATATAAAATAAAGTCTATCCTTACTTCCCAAAACTAAGACAATAGGGTCTTTGGATAGTAGACCCCAAATATTTGATGCCTTTTAGTGACAAAGGTGTTAAATCACTGTGGTGCTAAAATGCGACTTTGGCGGTGAAAGGGTTTTAAGTAACGAAAAGAAACAAAAATGATTAAAGCAAAAATTCGATTTGGTTACTTCCTTCAGAAACTCTCTCGGACATGTCTGACTACGAGGCGAGGATCCGGCAGCTGAGCGACATGCTGCGACGCCGCAGGAAAGAGGCGGACATGTTGAAGAAGGAGAGGTCCAAGAGGATGAAGGACAAGTTGAAAGCCCAGGAGGAATCTCTCAAGACACAGCTGGAGGTGATGAATAATTAATACACTGTGTATGTGTACGTCTGTGTGTATGTGTTCAAACAGTGTCTCTGTGTGTGTGTGTGTGTGTGTGTGTGAGAGAGAGAGAGAGAGAGAGAGAGAGAGAGAGAGAGAGAGAGAGAGAGAGAGAGAGAGAGAGAGAGACAGAGAGAGAGAGAGAGAGAGAGAGATATATATATATTGACATTAGGACAGATACATGTTGAAGAAGGAGAGGTGCAAGAGGATGAAGGACAAGCTGAAAGCCCAGGAGGAATCTCTCAAGACACAGCTGGAGGTGATGAATAATTAATACACTGTGTGTGTGTGTGTATGTGTATCTCTCTCTCTCTCTCTCTCTCTCTCTCTCTCTCTCTCTCTCTCTCTCTCTCTCTCTCTCTCTCTCGCTTATGTGCGCGTGTGTGTGTGCTTATGTGCGCGTGTGTATGTCTGTGTGTCGGAAGAGAGAGAGAGAGAGAGAGAGAGAGAGAGAGAGAGAGAGAGAGAGAGAGAGAGAGATTGAAACTAGGACAGATACATGTTCAAGAAGGAGAGGTCCAAGCGGATGAAGGACAAGCTGAAAGCGCAGGAAGAATCTCTCAAGACACAGCTAGAGGTGTGTGTGTGTGTGTGTGTGTGTGTGTGTGTGTGTGTGTGTGTGTGTGTGTGTGTGTGTGTGTGTGTGTGTGCGTGCGTGCGAGAGAGAGAGAGAGAGAGAGAGAGAGAGAGAGAGAGAGAGAGAGATTGAAATTAGAATTGACGGAGAGGTCCAAGAGGATGAAGGCCAAGCTGAAAGCGCAGGAAAAATCTCTCAAGACATAGCTAGAGGTAATGAATAATCAATACACTCTCTGTGTGTGTGTGTGTGTGTGTGTGTGTGTGTGTGTGTGTGTGTGTGTGTGTGTGTGTGTGTGTGTGTGTGTGTGTGTGTGTGTGTGTGTGTGTGTATGTGTGTGCGTGTGTGTGCGTATGTGCGAGTGTGTGTGTGTGTGTGTATGTGTGTATGTGTGTGTGTGTGTGTGTGTGTGTGTGTGTGTGTGCGTGTGTGTGTGTGTGTGTATGTGCGTGTTTGTTTGTGTTTGAGTGAGCCAGTGTAAAGTGGCACAGTGATAGCACGTTCGCCTCGTGTCAAGTAAACCCGAGTTCGAACCTGGGTACAGGGTGATTTTTCCTCTCACTTTGCACTAGGCCTTACGGTCTGAACGTGGAGTCTTTCGGATGAGACGATAAACCGAGGTACCGTGTGCCCATGCACTTAGCATACGTTAAACCTTGTGTGTGTGTGTTTGCGTGCGTGCGTGTGTGTGTCTGTGTGCTGTTCGTATGTGTTTCTCTGCGTGCATACGCGCATGTATGTATGTGTGTGTGTGTGCGTGTTCGTGTGTTTGTCCTCACAGGCTTACGAGAACTACATCTCCCAAGTGAAAACCGAGCAAACGGATCTGGAGCAAGAGGCCAGTAGCGTGGGGAGAGGACAGGGGGGAGGGGGAGGCAAACCCACCGTGCCGCCCAAGATCAAACAACCCGGGAAGCCCAACACCACCACCAACACCTCCTCCTCCTCCCTGCCAGGACCTTCTGTGACCTCAGGGGGTCAAGGTCAGCCGGGTCAAGGTCAAGGTCATGGCGCCTCCCCGCTGTTTTCAGCGGGTCATGGCGGGGAAGGGAAGGTCTCGAGTCCGTCTGAGAGGGTGAAAGGTAAGAAGTTTGTTTTCAGTTTTACTAGTTTTTTTGTTGTCTTTATTTTTCTTTCGAAGAAGAAGAATGAAAATTGGATTTAACGTCCTTCCGGTCGTAAGGACACATGTGGGACATTAATTCTTTTTTCGTTTTTTTCTGTTTTTTCTTAATTCATTATTTTATATATACTGTGGAACCTCCCTTTTAGGACCTTTAAAAAAATCAGCCCCTGAAAGGTCTTAATAATGAGAGGGTATTAAAGGGACACCCTGACGGATGAGTTTTTTGCAAGAAACACGTCGAGATCACCAGAAAGACAGCCTTTTTCAAGGATCGGAACACTCACTTTGCTCTGATTTCCTAGAAATCAAACCGTCAAAACGGCGATTCCTCCTTGGCGGAGTTGCCGGAGAGAGGCGCCATTTTGGACGGGGTGGGTGGAGGGCACTCAGAGTGGTTGAAGCTTTTTTTTCTTTGTTGTTCAGTAAAAAAAAAAATGGAGGTATTTCGTTTGTTGTGAGCGAAACTCCTTTTGGTAAACTAAATAAAAAGGCTTGTAATGTGAAAATTTCGTGGGGTTTTGTCTAAGCGACTCAGGCGGCCATTAGATAAGAGATGGCACGTGCCTTCTCTTTCACTGAAATAATTTGACTTCCAGCACCTCTGCCAAGGAGGAATCGCCGATTTGACGGTGTGATTTGTAGGAAACCAGAGCAAAGTTGAGTGTTGCGATCTCTGTAAAGGGTGTTTTCCTGGTGGTCTCGACGTGTTTCTTGCACACAAAAAACTCATCCGTCAGGGTGCCTCTTTAATAGGGAAGTGGACGTAGTAGTCCGGATAGGAAGGGGAAAATCGGTGGCACATCCGATTGTAATTTTGAAAACATTTTTTTATGTTTTCTTTCCAACTTTCTTTCTTTTCTGTTTTTGACTCTGTCTTATTTTCTTCGTTTTCTTGTTTATTTCAATATACGTGTATTTTTAGACACAATTTGTAGCACATCCCTTTTGAATTTTGGAGAAAAAAGCCCAAATATATGTTAAAACGTGCTCACTTTGCATTGTACTGTTCATAATAATTATGTTGTTGTTGTTGTTGTGGATGTTATTCAACCACAGACTATCTGAATCAACTGCGCAAAGAAATATATTCATGGGGTTGTTGTTGTTGTTGTTGTTGTTGTCTTACCCTGGCTTAAAGACTCCATCCCAACAGCCGAAGCACTTGAACAGTATGGCACAAATGCACCAGCTATGGATGAGAACATTACGTGTGTGACCATTTCTGATTACCCCGCCACGTGAGCAGCCACACTCCGACTTCTGTGAGGACTTTAGACTAGCTTGTCGTGGCTTAAGACAATCCCCGTACAACCATGCAGAACATAGCAACGTTTTGATGTAGCCTTGGTGTTCTAGCTTATGTCGACTGGTCTGACACATCATCATGCGAAGGCGTATATGGGGTAATAATTTATAATTATGTCTTCTTAAAAAATCAATTACCCGATACTTTCTAGAACAAACAATAATTGAAAAAAAGTTAGGCTAAGATACAGATTGACCCCCCCCCCCCCCCCCCCCCCCCACCCCCCCCCCTCTGTCAAAGTCTTAGTTCATTGCGGGGGGTTTTCCGTCTTGCCTTTGTATTCTACTGTTAACAAATGCATATTTTTAATTGTTTAAATGGATGAAAATTAACGTTAAATATTTAAAACGATAGAAGCGTAAGTGTTCTTCTTCTTTTTTTTCTACGTTCCCAGGCCATATGGCCATAATGGGTAAGGTACGTATGTGTCCGGTTTTCAGTTTTCACTGGTCTCCCCGCTGCGTACACATTCCGATTTCGGAGGAGCTCAAAGAAGAACAAATTGGAAGATTTTTTTTTTTAAAGGCAGGAGAATGGGCCAATAAGTCAGAAAGATAGTAGATGATAGAAAGCAAAGGGAAAAGGCAGAGTCAAAGAGAGTGGCAGATTAGAGGAAGTTACAAGCACAGAACTTCCAGAAGGTGTGGGAACTATTTTTACGAAAGGCCCCCCCGGTATCCCCACAGTATCAATCTGCAGTAAGAAAGGCAAGATTGAAAAAAACAACCCGAAAGAACTCGAGAAGTGGAGGAGGGGGTGTTGATCTGCACCTTTGCCAAAAGTTTTGCTTTGGATTATGCGACATGTCTGCTTTTGAATTTTCCAACAGGCCTACGTAAAACGACCTAAGACAAATCTCTGGTAATCTTTTGGTTTTTTTTTTATAGAACTCATCACCGACACGAAGGATACCGGCCCTGATCGCTCTCGCTCGGAAACCCGAAAGCCCCGCAACGAGAAGTCCGCCATTCCACGTAGCACTTCCAGAGAGGGTGACAAATCCTCCATCCCTAGGAGCATTTCCCCTACAAAAAGCGACAAACCCAGTCCCTCCAAAACCCAGGAAAAATCGGGAATTTCCAAAACTAAGAGCGGAGGTGATCCTTCGCGCGGCACTTCCAGAGAGAAGGAAAAGCCGGGCACTACCATAAAAAGTGCCGAAGATATAAATAAGGACAAAGCGGGAATTCCTGAAAGTCCCTCCACGGACAAAACCAAGGACGGAACCCTACTACCACGGAGATCGGGTATCCCCAGAAGCGTGTCGCGAAGCTCGGAGAGAGGAGGCGCCTCTACAAGGAGCAGCAGGCTCCCCCCGCAGACTAACAGCCCTGCAGCCAAGGAGCCCGCGAGAGAAGAAGAAAACACAGGCACAGGTCATACCGACGAACGCTCCTCACGACGAGACAAACGTTCTGACACAGACCCCAACGCCCGAGCATTCTCCAACGATGCAGAACAGGAGAGCAAAAATCGCTCGGGATCACCGGGAAACCGAAAACACAGCCGCATTCCGGTATCTCTTCGCGAACGCTCTCCTTCGCCTTCTTCAAGCGGCGCGCGCAACGCTAGCACAAAGTCCGAAGTTGCTGCAGTCTCTCCCAGCCCTTGTAGCCCCTCCCCATCAGCGTCAGAGATAGCAGCTTCTAGGGACGAAGGTGTTTCCACGCCAGTCGCTCCAGCAGCATCGGAAGCGGCAGAAGCGGGTTCTCCGGTTGTAGCCGGAGCTTCTCCTCTTTCCTCTCAGCCGGTGACGGGGATCCAGGAGTCGGAGGACAGCGAGAGCGACTCCCGCCTCAACTCGCTGAGGACTCACTCTCGACCCTCCAGCGAGAGATCATCCGCCTCCACCACGTTCAGCGACCTCCACGACTTTGACGAAGAAGTAGAAGTAGAAGAAGAAGTAGACGAAGAGGTGGAGGAGGAAGTAGAAGAAGAAGAAGAAGAAGAAGAGGATGTCTTGAAGAATGACGTCGTCGCAAAGAGTTCTGTAGTGGCGGTTGGGGGGAAAAGTCGTGAGATGGTCGGAAAATGTCTTGAAATAGTCGGGAAGAACCAAGCAAGGTCTGGAGAGGTCCGCGGAAACGGTAGTAGTCTCTATGAAGAGCTGCACGAGGCGATGACGACGAAGGAGGAAAGAGAGGAGGAAGAAGAGGAGGAGGAGGAGGAGCAAAAGGTGACTGTTGGGGATGAGCGGGTGGGTGTGGTGGATGCAGTGGGCAATACTACTGCTGCTGCTGCTGCTGCAGTGTTGGATGAAGATCTCACGCCAACGCACACGCCACGTACGGGCAGTGGTCGTCACATGCAGGTGAAGAGTTTGCAAAGAGAAGGGGGGGGGAGAGAGAGAGAGAGAGAGAGAGAGCACTGAACACTGATCACTAAAAGTAAAACTGTCAGTGTTCAGAGAGAGAGAGAGGGAGAGAGATAGAGAGAGAGAGCACTGAACACTGATTACTAAAAGTAAAACTTTCTGTGTTCAGAGATAGAGAGAGAGAGAGTGAGTATGTGGTGTTTAGAGGGCCAGAGGGAGGGGGAGGTTTACGTGTGTGACCATTAGAACATATGTCTCATACATTGGACATGGATGCTAATTTGCTAAATCATAATGTGAAAAGTCTGGTTACTGTACTACTCCATACGAAAACTGCTCTTTAATTTAAAGGCGTGCAGCATGGGAAAGCTGTATAGGCTACCAAAATGCAATTAGGCCTATCGTTTTTTTGTCAATGTCTATATTATCCATGAGCAGGTGATCTATAGACAAAAATAAAGTTTTCTTCTGTCAGTTCTTTCTCTCTCTCTCAAGTAGGGAGCAAAATGTGATTGGGAATCCTACTGTTCAGTTCTACGAATTTTCAAACCTTTAGATTACTGTGTATAAACATTTTCCTTGTAGCATAGGATTGTTGAATTTGTTGGTTCGGGTATGTTTTTGAACAATTTGGAATAAGTTTATGTTAATACAATACCTTACAGGCAATCACTGGAGACCCCCAATCAACGCCACACTCGCCGCCACCAGACAAACTTCACCTAGGAGATAACCTTCAGCTCTCAGACGATGGGAAGGATGAAGATGTCATTGGCTTCAACAGGAATACAAGCAGTTCTGAAACCCTGTTAATGGGTCAAGACGGAATAGCGGGAGAGTCAGAATTGTCAAAACAACCTGAAGACATCGACGGGACGGAATCCTCCAACAAAAGACGACTCCGCTCACCTCCTCCTCTTCGGCCGACAAGCATCCACGACCTTGACTTTGAAGAGGATGACGTCCTCACCGATTCTTCAGACTCTGCGGAGATGATGGAGGAGGACAACGAAGATGAATGCGAGGCGATGCCTATTGACACTCCCCGCGGAACTCCGAAAAGCATCTTCAGCGCTGTAGGGAAACCCTCCCTGCCAGAATCCGACTTGGAGAAACTCCTCTCTACGCCTCTCACCAAAGCCAAAACTTTTCACGCGGTAGCTGATGACGACGACGACGACGACAACGAAGAAAACGACGACGAGGACACTGAAGAAGAAGAAGAAACGCCACAGAAGACTGAGAACAACACAAAAGTCCCTCCACCTCTTCCGTCTCCTTCTCCTTCCTCCACAGAGAAAACCTCGATTCCTCTTATTAGCGGCCCTTCTTACAACGGAATCGCCTCCAAGGCTCACACCCACGTGATCACATCTTCCAAGATTCCGGTGCAGATCCGGCGCAGCCGGAGCTACGATTCGCAGGAAAGTTCCGACTCTGCCGTGGTGTTGAGCGGCTCGTCGGACTTTGACGACAACGGCGTGGACGGGTCGTACGACTTGACCATGGACCATCAGCATCAGCAGAGCGACGTTATTTTGGCGGCTTCTTCTTCTGCTTCTGCTTCTACTACTTCCCCTGATGAGGCTCCTGCAGTGCTGGGGTTGGAGTTGAGAGGAAGCGTTGAGGAAGAGGAGGAGGAGGAGGACAGGGTTGATGGAGTGAAGGGGAGGGGGAGTATGGGGTCGGAGTCGTCCGGTGGTCAGCCTTCGAGTCCGGTGGAGGAAGATGTGAGTATCTGTGTTTTTTTCTTCTTGATTCTTCATCTTTGCTCTTTGTTCTTTTTGTCATTGTTGGTTTATTTTCTGATGCTGCTACTGCCACTGCTGTATCTGATAACGATGACGGTGTTGATGGTGATGACGACGATGATGATGATTGCTACTGATGCTGTTTTTCTCGCTGCTGCTGCTGCTGCTGCTGCTGCTGCTGCTGTTGTGGACGATGGATACTATTATTTTCATTCAAAATTCTCCTACTGTTTCCCATTCCAGCACTGCTACAACTACTACTGCCTCTGCTACTGCTGCTGCTTCTACTACTATTGCTGCTACTGCTATTGGTTCACAATGGATGATCAGTGATACTGATGATGACGATGATTACAATTATTATGACAATGTTCTTGGTGATGATGATGATGATGATGATGATGATGATGATGATGATGATGGTGGTGGTGGTGGTGGTCGTGGTGTAGTTGATGATGATGACGACGACGACGATGATGATGATGATAGTGATGATACATTTTCAAATACATCCTTCCTACCAGTCTGACTTCGACGAGTTCTTTATGGAATTTTAATGGTGACGACGATGATGATAATGATGATTACTAGTTATGCTGCTCCTGATAATGATGATGATGATGATGATGATGACCTTGACGTTGACAACGACGACGATGACGACGACGATGATGATGATGATTGTGGTGGTGGTGGTGATACTACTACTACTACTACTACTAATGATGATAATGATGATGATGATGATGATGATGATGATGCATTTTCCAATACATCCTACCAGCCTGACTATGACAAGTTATTTATTATGGATTATAAATGATGACGACGATGATGATGATGAGTACTGCGTGCTGTTTCTGATAATGATGATGACGATTATGACGACGATTATGATGACGATGATAATGATGATGATGTTGATGGTGGTGGTGAAGATGACGATGACGACGATGATGATGACGTCGATGTTGATGATGACGTCGATGATGATCTCGAAGATGATGATGATGATGACGTCGATTGTGACCTCGAAGACAAGGACGATGATGATGATGATGACAACGTCAATGATGACCTTAAAGACGAGGATGATAATGATGCATATATTTATAATTGCCTACCAGCCTGACTACGACTTCAGCGGGCTGACGACAGGAGATGACGAATTCTTTATGGACGATGAGTTTGGAGGTGTGCTAGCCAGCAAATCGTCATCAACACCCCATGCTACTGGAGGTGTGTTTGTCTATGTCTGTATGTCTGTGTCTCTCTCTGTGTCTGTGTATGTGTGTGTGTCTCTCTGTGTATCTCTCTCTGTCTCTGTCTGTCTCTCTCTGTCTCTCTCTCTCTCTCTCTCTCTCTCTCTCTCTCTCTCTCTCTCTCTCTCTCTCTCTCTCTCTCTCTCCCTCTCTCCCCCTCTCTCTGTCTGTAGTTCTTTATGGATGATGAGTTTGGAAGTGTGTTAGCCAGTAACCCATCATCATCATCACCATCATCATCAACAACAGCACACCACAATACTGAAGGTAAATCTGTCATTCTATCTCCGTGTGTCTCTCTCTGTCTCTGTCTGTCTGTGTCTGTCTCTGTCTGTCTTTCTCTGTCTGTCTGTCTCTGTCTGGCTGTCTCTGTCTGTCTGTCTGTCTGTGTCTGTCTGTCTGTCTCTCTCTCTCTGTCTCTCTCTCTCTCTCTCTCTCTCTCTCACTCTCTCTCTCTCGCTCTCTCTCTCTCTCTCTCTCTCTCTCTCTCTCTCTCTCTCTCTCTCTCTCTCTCTCTCTCTCTCTCTCTCTCTCTCTCTCTGTCTATCCACGCACGCATGTGGATGTGGGCGTGGGTGTGGGTGTGCTCGCGGACCTGTCCTCGTGTTTGCGCGTATGTGTGTGAGTATGTGAATGTGTTTGTTTGCGCACATGTATGTGTGTGATTGAGAGAGAGAGAGAGAGAGAGAGAGAGAGAGAGAGAGAGAGAGAGAGAGAGAGAGAGAGAGAGAGAGATAGTTTGCTTTGATAAAGCTTTTCTGTGTCCAATGTCTTTATATATATATATATATATATATATATATATATATACTCAGCTCTCCACGCCCTCTCGTGGCGTCCTAGAAAAAGTCTACGGATGTAGACGAAAATTTGGACAATATTTATAAATAAACAAGACTAATCTAGTTTGGAGTTGTTTTTCCGACTTTGCATTTTTAGTTCAAATACGTGTGTATATATATATATATATATATATATATATATATATATATATATATATAGAGAGAGAGAGAGAGAGAGAGAGAGAGAGAGAGAGAGAGAGAGAGAGAGAGAGAGAGAGAGAGAGAGAGAGAGATGTGTACCTGTTTCTCTGTTCTCTGTATGTCTGTTCTCTTCTTATTTATTTATTTATAAAGAAGATTTCTACAGCGCATACCTTTAAGCTCTATGCGCTTTTCTGGAGAGTTGAGGCGGGATGGGGCGGGATAGGAGTTGGTGGCGTTTTGTTGTTACATTCTTTATCAGTAGTTTTCACAATTTGGGTTTTATTACATAATGTTGCAAAAGAGCGGAAAATCACACTCAATAAACACGTTCTCCTTTAACAGAAGGAGACACCACCACTTCACTAGGACTCCAACCAGGCTCCACCACAAGTACCTCCAGCCTCTTCATCGTGCCCCACGAACGATCCGAAGTGGACGCCATCGTCGCCAGCGCTCTTCCAATCTACTGGAACCTTCGACGCTGCGGCGAGTCCTGGGAAGGCGTCGCCCCTCCCGCGGAATACCTCGACGAACCGGAATCATCATCATCATCCTCCTCCTCATCGAAAGACAGCCTGGTCTCGGGCAGCCGGCGCACGTTCCGGCACCTCGTCTTCGACCTGACGGGCGAGATCATCCGCGACATCTACCAGCAGGAGAGCGAGCCCGAGCCCGTGCCGTGGATGAAGCCCCAACCCCGAAGGTGGAGGTACTTCAAGGGCTCGTCCAGACCCCCCTCGACTTTAGAAGGGCTGCTGCCCGTTGTGCAGACCAGCGTCGGAGACTTGCTAGGGTTGGGGAACGGCAATGGATCGTTGTCGTCGTCGTTGTCCGGGGGCAGTCGAGGTCGTCCTCTTCTTCTTCTTCGCGGGGGGAGGAGCTCGGGTTCTTCTACTACTGCTGCTGCCACCAACCGGTGGAACTTGAGGAAGAAGAAGGACCACGTGGACGGGGTCCTGGTGGATGAGCTGCATCAGGAGGAGGCGGACTGGGTCAACTACAGCTACGACGAGCTCTCCGTCAAGCTGCACCTCACCAACGTCATCTTCGAGGCCTTGCTTCAAGACACTGTGTGCGTGCTCGGTGAAGTCTATGCTAAAAGAGAACTTAGGCATCAAAAGGTAGTTTGATTATGCAAGAGAAGGGAGAGAAGAGGTGGCTGGGGAGAGGGGGGAGAGAGAGATGGTATAAATGTGGTGTGTAGCATGCAGCCTCACCAAACGTCATCTTTGATGCTTTTCTGCAGGACACTGTGTGTGTGCTTGGTGAAGTCTATGCTAAAAGGGAAGAGACGCGTCGAAAGCTGGTTTGATTATGTGAGAGAAGTAGACAAAAAGGGGGGGGTGTTGGGAGAGACGGGAGGGGCAGAGAGAAGGTGAGGGTGGTATGAATGTGGTGTGAAACATGCAGCCTCACTAACGTCATCTTCGAAGCCGTGCTGCAGGATACCGTGTGCGTGCTTGGTGAAGTCTATGCTAAAAGGGAAAGGCATCAACAAGTAGTTTGATTATGCGAGAGAAGGGAGAGAAGGAGAAGGGGAGGGGGAGAGAGAGAGATGGTATAAATGTGGTGTCAAACATGCAGCCTCACCAAGCGTCATCTTCGATGCTTTTCTGCAAGACACCGTGTGCGTGCTTGGAGAGGTCTATGCTAAGCGGGAAGAAACGTGTCGAAAGCTGGTTTGATTATGGGAGAGCAGGGAGAGAAGGAGACAAGGGAGGGGGGAGAGAGAGAGAGAGAGAGAGAGAAGGAGAGTGTGAGAGACGGGAGAAGAAGAGAGAGGGTGAGGGTGGTATGAATGTGGTGTCAAACATGCAGCCTGACCAAACGTCATCTTCGATGCTTTGCTGCAAGACACCGTGTGCGTGCTTGGTGAAGTCTATGCTAAAAGGGAAGAAACGCGTCGAAAGCTGGTTTGATTATGGGAGAGAAGTAGACAGGGGGTAGGGGATGCTAGGGAGAGACGGGAGGGGCAGAGGGAAGGTGAGGGTGGTATAAATGTGGCGTGAAACATGCACCTGACCAAGCGTCATCTTCGCGGCTTTGCTGCAGGACTTCTTCTTCTTCTTCTTCTTCTTCTTCTTCTTCTTCTGCGTTCCTAGGCCATATGGCCATAATGGGTAAGTGCTGCAGGACACCGCGTTGTCTCCTGGGCGAGGACTGTGCTAAAAGGGAAGAAAATTAATTAGTCGAAAGCTGGTTTGATTATGTGAGAGCAGGGAGAGAAGGAGACGGGAGAGAGAGAGAGAGAGAGAGAGAGAGAGAGAGAGAGAGAGAGAGAGAGAGAGAGAGAGAGAGAGACGGGAGGAGACTGAGAGAGGGTGAGGGTGGTGTCATTTTGGTGACAAACTGCAACCTCATCAACTAGGTCATCTTCGATGCTTTTCTCTCCGCGACACGTGGTGAGGTCTATGCTAAAAGGAGACATAAAAAGTGCGGTCGAAAACTTGATTTGATTATGTGATGGAAGGGAGAGAAGGAGACAGGGTGAGTGGGGATGGTTGGGGGGTGGGGAGGGCGGAAACGGGAGGAGAAGAGAGAGAGGATGAGGGTGGGGTACATGTGGTGTGAAAGAAACTGCGCCTCCTATCACCAAACGTCTTCTCTCCAACATCGTTGTTGCGTGCCGTGCCTTGTGGGTGATGATGGTCATAATTATTTATAGGCAAAACCGAACAAACCCCTTCCATGTCGAGGATGATGTTTTTGGTTTGCTTTCCCCTTGGCTATTACCTATGCTTTGCTAGGCGGTGTTGTCGCGTAAATAACCTTGGTGGAGGGAGTTGATTAACAGAGAGTCCCCCCCCCCCCCCCTTATTCATTTCACTACACTCGTCTCTCTTAATTAAACTCACTATTTTAATCTTCATCTTCTAGACCTTGCTGCAAAGCACCGTGGGCGAGGTCTGTGCCCAAAGCGAAAGGTAGTGTGATTATGAGAGAGAGAGAGAGAGAGAGAGAGAGAGAGAGAGAGAGAGAGAGAGAGAGAGAGACAGAGACAGAGACAGAGAGAGGGTGGAGAGGGGGTGGGAGGAGGAGGAAAGAGAGAGAGAGATGGAGGTGGGGGTCAGGCCGGGAGGGAAGGAGAGAAAAATGGGAGGAGGGGAAGAGAGAGTAGAGGCTGAGGGCAGGTGTATATTTTGGTGTGAGTGCATGTGTGTGTGTCACCAACGTCATCTTGGAGGCCTATATTGCATGATACCGTATATGTGTGTGTGTGTGTGTGTGTGTGTGTGCGTGCGTGTGCGTGTGTGTGTGTGTCACCAACAGCATTTGGAGGCCTATATTGCATGATACCGTGTGTGTGTGTGTGTGTGTGTGTGTGTGTGTCACCAACAGCATTTGGAGGCCTATATTGCATGATACCGTATATATATATATATATGTGTGTGAGTGCATGTGTGTGTGTCACCAACGTCATCTTGGAGGCCTATTTTGCATGATACCGTATGTGTGTGTGTGTGTGTGTGTGTGTGTGTGTGTGTGTGTGTGTGTGTGTGTGTGTGTGTGTGTGTGTGTGTGTCACCAACAGCATTTGGAGGCCTATATTGCATAATACCGTGTGTGTGTGTGTGTGTGTGTGTGTGTGTGTGTGTGTGTGTGTGTGTGTGTGTGTGTGTGTTTACGAGGTATTGCTTCAGGGCACGTGCGAGTATATATGCATGCATATGTGTGTGTGGTATGTATGCATGTATATATGTATGTATGTATGTATGTATGTATGTATGTATGTATGTATGCATGTATGTATGTATGTATGTGTGTGCGGTATGTATGTATGTATGTTTGTATGTATGTATGTGTGTGCGGTATGTATGCATGTGTGTATGTATGTGTGTGCGGTATGTATGTATGTATGTTTGTATGTATGTATGTATGTATGTGTGTGCGGTATGTATGTATGTATGTATGTATGTATGTATGTATGTATGTGTGTGCGGTATGTATGCATGTATGTATGTATGTATGTGTGTGCGGTATGTATGTATGTATGTATGTATGTGTGTGCGGTATGTATGTGTGTATGTTTGTATGTATGTATGTATGTGTGTGTGTGTGCGGTATGTATGTATGTATGTATGTGTGTGCGATATGTATGTATGTATGTTTGTATGTATGTATGTATGTGTGTGCGGTATGAATGTATGTACTACTGCTTGCTGTCACTTTTGTTGTGTTTCCTTTTTGTGTCCTTACATTGAAAACGGACTTATAGTCTGAAACGTCTGTATTGGGTTTTTTCTTTCTATTAAAGGACCTTTTTCCTACCCGAAAGACTGATTTATTGTTCCTATGTACTACCAATATTACGTCCGCACGCATGCCCCTCTTCAATGCACAATTATGATGTTCGCTCCTCATAATCTTGTAAGATATTTTTTTAGCACACATATATACTCCGTATATAGTACACATTATATGACATAACATTTTCTAGAAAAAGTAAATTGGAAATGTTGCAATAATTTATTTATTAAACGATACGAGCAGTGCCTTAACACTTTAAAGAAATCTGAAAGTGTTGGTGCTACTCATATTTATTTTATACTGATATTTATTAAATATAAATTGAATAATTATGATAGCACCCATTGCTACATTCAATCGTTATTTGGGTCTTGCATGCAAGCTTGTGTGCGCGTGAGTGTGTGTGTGTATGTGTATGTGTGTGTGTGTGTGTGTGTGTGTGTGTGTGTGCGTGTGTGTGCGTGTGCGTGCGTGTGCGTGTGCGTTATAATTGAATGGCAATTTGTTGTGGCAATAAGTGCCAAGGGCTGTGTTTACTATCAATTTTTTGTTAACCATTTACTTTTTGTGATGTTCACATGCTTAATTGTTTTGTTTTGTTTGAAAATGAGTGATAATTTATTATTAATTTGCGATCCATCATCATGGGATTAATATTATGTTACAGTAAATTTACAAAACCAGTAAATTTGCAAATTTCCTGAAATGTTCAGTAAAATTGCGATCTTACTGTTTCACTCAGCGACTTTGCAAATTACCTAAAAATATATTCAGGAATTTGGAAGACCAGGAAATTTGCAACATTTATTCAAGTAACAATTCCAGTCAATCAATCGATATGTAAGCCAAGAAATTAAAACATATTACTGAATTAACATTACGAGATAACTGATTGCTTTCCTGAACATTTGCAAAATCCCTGAGTGAAACAGTAAGTTTGCAAATTTACTGAACATTTAAGGAAATTTGCAAATTTACTGGTCTTGTAAATTTACTGTAACATATATACGAAAACTTGTTATTCAGTAGAACACGACATGATTAGAGTTCTTGTCTTCTTTTACTTGCCATCTATTAAGAATGCTCTTTGTAATTTTATCACATCTGTGATGCTATTTCTTTTCTCTTTTGAACAATAATAAAATATTGATTTTATATTCGTACAGGTTCTTATAATACTGTCGCTGGTAAGTCTTTGTTTTAAGTCACGCTTTTTTAAGTTTATTTATTGTTTCTGTTTCTACGGAATGCAATTTGCATGAGCACGTTCTTTTTCTTTAAAAAAAAATCTTTCCTGTTCAAATTTTGTTGACATTTTAACTTGAAATTTGTGAATGGTTTTTTTTGACCGAGTTTAGCATTTTGTGTCTGATATGGATATGTATATATTGTTGTTTACGTTTTGCGTTATTGTCTTTTTTTAAATTTAATTTGTTTCTTGGCTCGATTGATAAAAAAAAGTATGATTTTTGTTGTTGTAACAGTTTCAGTCAGTTTGAATGTCATCTGCTTCAAAATCCTTCCATTCATTTTCCTCTTGTTGTTCTAATTCGGTGTTTCCCTCTCTCACTCCTTCTCTATTCTCTTCTCTTCTCTCTATCTCTCTCGCTCTCTCTCTCTCTCTCACCCCCCCTCTCTCTCTCTCTCTCTCTCTCTCTCTCTCTCTCTCTCTCTCTCGCTCTCTCTCTCTCTCTGAATTTCTCTTTCTCTGTCTGTCTGCCTGCCTGCCTGTCTGTCTGTTTCTCTTTATGTGTGTCTATGTGCTTGTATGTCTGTCTCTTCCTGTTTGTCTGTACAATATGTCTGTCTCTGTAAGTCTCTCTCTCTCTCTCTCTCTCTCTCTCTCTCTCTCTCTCTCTCTCTCTCTCTCTCTCTCTCTCTCTCTCTCTCTCTCTCTCTCTCTCACTCCCCCTGTCTCTGCAGGGCTGGGTGGGAAAAAGCTGCCATTGCTTATCTCATGTTCCCTGGTTAGATAAAATTTCATTTTCGTTTTTGTCTGTCTCTCTCTCTGTCTCGCTCTGTCTCTGTCTGTCTGTCTCTCTCTCTCTCTCTCTCTCTCTCTCTCTCTCTCTCTCTCTCTCTCTCTCTCTCTCTCTCTCTCTCTCTCTCTCTCTCTCTCTCTCTCTCTCTCTCTCTCTCTCTCTCTCTCTCTCTCTTTCTTCACCCTATGCATGATGTGAATGTCTGTGAGTGAGAGGGCATGGTGCAAAGAAGCTTTTGAAGCTTATCCATTTTTACCCTCAATAAAAAAATTCCTCTCTCCGTCTCTCTCTAATTGTGCCAACAAATAATATTGCATAAGACGATTGCGTATAGCGCAAGGATGATTGCATTCTCTCGTCGAATCATTTATGATTAGATCATTGAATGTCCGTCCATAAGAAAGAGGTGGAATGTTGACTATTGAAATTGAGCGTGATTATTTATTTGTTTATTTAGCTGTCGTATTATAATACACCCCCCCCCCCCCTGGGGA
Source organism: Phymorhynchus buccinoides (assembly GCA_017654935.2). Classification (NCBI taxonomy): domain Eukaryota; kingdom Metazoa; phylum Mollusca; class Gastropoda; order Neogastropoda; family Raphitomidae; genus Phymorhynchus; species Phymorhynchus buccinoides. Next base: position 24,736,690 of record CM065707.1, read on the forward strand.
TATCAGTGGGGGGAGGGGGGTGTCTTTCCTAAAACAATAGTGTCCCCACCATCTGGACGTTCTGTGCTTGTAACTTCCTCTGATTTGTCATTATCTTTGACTCTGCCTTTTCCCTTTGCTTACTGTCATCTACTATCTTTCTGCCTTATTGGAATGGTCCATTCTCCTGCCTTTTTTTCAAGACACCATTACAAAGATTGTCTCCAGCCGAAGACGGACATGAGTGGCTGGGCCTGACTATTATTTTCTTAGGCGCATAACGCACGGCAGCATGACGCATCTGCGCTGATATGGCAGGAAACTGTCTGAGCGATCGAAGAAGAAGGGGACGTATTGTAATAACAGCACGAGATGATTTCAAGACATGCTTTGTTTTGCTTGTTCATCTCTTGTTATTTAGTACCAGCACGATTTGACCCACCAGATCACGTGTCAAAATCACGGCTTTCACGGGTTTTCCCTCCCTCTTATAGCTGGTAAGAAATCTTGTTTCGACCAGGTTTGACTCCCATACAAATGCCCCCAACTTGAAAACGAAACATCATTTTAACGAGCAGCCTCAATTTCAAGTTGGGGGTATTTGTATGTGGGTCACAGCCACCCAGGAAAAAAAAACACACCAAGGGACTTAATCGTGGTGGGTCAGTGTTTCTTTAAGGATGTTTTGATTTGTTTCTGGATTAAAATGACAAGTGACTTCTGCTTCTTGTGTGCTTGTTGCTGACGTTACGAAAGTGGTGGGGGTTTTATTCTTGCATTCTTGCTGGTGTGTTTTGCATGCTATCAGTTTGTGTGTGTTTGCATGTCTCTGATCCTGCCCCGGCAATCCCGGTTCACATCCTCTCTCTCTCTCTCTCTCTGTGTTTTAAACAAAGTTTATTGACATAATAAATTGCAGTGTACACACATTATTTCATGACCACAACAAGCTATAAGCTTATAAGCGCACTCAAAAACGTTTCAGTTACAAACAGAAGGCTGCATCTCTCTCTCTCTCTCTCTCTCTCTCTCTCTCTCTCTCTCTCTCTCTCTCTCTCTCTCTCTCTCTCTCTCTCTCTCTCTCTCTCTCTCTCTCTCTCTCTCAATTTTGTATGCCTTTTTCTCTTTGTGTGCGCACACGCGCACATATGTGTATATGTGCCCTCGTGTGTGTGCGTGTGCGTGTGCGTGCGTGCGTGCGTGTGTGTGTGTGCATGCGTGCGTGTGTGTGTGTGCGTGTGCGTGCGTGCGTGTGTATGTGTGTGTGTGTGTTGCGCGCGTGCGTGTAGTCTATTTTAGTGTAGTGTTGTGTAGTGTGTCCAGACTTCGTCTTTCTATCTCTCTGTCTCTCTCAAACTGTTAATCACTGAACAATGTACCCCTCCCCTCTCTCTCTCTCTCTCTCTCTCTCTCTCTCTCTCTCTCTCTCTCTCTCTCTCTCTCTCTCTCTCTCTCTCTCTCTCTCTCTCTCTCTCTCTCTCAAGGATAGAGACAGAGTTTGTGGGGGGGGGGGGGGGGGGGAGTATAAAAGAGATAAGATAAAAGTGATAAGAAAATTATGATTACTAGCGCAACTCCGAGTTCCGGTAACGCCTAGTAACGGTAACGCCAAGTACTGGTAGCGCTGAGTACAGCAAATTTGAAGCGATTCAGTTAAGAAACGGCGGTGTTATAAGGCCCCGTTTCCCGTTGGCGCTGCTCTGAGAGTGACGCGCTCTCCCGGTACTCACATTTGCTGCCAGGCTTTACCCCTGCCACAGCAAGCCTGACAGCAAATTTGAAGCGATTCGGTTAACAAACGGCGGAGTTATTTGTGAAACGGTGAAGTGGCGTATATCGCGCGCGTTTCTGCATCGATTCGCTTCCGGTTTGGCACACGGATAGTCCCCGGCCCCGGTCATCTGCCTGTCAAATTCGAAGGCAATCGGCCCAGAAACGCCGGAGATACGGGCGCTGAGAGGCCGGCGGATGCGCGTTTCGCGCATTTGCGAAACCGCGCAAATGATACGGCCGCCTCGGTTGCCGTTGTCATCGCCCCGTTAGGGCTCACAGCAAATATGAAGCGATTCGGTCGAAAAACGGCGGAGTTATAAGGCCCGTTTCGTGTTTCAGACACACACACAGACACACACACACACACACACACACACACACACACACACACACACACACGGACACTTGGCTTATTACTATATGTGATGATGGTTTGCTTTTCTGTTGTTTTTTCACTTGTTATCTATACTCAATTGTTTATCATTATTTTGCTTTATTATGAATGTCATGTTAAATTAACCCTTGCATTGCCTCCATGTCATGAGGACCTGTTTTTGGTTGATGACATTAAACTTGTCCAGTGTCCTCTCTCTCTCTCTCTCTCTCTCTCTCTCTCTCTCTCTCTCTCTCTCTCTCTCTCTCTCTCTCTCTCTCTCTCTCTCTCTCTCTCTCTCTCTCTCTCTCTCTCTCTCTTTCTTATTCAGTTAATCCTCATTAAACATTTCAAGTTCAAATTCTCTCTCTCTCTCTCTCTCTCTCTCTCTCTCTCTCTCTCTCTCTCTCTCTCTCTCTCTCTCTCTCTCTCTCTCTCTCTCTCTCTCTCTCTCTCTCTCTGTGTGTACGCGCGCGCGCGTTTGTGAGCGTGTGTGTAAATGTCGTGCGTGAGTAAACTATGGAGACCATTCATACACTCTGTCTCTCTCTCTCTCTCTCTCTCTCTCTCTCTCTCTCTCTCTCTCTCTCTCTCTCTCTCTCTCTCTCTCTCTCTCTCTCTCTCTCTCTCTCTATGTACGCGCGCGCGCGTTTGTGAGCGTGTGTGTAAGTGCGTGCGCGTGGCGTGCAAGCGCATGTTTATGTATGTTAGTACGCCTACGCGCGTGCCTCTGTGTCACGACGTCCTAATTTAGTAGCCGCAACCTTCCTTTGAATCCTTCGCGTTATTGATTCGACGGATCATTTAGGCCCTGTCTTCAGCTTACCCAAACCCAAAGGGCACTTCGCCCCCACTACCACTACTTTTTCTTAGCCACAAATGTCACGAGCGTGCGTGTGTGAGTGAGTGAGTGTGTGTGTGTGTGTGTGTGTGTGTGTGTGTGTGCGTGTGCGTGCGCGTGCGTATGCGTGTGCGTGTGCGTGCGTGAGTGAGTGAGTGTGTGTGTGTGTGTGTGTGTGTGTGTGTGTGTGTGTGTGTGTGTGTGTGTGTGTGTGTGTGTGTGTGTGTGTGTGTGTGTGTGTGTGTGTGTGTGTGTTATTGTTAGTTAGAGATTGCCTTTACTACTATCGCTTTCTTCTTTTACTTTTTTGTCTGATATCATCAATGGTGAACAGACAATAATTAAATAAACCACTGAACTGAACTGAACTGTAGCCTATGTCTGTGTCTGTGTATGACTGTGACAGTGTGTGTGTGTGTGTGTGTGTGTGTGTGTGTGTGTGTGTGTGTGTGTGTGTGTGTGTGTGTGTGTGTGTGTGTGTGTGTGTGTGTGTGTGTGTGTGTGTGTGTGTGTGTGTGTGTGTGTGTGTGTGTGTGTGTGTGTGTGTGTGTGTGTGTGTGTGTGTGTGTGTGTGTGTGTGTGTGTGTGTGTGACAGTGTGTGTCTGTGTGTAAGTGTGCGTTCCTCCTCCACATGATCGCCATCACCATTACCCCCCACCCCACCCTATCCCACCCCCTTTAGTACACAGCTGATTGAACTGCGATCGATCCAGATCAGACTATCGATCTATATCATGAACCGTCGCCATCACCACACGCACAACCATCACGGTGATGGCTGGATTCACGTCCTGTTAGGCGTTTCGGTACGTCCTTGTCGGTGTTTAGGCGTACCGCTTACCGGTTCGTGGTCGCCACAGATCGGCAGTGACAACTGACAACTGACAAGAGACAGTTCTGAGCAGTGACAGTGGCTAGACGAGGCGGATCAGACTGACCTTTGATTAAGCTGTCAGCAAGTTTTGTCTTGTCTGTCTGTCTGTCTGTCTGTCTGTCTGTCCTATCAGCAGGTTTGTTCTGTCTGTCTGTCTGCCTGTCTGCCTGTCTGCCTGTCTGTCTGTCTGTCTGTCCTATCAGCAAGTTTTATCTGTCTTTCTGCCTGTCTGTCTGTTTGCCTGTCTGTCAGTCTGTCCTATCAGCAAATTTTGTCTGCCTGTCTGTCTGCCTGTCTGTCTGTCTCTCTGCCTGTCTGTCTGTCTGTCTGCCTGTCTGTCTGTCCTATCAGCAAGTTTTATCTGTCTGTCTGTCTGTCTGCATGTCTGTCTGCATGTCTGTCTGTCTATGTGTGTGTGTGTCTGTCTGTGCCTCCTCACTCTCTCTCTCTCTCTCTCTCTCTCTCTCTCTCTCTCTCTCTCTCTCTCTCTCTCTCTCTCTCTCTCTCTCTCTCTCTCCCCCCCCCCCTCTCTCTCTCGTCTCCCTCTCTCTGTCTCGTTTCGATCCGATTCTGGTCCCTACCCCCCCCCCCCCCCCTTCGCCCAATTGTGTCTAGAGGTTATAAGCCTGACGCAATAAACCATTCAAATTGTCAATTGTCTGTCTCTCCCTCTCTCTGTCTTTCTCTCGCTCGCTCGCTCTCTCTCTCTCTCTCTCTCTCTCTCTCTCTCTCTCTCTCTCTCTCTCTCTCTCTCTCTCTCTCTCTCTCTCTCTCTCTCTCTCTCTCTCTCTCTTCTGCTTGAGGGTCTCTATCTCTCTGTCTCTCTTTGTGTCTCTGTGTGTCTGTCTCTCTGTCTCTGTCTCTCTCTCTCTCTCTCTCTCTGTCTCTCTCTCTCTCACTCCCTCTCTCTCTGTCCCTCTCTCTCTCTATCTCTCTCTCTTTCTCTCTGATTCTCTCTCTCTGTCTCTGTCTCTCTCTCTCTCTCTTGGTCATACCAGGCAGCGGGATTTCTCCCTGCTCGTACCCCGTCTTTTAACTGCCGTGGGATTGTATCATCTTCATTGTGCCCCCAATCACTATATGTCCATGTCTCTATGTATCTATGTCATCTTCATTGTGCCCCCATCACTATGTGTCCCTGTCTCTATGTATCATCTTCATTGTGCCCCCATCACTATGTGTCCCTGTCTCTATGTATCATCTTCATTGTGCCCCCATCACTATGTGTCCCTGTCTCTATGTATCATCTTCATTGTGCCCCCATGACTATGTGTCCCCTGTCTCTATGTATCATCTTCATTGTGCCCCCATCACTATGTGTCCCTGTCTCTATGTATCATCTTCATTGTGCCCCCATCACTATGTGTCCATGTCTCTATGTATCATCTTCATTGTGCCCCCATCACTATGTGTCCCTGTCTCTATGTATCATCTTCATTGTGCCCCCATCACTATGTGTCCCTGTCTCTATGTATCATCTTCATTGTGCCCCCAACACTATGTGTCCCTGTCTCTGTGTATCATCTTCATTGTGCCCCCATCACTATGTGTCCCTGTCTCTATGTATCATCTTCATTGTGCCCCCATCACTATATGTCCCTGTCTCTATGTATCATCTTCATTGTGCCCCCATCACTATGTGTCCCTGTCTCTATGTATCATCTTCATTGTGCCCCCATCACTATGTGTCCCTGTCTCTATGTATCATCTTCATTGTGCCCCCATCACTATGTGTCCCTGTCTCTATGTATCATCTTCATTGTGCCCCCATCACTATGTGTCCATGTCTCTATGTATCATCTTCATTGTGCCCCCATCACTATGTGTCCCTGTCTCTATGTATCATCTTCATTGTGCCCCCATCACTATGTGTCCCTGTCTCTATGTATCATCTTCATTGTGCCCCCATCACTATGTGTCCCTGTCTCTATGTATCATCTTCATTGTGCCCCCATCACTATGTGTCCCCTGTCTCTATGTATCATCTTCATTGTGCCCCCATCACTATGTGTCCCCTGTCTCTATGTATCATCTTCATTGTGCCCCCATCACTATGTGTCCCCTGTCTCTATGTATCATCTTCATTGTGCCCCCATCACTATGTGTCCCCTGTCTCTATGTATCATCTTCATTGTGCCCCCATCCTATCCCCTGTCTCTATGTGTCCCTGTCTCTATGTCTCTATGTATCATCTTCATTGTGCCCCCATCACTATGTGTCCCCCTGTCTCTATGTATCATCTTCATTGTGCCCCCATCACTATATGTGTCCCTGTCTCTATGTATCATCTTCATTGTGCCCCCATCACTATTGTGTCCCCTGTCTCTATGTATCATCTTCATTGTGCCCCCATCACTATGTGTCCCTGTCTCTATGTATCATCTTCATTGTGCCCCCATCACTATGTGTCCCCTGTCTCTATGTATCATCTTCATTGTGCCCCCATCACTATGTGTCCCCTGTCTCTATGTATCATCTTCATTGTGCCCCCATCACTATGTGTCCCCTGTCTCTATGTATCATCTTCATTGTGCCCCCATCACTATGTGTCCCTGTCTCTATGTATCATCTTCATTGTGCCCCCATCACTATGTGTCCCTGTCTCTATGTATCATCTTCATTGTGCCCCCATCACTATGTGTCCCCTGTCTCTATGTATCATCTTCATTGTGCCCCCATCACTATGTGTCCCTGTCTCTATGTATCATCTTCATTGTGCCCCCATCACTATGTGTCCCCTGTCTCTATGTATCATCTTCATTGTGCCCCCATCACTATGTGTCCCCTGTCTCTATGTATCATCTTCATTGTGCCCCCATCACTATGTGTCCCCTGTCTCTATGTATCATCTTCATTGTGCCCCCATCACTATGTGTCCCTGTCTCTATGTATCATCTTCATTGTGCCCCCATCACTATGTGTCCCCTGTCTCTATGTATCATCTTCATTGTGCCCCCATCACTATGTGTCCCTGTCTCTATGTATCATCTTCATTGTGCCCCCATCACTATGTGTCCCTGTCTCTATGTATCATCTATTGTGCCCCATCACTATGTGTCCCCTGTCTCTATGTATCATCTTCATTGTGCCCCCATCACTATGTGTCCCCTGTCTCTATGTATCATCTCATTGTGTGTCCCCTGTCTCTATGTATCATCTTCATTGTGCCCCCATCACTATGTGTCCCCTGTCTCTATGTATCATCTTCATTGTGCCCCCATCACTATGTGTCCCTGTCTCTATGTATCATCTTCATTGTGCCCCCATCACTATGTGTCCCCTGTCTCTATGTATCATCTTCATTGTGCCCCCATCACTATGTGTCCCCTGTCTCTATGTATCATCTTCATTGTGCCCCCATCACTATGTGTCCCCTGTCTCTATGTATCATCTTCATTGTGCCCCCATCACTATGTGTCCCCTGTCTCTATGTATCATCTTCATTGTGCCCCCATCACTATGTGTCCCTGTCTCTATGTATCATCTTCATTGTGCCCCCATCACTATGTGTCCCCTGTCTCTATGTATCATCTTCATTGTGCCCCCATCACTATGTGTCCCTGTCTCTATGTATCATCTTCATTGTGCCCCCATCACTATGTGTCCCCTGTCTCTATGTATCATCTTCATTGTGCCCCCATCACTATGTGTCCCTGTCTCTATGTATCATCTTCATTGTGCCCCCATCACTATGTGTCCCTGTCTCTATGTATCATCTTCATTGTGCCCCCATCACTATGTGTCCCTGTCTCTATGTATCATCTTCATTGTGCCCCCATCACTATGTGTCCCTGTCTCTATGTATCATCTTCATTGTGCCCCCATCACTATGTGTCCCTGTCTCTATGTATCATCTTCATTGTGCCCCCATCACTATGTGTCCCCTGTCTCTATGTATCATCTTCATTGTGCCCCCATCACTATGTGTCCCTGTCTCTATGTATCATCTTCATTGTGCCCCCATCACTATGTGTCCCCTGTCTCTATGTATCATCTTCATTGTGCCCCCATCACTATGTGTCCCCTGTCTCTATGTATCATCTTCATTGTGCCCCCATCACTATGTGTCCCTGTCTCTATGTATCATCTTCATTGTGCCCCCATCACTATGTGTCCCCTGTCTCTATGTATCATCTTCATTGTGCCCCCATCACTATGTGTCCCTGTCTCTATGTATCATCTTCATTGTGCCCCCATCACTATGTGTCCCTGTCTCTATGTATCATCTTCATTGTGCCCCCATCACTATGTGTCCCTGTCTCTATGTATCATCTTCATTGTGCCCCCATCACTATGTGTCCCTGTCTCTATGTATCATCTTCATTGTGCCCCCATCACTATGTGTCCCCTGTCTCTATGTATCATCTTCATTGTGCCCCCATCACTATGTGTCCCTGTCTCTATGTATCATCTTCATTGTGCCCCCATCACTATGTGTCCCCTGTCTCTATGTATCATCTTCATTGTGCCCCCATCACTATGTGTCCCCTGTCTCTATGTATCATCTTCATTGTGCCCCCATCACTATGTGTCCCCTGTCTCTATGTATCATCTTCATTGTGCCCCCATCACTATGTGTCCCTGTCTCTATGTATCATCTTCATTGTGCCCCCATCACTATGTGTCCCCTGTCTCTATGTATCATCTTCATTGTGCCCCCATCACTATGTGTCCCCTGTCTCTATGTATCATCTTCATTGTGCCCCCATCACTATGTGTCCCTGTCTCTATGTATCATCTTCATTGTGCCCCCATCACTATGTGTCCCTGTCTCTATGTATCATCTTCATTGTGCCCCCATCACTATGTGTCCCCTGTCTCTATGTATCATCTTCATTGTGCCCCCATCACTATGTGTCCCTGTCTCTATGTATCATCTTCATTGTGCCCCCATCACTATATGTCCCTGTCTCTATGTATCATCTTCATTGTGCCCCCATCACTATGTGTCCCTGTCTCTATGTATCATCTTCATTGTGCCCCCATCACTATGTGTCCCTGTCTCTATGTATCATCTTCATTGTGCCCCCATCACTGTGTGTCTATGTGTCCCTGTCTCTATGTATCATCTTCATTGTGCCCCCATCACTATGTGTCCATGTCTCTATGTATCATCTTCATTGTGCCCCCATCACTATGTGTCCCCTGTCTCTATGTATCATCTTCATTGTGCCCCCATCACTATGTGTCCCCTGTCTCTATGTATCATCTTCATTGTGCCCCCATCACTATGTGTCCCTGTCTCTATGTATCATCTTCATTGTGCCCCCATCACTATGTGTCCCCTGTCTCTATGTATCATCTTCATTGTGCCCCCATCACTATGTGTCCCTGTCTCTATGTATCATCTTCATTGTGCCCCCATCATCTATGTGTCACCCTGTCTCTATGTATCATCTTCATTGTGCCCCCATCACTATGTGTCCCCTGTCTCTATGTATCATCTTCATTGTGCCCCCATCACTATGTGTCCCTGTCTCTATGTATCATCTTCATTGTGCCCCCATCACTATGTGTCCCTGTCTCTATGTATCATCTTCATTGTGCCCCCATCACTATGTGTCCCTGTCTCTATGTATCATCTTCATTGTGCCCCCATCACTATATGTCCCTGTCTCTATGTATCATCTTCATTGTGCCCCCATCACTATGTGTCCCTGTCTCTATGTATCATCTTCATTGTGCCCCCATCACTATGTGTCCCTGTCTCTATGTATCATCTTCATTGTGCCCCCATCACTATGTGTCCCCTGTCTCTATGTATCATCTTCATTGTGCCCCCATCACTATATGTCCCCTGTCTCTATGTATCATCTTCATTGTGCCCCCATCACTATGTGTCCCTGTCTCTATGTATCATCTTCATTGTGCCCCCATCACTATGTGTCCCCTGTCTCTATGTATCATCTTCATTGTGCCCCCATCACTATGTGTCCCTGTCTCTATGTATCATCTTCATTGTGCCCCCATCACTATGTGTCCCTGTCTCTATGTATCATCTTCATTGTGCCCCCATCACTATGTGTCCCCTGTCTCTATGTATCATCTTCATTGTGCCCCCATCACTATGTGTCCCTGTCTCTATGTATCATCTTCATTGTGCCCCCATCACTATGTGTCCCCTGTCTCTATGTATCATCTTCATTGTGCCCCCATCACTATGTGTCCCCTGTCTCTATGTATCATCTTCATTGTGCCCCCATCACTATGTGTCCCTGTCTCTATGTATCATCTTCATTGTGCCCCCATCACTATGTGTCCCTGTCTCTATGTATCATCTTCATTGTGCCCCCATCACTATGTGTCCCTGTCTCTATGTATCATCTTCATTGTGCCCCCATCACTATGTGTCCCTGTCTCTATGTATCATCTTCATTGTGCCCCCATCACTATGTGTCCCTGTCTCTATGTATCATCTTCATTGTGCCCCCATCACTATGTGTCCCCTGTCTCTATGTATCATCTTCATTGTGCCCCCATCACTATGTGTCCCCTGTCTCTATGTATCATCTTCATTGTGCCCCCATCACTATGTGTCCCCTGTCTCTATGTATCATCTTCATTGTGCCCCCATCACTATGTGTCCCCTGTCTCTATGTATCATCTTCATTGTGCCCCCATCACTATGTGTCCCTGTCTCTATGTATCATCTTCATTGTGCCCCCATCACTATGTGTCCCTGTCTCTATGTATCATCTTCATTGTGCCCCCATCACTATGTGTCCCCTGTCTCTATGTATCATCTTCATTGTGCCCCCATCACTATGTGTCCCTGTCTCTATGTATCATCTTCATTGTGCCCCCATCACTATGTGTCCCCTGTCTCTATGTATCATCTTCATTGTGCCCCCATCACTATGTGTCCCCTGTCTCTATGTATCATCTTCATTGTGCCCCCATCACTATGTGTCCCTGTCTCTATGTATCATCTTCATTGTGCCCCCATCACTATGTGTCCCTGTCTCTATGTATCATCTTCATTGTGCCCCCATCACTATGTGTCCCTGTCTCTATGTATCATCTTCATTGTGCCCCCATCACTATGTGTCCCCTGTCTCTATGTATCATCTTCATTGTGCCCCCATCACTATGTGTCCCCTGTCTCTATGTATCATCTTCATTGTGCCCCCATCACTATGTGTCCCCTGTCTCTATGTATCATCTTCATTGTGCCCCCATCACTATGTGTCCCCTGTCTCTATGTATCATCTTCATTGTGCCCCCATCACTATGTGTCCCTGTCTCTATGTATCATCTTCATTGTGCCCCCATCACTATGTGTCCCCTGTCTCTATGTATCATCTTCATTGTGCCCCCATCACTATGTGTCCCCTGTCTCTATGTATCATCTTCATTGTGCCCCCATCACTATGTGTCCCTGTCTCTATGTATCATCTTCATTGTGCCCCCATCACTATGTGTCCCTGTCTCTATGTATCATCTTCATTGTGCCCCCATCACTATGTGTCCCCTGTCTCTATGTATCATCTTCATTGTGCCCCCATCACTATGTGTCCCTGTCTCTATGTATCATCTTCATTGTGCCCCCATCACTATGTGTCCCTGTCTCTATGTATCATCTTCATTGTGCCCCCATCACTATGTGTCCCCTGTCTCTATGTATCATCTTCATTGTGCCCCCATCACTATGTGTCCCTGTCTCTATGTATCATCTTCATTGTGCCCCCATCACTATGTGTCCCCTGTCTCTATGTATCATCTTCATTGTGCCCCCATCACTATGTGTCCCTGTCTCTATGTATCATCTTCATTGTGCCCCCATCACTATGTGTCCCCTGTCTCTATGTATCATCTTCATTGTGCCCCCATCACTATGTGTCCCCTGTCTCTATGTATCATCTTCATTGTGCCCCCATCACTATGTGTCCCTGTCTCTATGTATCATCTTCATTGTGCCCCCATCACTATGTGTCCCCTGTCTCTATGTATCATCTTCATTGTGCCCCCATCACTATGTGTCCCCTGTCTCTATGTATCATCTTCATTGTGCCCCCATCACTATGTGTCCCTGTCTCTATGTATCATCTTCATTGTGCCCCCATCACTATGTGTTCCCTGTCTCTATGTATAACCTTTCTTGTACCCCTGTTTGTGTTTATTTAAACTGACCCCAAGCCTATCCCTAAGCCTATCCCAAACCCTATCCCTAGCCCTAACCCTAACCTGAAACCGTCTAATCCACATTTTGTTTATTTTAAAGTTACGGTATGTTATTAGATTGACACTTAATTGACCCTAAGCCTATCCCTAACCCTATCCCTAACCCTAACCCTAACCTGAAACCGTCTAATCCACAATTTGTTTTTTTTAAAGTTACGGTATGTTATTAGATTGACACTTAACTGACCCTAAACCTATCCCTAACCCTAACCCTAATCCACAATTTGTTTGTTTTTTAAAGTTACGGTATGTTATTAGATTGACACTTAACTGACCCTAAGCCTATCTCTAACCCTATCCCAAACCCTATTCCTAACCCTAACCCTAACCTGAAAACGTCTAATCCACAATTTGTTTTTAAAAAGTTATGGTATGTTATTAGATTGACACTTAGCTGACCCTAATCCTATCCCTAACCCTAACCCTAACCTGAAACCGTCTAATCCACAATTTGTGTTTAAAACGTTATGGTATGTTATTAGATTGACACTTAACTGACCCTAAACCTATCCCTAACCCTAACCCTAACCTGAAACCGTTAAGTTACGGTATGTTATTAGATTGACACTTAACTGATCCTAAACCTATCTCTAACCCTATCCCAAACCCTATTCCTAACCCTAACCTGAAACCGTCTAATCCACAATTTGTTTTTAAAAAGCTATGGTATTTATTAGATTGACACTTAACTGACCTTAAACCTATCCCTAACCCTATTCCTAACCCTAACCCTAACCTGAAACCGTCTAGTCCACAATTTGTTTTTAAAACGTTATGGTATGTTATTAGATTGACACTTAACTGACCTTAAACCTATCCCTAACCCTAACCTGAAACCGTCTAATCCACAATTTGTTTTTAAAAAGTTATGGTATGTTATTAGATTGATACTTAACTGACCTTAAACCTATCCCTAACCCTAACCCTAACCTGAAACCGTCTAGTCCACAATTTGTTTTTAAAAAGTTATGGTATGTTATTAGATTGACACTTAACTGACCTTAACCCTTTCACCGCCAGCCATCTTTGAGCCAAAAGTTCCGTTAAACTTACTTGCCTACAGAAAAGATTTTGTCTGTAATATTTTGGTATTTCTTTGTGACACATTAAGAATGGGGTCAATCCTTACTGCCCAAATTGAGGAACACAATATCATTGAATAACAGACCCTGATTTCAAGAGTTTTAATAACATGGGTGTTAAATAATTGTGGTGCAAAAATGCGACATTGGCGGTGAAAGGGTTAAACCTATCCCTAACCCTAACCTGAAACCGTCTAATCCACAATTTGTTTTTAAAATGTGATGGTATGTTATTAGATTGACACTTAACTGACCCTAAGCCTATCCCTAACCCTATCCCAAACCCTATTCCTAACCCTAACCCTAACCTGAAACCGTCTAATCCACAATTTGTTTTTAAAAAGTGATGGTATGTTATTAGATTGACACTTAACTGACCCTAAGCCTATCTCTAACCCTGTCCCTAACCCTATCCCAAACCCTATTCCTAACCCATAACCCTAACTGAAACCGTCTGAAATGAATGGACGGGGCAGATGAGGGCGCTTTTCTTAACATTTGCCGACGGGGGCATAATCTAGAGACGTGGACACATATACTATAGAGACGACATTGGAGACACATAGAGACGGGAGAACAAAGCTATTCCGCATGTGGTGCAGAAGAAAAGGGAGCTTATCGAGTGTATCCAGTCTTCTTCTCGGCAAAAAGCCAGAAGGCATGGCTCCCCCCCCCCCCCCCCCACCTGCGTGCGCATCTCGACCCTTCCAACGGAAGTGTCGCCATCTTAGTCCTTATTTGTGTGTAAACAGCATCGATCTGGCATTTTTCAAACAAAGTTACTGACTAAGATGGCGGTCTCCCATAATATGGCGCGCTCCTTGTGGCCGGATA
>CM065707.1:24753127-24755627 GCA_017654935.2 Phymorhynchus buccinoides
GTCCCCATCTTTATGTGTCCTCGTCCGATTTAACCCTTTCGCCGCCAGCCATTTTTCAGCAAAAAATGTTCATTGAACTTACCTGGGTAGAGAAAAGAAATTGTCTGCAATAGTGGGGATTCCTCTGTGACATGCATAAAGTAAGGCCTGTCCTTACCTCCCAAAATTATGAAAATAGGCTCTTTGGATAACAGAACCTGGTTTGAGGCCTTTTCGTGACATGGGTGTTAAATCATTGTGGTGCTAACATGCGACATTGGCGGTGAAAGGGTTAAACAAATGTGTTCCAAATTACACAATAAAGCAGAAACAACATTTCAAAAAAGAGTACAGCAAGCAAAACGGCTTATACATGGTACTCCACTAAATATTTTGGGATATGTAGAGACGGGGGCACAGTGAGGGTGACATATAGAGACGGGATATATTATAGAGACGGGGACACACTGACGGTGACACATAGAGACGGAGACACACTGAGGGTGACGCATAGAGACGGGGACACACTGAGGGTGACGCATAGAGACGGGGACACACTGAGGGTGACGCATAGAGACGGGGACACACTGAGGGTGACGCATAGAGACGGGGACACACTGAGGGTGACGCATAGAGACGGGGACACTCAATGAGGGTGACGCATAGAGACGGGGACACACTGAGGGTGACGCATAGAGACGGGGACACACTGAGGGTGACGCATAGAGACGGGGACACACTGAGGGTGACGCATAGAGACGGGGACACACTGAGGGTGACGCATAGAGACGGGGACACACTGAGGGTGACGCATAGAGACGGGGACACACTGAGGGTGACGCATAGAGACGGGGACACACTGAGGGTGACGCATAGAGACGGGGACACACTGAGGGTGACACATACAGACGGGGACACAACTGAAGGTGACGCATAGAGACGGGGACACAATGAGGGTGACGCATAGAGACGGGGGCACACTGAGGGTGACGCATAGAGACGGGGACACACTGAGGGTGACGCATACAGACGGGGACACTCTGAGGGTGACGCATAGAGACTGGGACACACTGAGGGTGACGCATAGAGACGGGGACACACTGAGGGTGACGCATAGAGACGGGGACACTCTGAGGGTGACGCATAGAGACGGGGACACACTGAGGGTGACGCATAGAGACGGGGACACACTGGGGGTGACGCATAGAGACGGGGACACAATGAGGGTGACGCATAGAGACGGGGACACACTGAGGGTGACGCATAGAGACGGGGACACACTGAGGGTGACGCATAGAGACGGGGACACAATGAGGGTGACGCATAGAGACGGGGATATATATGGAGAGACGGGGGCACAATGAGGGTGACACATAGAGACGGGGGCACAATGAGGGTGACACATAGAGACGGGGATATAATAGTGACGGAGGCACAATGAGGGTGACACATAGAGACGGGGATATAATAGTGACGGAGGCACAATGAGGGTGACACATAGAGACATAATAGAGACGGGGCACAATGAGGGTGACACATGGAGACGGGGATATAATAGTGACGGAGGCACAATGAGGGTGACACATAGAGACGGGGGCACATAGAGACGGGGACACAATAGAGAGGGTGACACAATGAGACGGTGACACATAGAGACGGGGGCACAATGAGGGTGACACATAGAGACGGGGATATAATAGTGACGGGGGCACAATGAGGGTGACACATGGAGACGGGGATATAATAGTGACGGGGGCACAATGAGGGTGACACATAGAGAGACGGGGACACATAGAGACGGGGGCACAATGAGGGTGACACATAGAGACGGGGGCACAATGAGGGTGACACATAGAGACGGGGATATAATAGAGACGGGGGCACAATGAGGGTGACACATAGAGACGGGGGCACAATGAGGGTGACACATAGAGACGGGGGCACAATGAGGGTGACACATAGAGAGACAATGAGGGGACACATAGATACGGGGATAGAGGGGGCACAATGAGGGTGACACATAGAGACGGGGGCACAATGAGGGTGACACATAGAGACGGGGGCACAATGAGGTGACACATAGAGACGGGGACACATAGAGACGGGGCACAATGAGGGTATAGAGAGATATATTAGAGACGGGGGCACAATGAGGGTGACACATAGAGACGGGGATATATTAGAGACGGAGGCACAATGAGGGTGACACATAGAGACGGGGACACAATGAGGGTGACGCATAGAGACGGGGATATAATAGAGAGACGGGGACACAACGGGGGTGACACATAGAGACGGGGACACAATGAGTGTGACGCATAGAGACGGGGATATATAGAGACGGGGACACAATGAGGGGGACACATAGAGACGGGGACACAATGAGGGTGACACATAGAGACGGGGACACAATGAGGGTGACGCATAGAGACGGGGATATAATAGAGAGACGGGGACACAACGGGAGTGACACATAGAGACGGGGACACAATGAGTGTGACGCATAGAGACGGGGACACAA
>CM065707.1:24760627-24763127 GCA_017654935.2 Phymorhynchus buccinoides
AGTAGTAGTAGTAGTAGTAGTAGTAGTAGTAGTAGTAGTAGTAGTAGTAGTAGTAGTAGTAGTAGTAGTAGTAGTAGCAGCAGCAGCAGCAGTAGTAGTAGTAGTAGTAGTAGTAGTAGTAGTAGTAGTAGTAGTAGTAGTAGTAGTAGTAGTAGTAGCAGCAGCAGCAGCAGCAGCAGCAGCAGCAGCAGCAGCAGCAGCAGCAGTAGTAGTAGTAGTAGTAGTAGTAGTAGTAGTAGCAGCAGCAGCAGCAGCAGCAGCAGCAGCAGCAGCAGCAGCAGCAGTAGTAGTAGTAGTAGTAGTAGTAGTAGTAGTAGTAGTAGTAGTAGTAGTAGTAGAGAGAGGTAGGGAGGGAGAAAGAGTTCATGTGCATGCGTATGAATAGGTCCGGATGCATTCGCATGTAATATTTTCCCAGTTGACCGTTTTATGTATCGGTCATCTGTGCCTGATCACTTTACAATGTGTGTGTGTGTGTGCGTGTGCGTGTGCGCGTGTGCGTGTGTGTGTGTGTGTGTGTGTGTGTGTGTGCGTGTGCGTGCGTGTCTGTATGTCTGTGTGTCTGTGACAAAGACAAGAAACAAGTCTGATCTACCACTTCCCTATGTCTAAACCTGAAGTGAAAACCTGTAATCGTCTTTCATTTATCTTTTTGTTTATGTCTGTTTTGTTTGTGTGTGTGGCTGGAGTGATTTGTGAGGTTTTTTTAATAATTCAGAATTATTGCCATGCGAATGAGTTAAGGAGAGTAGTAGTAGTAGTAGTAGTAGTAGTAGTAGTAGTAGTAGTAGTAGTAGTAGTAGTAGTAGTAGTAGTAGTAGTAGTAGTAGTAGTAGTAGTCGTAGTAGTAGTAGTAGTTGTTGTTGTTGTAGCAGTAGCAGTTGTGGTGGTCATGGTAGTAGTAGTAGTAGTAGTAGTAGTAGTAGTAGTAGTAGTAGTAGTAGTAGTAGTAGTAGTAGTAGTAGTAGTAGTAGTAGTAGTAGTAGTAGTAGTAGTAGTAGTAGTAGTAGTAGTAGTAGTAGTAGTAGTAGTAGTAGTAGTAGTAGTAGTGGTGGTGGTAGTAGAGAGAGGGAGAGAGGGAGAAAGAATTCATGCGAATGCGTATGGTTAGGTGCGGATGTATTCGCATGTAATATTTTCCCCGTTGACCGTTTTCCGTATCGGTCATCTGTGACTGACCACTTAACTTTGACCGTACGAACAATGTGTGTGTGTGTGTGTATGTGTATGTGTGTGTGTGTGTGCGTGCATGCGTGCGCGCGCGCACGCGCGTGTGTGTGTGTGTGTGTGCGTGTCTGCGTGTCTGTGTCTGTGACAAAGACAGAAACAAAGAGACGTTACACCTTGTCGACCACATTTTCCGAGGGTCATTATTTTCTCTTTGACCACTCCCCAGTCCATTGACTCGTTGACTTCACCCAAAGGGCAAGACTACCACTAACTACTAGTACCACTAGTACTACTAGTACTACCGGTACTAGCATGGCATGGTAGGGTTTAGGGTGTGGCCGTAGGATGAGGGACTAAAAATCAATACGCAGTAAGCCTACCCGATTGCTCATTATTGTATCTGCTTGTTTTCCACAGTGTCTCTGTCTCTCTGGCTGTCTCTGTCTATGCGTCTGTCTCCGTGTCTCTGTCTATGCGTCTGTCTCCGTGTCTCTGTCTATGCGTCTGTCTCCGTGTCTCTGTCTATGCGTCTGTCTCCGTGTCTCTGTCTATAGGTCTGTCTCCGTGTCTCTGTCTATAGGTCTGTCTCCGTGTCTCTGTCTATAGGTCTGTCTCCGTGTCTCTGTCTATGCGTCTGTCTCCGTGTCTCTGTCTATGCGTCTGTCTCCGTGTCTCTGTCTATGCGTCTGTCTCCGTGTCTCTGTCTATGCGTCTGTCTCCGTGTCTCTGTCTATAGGTCTGTCTCCGTGTCTCTGTCTATGCGTCTGTCTCCGTGTCTCTGTCTATGCGTCTGTCTCCGTGTCTCTGTCTATAGGTCTGTCTCCGTGTCTCTGTCTATGCGTCTGTCTCCGTGTCTCTGTCTATGCGTCTGTCTCCGTGTCTCTGTCTATGCGTCTGTCTCCGTGTCTCTGTCTATGCGTCTGTCTCCGTGTCTCTGTCTATGCGTCTGTCTCCGTGTCTCTGTCTCTGTGTCTGTCTTTTAGTCTGTCTGACTGGTTCAACAGGTTGTCTGTGTCTCTTGCCCCCACCCCCCTCTCTCTCTTCCCGGCCTCATGCGCGTGCGTGCGTGCGTGTGTGTGTGTGTGTGTGTGTGTGTGTGTGTGTGTGTGTGTGTGTGTGTGTGTGTGTGTGTGTGTGTGTGTGTGCGTGCGCGTGTGCGTGTGTGCGTGCGTGCGTGTGCGTTTGATTGATTTTATTTAAAGTATGTTCACACAATGTGATATTAGAAAAATGTGTGTGTGCGTGTGCGTGTGCGCGTGCGCGCGCGCGCGTGTGTGTGTGTGTGTGTGTGTGTGCGTGCGTGCGTGCGTGCGTGTGCGTGTGCGTGCGT
>CM065707.1:24780627-24785627 GCA_017654935.2 Phymorhynchus buccinoides
GGCCGCTATCTAGCAATATTTCCAGTGCTTCTTTTGTAAGGAGTATGGAGAACATTTCTTAGGGCGCCGTACACACATACGCGGAAGTTCCGTGCGGACCCTCATGCCCAATCCGTAAAATAAATCCCCCAAAATCTGGAAGTAAGAAATATGAAGGAGTGTGTACGTTACTCGCGGAAACTCGTGCGCAATCCCGTCCGGGTTCACATTAGACGCGTAAGTTCTGTACAGAAAACATTCTGATCGCTTCTCGGCCTTTTGGCTAAGACAGTGATTCAGGAACATAAATTTTTGTTTATACCATGGTTGGTTGGTTTGTTCAGCCCGTCGTACATGGCGAAAGCCGATACGCGACGTTAAACTGAACTTCCATCCGTACAGAAAACCCTAAATAAGTGGAAGAAAGAAGGATAAAAGTGTACGCATATAGGGGAAATTCGGACACGTGCACAAATATTTTCCCTTCTTCGTTTCGGTTGTTTATGGATTGCGCACGGGTTTCCGCATGGAACATCCGCTTATGTGTGTACACGGCCTTAATGTATGGGGTTTCAGTACGGAACTTGCGCATTGCGGATGTAAATCAATACAAGCCCTTACCCGCGCGAGGCAAAACTAGATTCCCCCCCCCCCCCCTCCCCCTTTAATTGACAAAGGGAAGTAAAAATGAGGCACTAAAGTGATTTCTCAAGGTTCCCCTAATACCTAATACCTAACACCAAGGTTCGACCAGAATGAGAGACTTAGTGCGATTTTTCTCACACCAGAGGGCATGACGCTCGTGTGGGGCTAATCCTCTCTATATTATTAGTTGGGGATAAAGAAAGAGAGAGAGACAGTGAGTGGTCCTACCATCACTCTCTCTCTCACTACGCCCAAGTAAGAAAATCGCGTGATAAGCCCCTAGTGCATTGACTGCCCTCTGGCGTGAAAAATATCGTCATAGGTTGACCATTAAGCGCTCATTTTCTTCCCCACTCCCAGAGGGAGATGGAGCGAACCCGTAAAATAAAAATTATTAGTCTGTGTTTGGGGAGCAAAACGTAAGCTGATACGGTAGTCATGAGCTCGCCTTAAAGGGGCACCCTGACGGATGGTTTTGTGGGTAAGAAACACGTCGAGATCACCATGAAAACACCCTTTACAGAGATTGCAACACTCACTTTGCTCTGGTTTCCTAGAAATCAAACCGTCAAATCGACGATTCCTCCTTGGCGGAGGTGCTGGGGAGTCAAATTCTTTCACCCAAAGAGAAGGCGTGTGCCGTCTCTTTTCTAATGGCCGCAATATCGTTTGCACGAATTTTCGCAATACAAGCCTTTTTATTTTATTGTTTAAAAATGTTATGCAGTTTATCTAAAGGAGTTTAGCTCACAACAAAGAAAATAGATCCAATTTGTGTGTTTTTACTGCACTACAAAAAAAGAAAACGCTTCAACCACAATGAGTGACCTCCACCCACCCCATCCAAAATGGCTACTCCGGCATCTCCGCCAAGGAGGAATCGCCGTTTTGACAGTTTAATTTCTGGGAAACCAGAGCAAAGTGAGTGTTCCGATCCTTGAAAAGGCTGTCTTTCTTGTGACATCGACGTGTTTCTTGCAAAAACTCATCTGTCAGGGTCCATCTTTAAGGTTAACACGAGTAGAAACGTGTGAATTCGAAGAAACTGACGATACCATACGCTAATTTACGTGTTACTACCCATGCTAGCTGGTTAAGACGCAGTTTAGCTTACCGTACCTGGGTTCCTGACGCACCACGATTAAGTCCCTTCGTGTTTTTTCTTGGGTGGCTGTGACCCACTATGCAAATGCCCCCAACTTCAAATTGTGGCTGCTCTTTAAAAAGATGCTTCGTTTTCAATTTGGGACATTTGTATATGGGAGTCGTTGTTGTTGTTGCTGCTGTCTTACCCTGGCTTAAAGACTCCAGGGATCATCCCAACAGCCGAAGCACTTGAACACTATAGTACAAATGCAACAGCTAGGGATGAGAATATTACGTGTGTGACCGTTTTTGATTACCCCGCCACATGGGCAGCCACACTCCGACTTCAGAGGATGTATGGGAGTCAAACCAAAATTTCTTACCAGCTATAAAAGAGGGAATACACGTGAAACCCGCAGTCCCATATGACTTCGGTCGAGAGGACGTAAAACATAAACTCGTCCGAAACCCGTGGATTTGACACGTGACCTGGTGGGTATTTAAGGCGTTCGCCTGCCAATTCGTTGCACGAGTGTCTCGGTATCAAATTCGGAGTCTCTCTGTCCTGTCTTTCCAGTTCCACGGGATAATTATATGGAACTGAATGCCAAGTCCTTCCGTGCTCTTTATTTACGCGTGTTAAAACAAACCCACACACCATGACAGTGAAAAGTTCTTAAAACTCAGAGAGAAATCCCACTGCCTGGTATGTACCAAATAGATAGCTAGTTTTCCCGAGTCCACCCGCCTCCACACCCCCATAACCCCACCCACCACCCCAATAAAAAAAAGGGTGGCGCTACACGGCATCGTCGCACTTTCAAGTTGGAGCAGCCCGAAATTTACAGAGACACGTCTCTGAGATTAGTAATAAAACTAAAAGTAAACCAAAAAACAGCAAAAACAAACAAAAAATAACCAAGTTAATATCCAAAAGTAATAAAAGCCACTTGAGTTAAAACAACAAAAAGTCAACTATAACGGCACAAAAGCACACAAGACAACACAGATATGTTGGTACTCATTGATATTCTATATTATAAAATGCTTACATTGGCATGCGCGCGCGCGCAAACGCACGCACACACACACACACACACACACACACACACACACACACACACACACACACACACACACACACACACACACACACACACACACACACACACACACACACGTACGCAAGCACCCACCTACCCACACCCACCCCCACCCCCACACCATTTTCCCGCGCGCGAGCTTCTTTCCATCCATCGATTTTCTTATTTAATTTGTACCTTACCTTTCATTTCCATTCCTGTTTGTTTCTCTTCTTCCTGTGGGCCTTGATAGAAATGTCGATTAAAGTCCCCCACCTTCTCTTCTGTTTCTAGCACCAACAACAACAAAACAAAACCTAGAGTACTTGCGTAAACTGACCCAGTCGCGACACACGCTTGCACCCCTAACCCTAACCCTAACCCTAATCTCAACCCAAACCCTTAACCGCTAACCCGATTTTGCCCAAATTCGAACTTGTCCAAGCTGTTGACCCCTCGTATCCACCTGTAAATTGTCATGTTGATATATCCAAGCGTTCTCGAGCTATCGCTGTCCCAGACAAACAGACGAACAGACAGACAAACAAACCTTTGGTTTTTTTGTTGAAACACACTGATAACTCTATGTGAGGCCATTTTACACCGAAATATGCATTTTGAGCAAATTTAAACAAGGACGGACGGACGGACCAAGTGAAAACAATACCAGTCTCAAAACAAAAACAAAAAAACAATACCAGTCTCGCTTCGCGACTGGTAATTAAGTCAAAGGGTTGCTTCACATTCGAAGACAATTCAAACATGTTCTCATTCCTTTCCTTCCTTATAACCTTTTCCCTCTGGGGAAAAAAACCGTTTTGCGTGTACGTCTGAATATGGATTCAAAGTGTGTGTTTTTCGGTTGTTTTATTATGTATTTTGTATTTCGCATAAATGTTTTTTTTTGGTTTTTTACGTTTGTTGAAATATCAGTGGGTTTTTTTCTTTCTTTCAAAAAAATCTAAACACTGTTTCTCTTTTATATTGATGCGTAATTTATCTTTTAAAGATTATTTTGTCTTTTGTATTATTTGCTTCAGCATTTCCTATTTTCTTTCTTTCTTTCATTTTTTTCCCTTTCTTCCTTTATTTTTTTATATTTTTGTTTATTTCACTTTCCGTTTTCCCTCCCTCTATTGCGTTTTACCTATCCGCCATTTTTTTTCTCCAATTCTCTTTCCGCTTACATGTTTTTGTTTTTAACGCGCAAGAGCCGTGGTGCAATTCGTTATCTATCTACAAACACCCATGATAGGTACTGGTAACGCTACGAACAATACAATCTTTAACCCGTTCACCGCCAGCCATATCGTAGCGGTGCCAGAGCCGATGAGGTGAGGTAGCAGGTACCAGAGCCGATGAGGTGAGGTAGCAGGTACCAGAGCCGATGAGGTGAGGTACCAGGTACCAAAGCCGATTAGGTGAGGTACCAGGTACCAGAGCCGATAAGGTGAGGTACCAGGTACCAGAGCCGATTAGGTGAGGTACCAGGTACCAGAGCCGATTAGGTGAGGTACCAGAGCCGATGAGGTGAGGTACCAGGTACCAGAGCCGATGAGGTGAGGTACCAGAGCCGATGAGGTGAGGTACCAGGTACCAGAGCCGATGAGGTGAGGTACCAGAGCCGATGAGGTGAGGTACCAGGTACCAGAGCCGATGAGGTGAGGTACCAGGTACCAGAGCCGATTAGGTGAGGTACCAGGTACCAGAGCCGATGAGGTGTAACCGAGGCGTGGTTACCGCTACACCTATCTGCATTAATTAAAAAAAATCGGGACTTTACTGGTTTCGTACTGCCTCCGGGCATTGCCTCCAGTATTGTTCCCACCATATTTGTATTTACAAATGTCCCATATGTGTCTGTTTCAGACCAAGAGGACGTAAAACTCCATTTTCGGCGGTCACCGCCAGCCATTTTCAGCGAAACTTTCCATTAAATTTACCTGGGTAGAGAAGAAAATCTGTCTGTAATATCGTTGGGGATTCCTCTGTGACCTATTTAAAGTAAGGCTTATCCTTACCTCCCAAAATTAAGAGAGCATGGTCTTTGGATAACAGAAACCTGGTTTGATGCCTTTTAGTGACGTGGGTGTTAAATCATTGTGGTGCAAAATTGCGACGTTGGCGGTGAAAGGGTTAATTTCCTGTCTCGTTGTTTTTGTAGTTACGCTAGTCTTGTGTATATTTTTTTAAAATATAAATCTCGAG
>CM065707.1:24790627-24793127 GCA_017654935.2 Phymorhynchus buccinoides
AGTAGGATGACCGGTATTGTTTTGTCTGCTCATGTTATTGGATTTTTTTGTTTCATGTTTTTATTCCATTTCAATTTTGTGTAAAGCGCCCTGTAGCCTACATAGTAGGATGGGCGCTATATACATTTTCCTCATTATTATTATTATTATTATAAAGAAACTCCGAAATATTGAAATGAAGTATATTTTTGAAAATATGTGACAGTGCATGGGAAAACCAGACATAATGGCATTTTGGCATAAATTAATATTTTAATTTTTCATGGTGGAGCAAATATTCCTTGTTAATACACAGAAAACCGAATTGAGTTATCTTGTCTAGTTTTTATTTTATGATTATTTGAAGTTTGGCTTTCGAAATAGATCATTTGCAGAAATTGGGCATAGAAGATACAATTTTGCCTCTTTGTTTCTATTGACTTGATTTAGAAAACAATCAAATAAACAAAGAAATCATTCAAAATTGTCTTTCATTACTATTGATTTGGGCCAAGATGACTATTTGTATGGGCCGAGATGATTATTTGTATGGGCCAAGATGACTATTTGTATGGGCCGAGATGACTGTTGGTGTGGGCCATTTTTGCCTCTCGCATTATGTTGTAAGCTTCTCATGTAATCACTTTCAATATTGTATGATGATATTTAATCGCAAGGTGATTTATCTCCTTGAGACCTCTGCTGACCTTGACCTTTGACCTTACGTTTTCAATTTCTCGGAAACGATATATCTCATGAATCGAAGAACATAATCACTTCTTTTTTTTAGAGGGGGGGGGGGGGGTGGTACCTAGAGTTGGTGAGTCGCATGAATAAATTAAGACCATGCTGATCTTGACCTTGACATTTTTATTTCATGAAACAAAATAGGCAGTTTTGTTGTTTTAGTGGCCATATGTTTCACATCTTTCCAGCAACAGTTCCACAATTTGCTTAGTGGGTACATTGGCTTAAAGGGATGTGGGATGTTGAGTAGGTATTCGTTCGTGACCTTGACCTTAATCTTTGACCCTGGGCATGTTGATTTGTTGTCTCGACTATCGTTTTATATTTCGCTTCTTCTTTTCTTTGCAGTTACAGTCGCCGAACGTGCTAATCGGGTGGATAGTTGGTCATTAATACCTTTCAGATAATAATTTTAAAAAGTCTTGTATTAATGACCTTGAAAATCTTGACTTGAACTTAAATTGAATAAGGGGAAGAAACTTCTCATAATTAACTCCCTTTTACCAAAGTTATTTATGGCACCTATTCGCCTAGCAAAGTGAAAGTAGTTGCCACAACAATACAGACCCAACTTGGGGATGAACTTGGATCTGTATTGTTGTGGCAACTATTTTCACTTTGCTAGGCGAATAGGTACCATAAATAACGTTGGTAAAAGGGAGTTAATTACGAGACGTTCCTTCCCCTTATTCATTTCACTATATCCTCTCTCTTAGCCTCACTATTTCATATTTGTTGAACTTAAAAGTTACCATTTTGTCTGTCTGGGCTAGATATCGTGAACTGCTGCACAGAGTTGCTTCTAGTTTTGTAGAGTGATGTATTGCACGGATAGACCTGTCTTGTCCTGTCTGTCTTGTCACAGTTTCCCTGAGCCTGCATGGGTGCATTCACTTCCCCTACGGGTTGATTGAATAGTTGTAGATAAATTGAAATTCAGTTATCTCTTTGCAGGAGGTTTGCATTGTTTGCCAATGCTTTCTTACCCACTCGTTGAACCCCAAGACTACGAGTAGAGAGGAAAGTCACATTGGCTCTTTGGTAATTCCACGTAGGTAATCATATGTGAACTAGCACCACGAAAGGGACATTAAGTGTCAAACTGACCATTCAGAGAAAATTATCGATTTGAACACTTCGGACAATCGTCTTGCTAATCATACAAGAACCATTCTTGTATCGTTTTCCGTTCCAGAGTTATGAGCATTTAAAGTTAGTAGGGTGAGCATCAGCCATTTTGAGAAAACACAGTTTAAACTCTAGCCTTGCTGAAGACAATGCACTGACCGGCTCGTTTTAAAGCACTTATAGGACCATTTAGAGATCATATACAAATATTGTCCTTTATAAATATGAAAGATAAGATGTCAGAGAACATAAAAGTACCCTTAACTCAAAATTGACAAACTAAGATATTTTTGACTTTGCAAGCCTGTTGTGAGAAACTAGCCCAGCGACTTAATGTCCCTTTCGTGGTGCTGGGTCACAAATGAATGCCACGTGTGCATCGATTATTGAGAGGGGGGAAACACATGGTGCTGTCTAACTATGATACCATTAATCAGTTGAACCCAAGAACTAAAGTGACTATACTGTCATCCCAGCACAAAACGTGTGATGGATGCTAGGTGCTACAGGCAGCCAGTCAGGGCCGGATCTAGGGGTGGGGGGGGGGGGTGCTTTGGGTGCTGCAGCACCCCCCTCGGCTGTCAACGCTCTTAAGAAGTTCTGTTCTGAGCTCACAGGAGATACCACAAAACAGTTTTAAAATGTT
>CM065707.1:24800627-24805627 GCA_017654935.2 Phymorhynchus buccinoides
TTGGGGGCACACAAAATCAATATTAAATACTTGTAGCGGTGCCATAGCCGATGAGGTTTAACCGAGGCGTGGTCACCGCTACAGCTATCTGTATTAATTTTTAAAATCGGGACTTTACTGGTTTCGTACTGCCTCCGGGCATTGCCTCCAGTATTGTTCCCACCATATTTGTATTTACAAATGTCCCATATGTGTCTGATTCAGATCAAGAGGACGTAAAATACCATTTTCGTCGTCGTCGTCGAATTTGGGTGCATTTGAAAAACAAATAGTATCTCATATCAGACCTGGCATTGCAGTACCTCCAGGATCTGCTCGGTTGATGGTTCGTCCCTATGTGATATTTTGCAGCCGCGTAGATATAAAACCTAACTTTCTTCAATTTGGGGGCATTTGTATGGGAGTCCAACCTGGTCAAAACAAGATTTCTTACCAGCTATAAGAGGGAAAACACGTGAAACCCGTGATTTTGTTTTAGGCATCTTACGTTAACAAAAAACTAAAAACGTTACTTGTGACGGTGAGGCCGATGAGGTTTAACCGAGGCGTGGCTACTGCTACACTTATCTGTATTGTTAAAAATTCGGGACTTTACTGGTGTTGCACTGCCTCCGCGCATTGCCTCCAGTATCGTTCCCACCATCTTTGTATTTACAAATGTCCCATATGTGTCTGTTCCAGACCGAGAGGACGTAAAGCACCATTTTTCATTCATTCATTCACCCGTGATTTTCTCTCTCTCTCTCTCTCTCTCTCTCTCTCTCTCTCTCTCTCTCTCTCTCTCTCTCTCTCTCTCTCTCTCTCTCTCTCTCTCTCTCTCTCTCTCTCTCTCTCTCTCTCTCTCTCTCTCTCTCTAGTCTCTCTCTCTCTCTCTCTCTCTCTCTGTCTCTCTCTCTCTCTCTGTCTCTCTCTCTCTCTCTCTGTCTCTCTCTCTCTCTTTCTCTCTCTCTCTCTCTCTCTCTCTCTCTCTCTCTCTCTCTCTCTCTCTCTCTCTCTCTCTCTCTCTCTCTCTCTCTCTCTCTCTCTCTCTCTCTCTCTCTCTCTCTCTCTCTCTCTCTCCCTTGCTCGAATGGCAAAGCAAATCGATGATGCTTTTTAGTTTCATATAAGCAAGAGAATTAAAATAAGCCTCGAAAGGAGTCTCCTGTCACGCCACCAGAAGGGCGCGTTGTGAAGAGTGTAAATGAACGCAAAAACGACGAGCAATAAGAATCGACGAAGGAGGATATTAAAGACTGCGGTAAATGATAGTAGGGCTGGTGGGGTTGGGGGATGGGTGGGAAAGGGACGGTAGGTTGGTAGAGAGGGAGGGAGAGAGAGAGAGAGAGAGAGAGAGAGAGAGGAGAGAGAGAGACATACAGAGAGAAAGAGAGACAGAGAGAGAGAGACAGAGAGAGAGAGACAGAGAGAGACACAGAGAGAGAGAGAGAGAGAGAGAGAGAGAGAGAGACAGAGACAGAGAGAGACAGAGACAGAGACACACAGAGAGAGACAGAGACAGAGAGAGAGACACATAGAGAGAGAGAGACAGAGAAACAGAGATAGAGAGAGAGAGAGAGAGAGAGAGAGAGAGAGAGAGAGAGAGAGAGAGAGAGAGAGAGAGAGAGAGAGAGAGAGAGAGAAGCATGGGGGTGGGGTGGAGTGGGTTGGGTTGAAGGTGCCAGAACCGTCACAGACAGGAGTAAAGCAAGGTTCTGACATTCCACGTCAGTTGGCTCTTGAGACAGTAGAGGGGGTCGAAGAAGCGTGAAAAGGATTTGGCTGCAAATCTGTTATCTTTGGCGGCTCCCAGCCTGGACATTTTCAGGAGTCTGAATGAGTGCTACCACTGCCACCTTTCATCCATATTACCGGTCTATTGTGTGCGTTGTTTTGTGATTCTATGTTTGTGTGCTCAACCATCAAATGCATTAAGGAGGCACTTTAGCCCCTGGAAGTGATCAAACGTTTCTTCTTCTTAATTAATAGACTGGATTAAGAACAAACAAAAGCGGGACTGTGAGAGAAAGCAAGGTTCAAAGTAGCTGACCAGTGGTGGTGGTGGTGGGTGGTCAGGTGACGTCATGTCCAGTTCGGGTACGGATGAGGGTGGGGGCTACAGTGGCGACGAGGCGGACAATGAGGAAACGCGTACCGGCGCCCCCACCCCTGTACCGGCAGACCCCGAAGATTCAGATTCAGAAAACAACGAGAAAGTGAAGGAGAAAGGTAGTAAGAAGGACCGAGACTCTTCAAGACCTTCTTCGTCTTCTTCTTCTTCGTCGTCAAGGTCTTCATCCACCAAGGAGAAAGCGGAGAAGAAGAAGGAACAAGAGAAGAAGGAGCAAGACAAGAAGGACGATTATTCTCCGAGGTCCCCTTCTCCTTCTTCGGATAAAGAACGTCCGTCCACAGCCAAGAAGAAGTCTTCAGACAGTGACGGTGAGAAGGCCGAAGATTCAGATTCCAAAGAGAAAGAAGAAACACAGCGAAGCAAAAAGGACCAGGATTCGTCAAAATCCTCCTCTTCGTCAGACAAAGAACGAAAGAAGAAAAAGAAGAAAGAGAGGTCTAAAGACAGCGATAGTGGCTCGTCCCACGACGGCTATTCTTCAGAAGAGAGCCAACCTCCGAAAAGCAGCACCCCGAAACCGAAACCTCCTCAACAACCACAGTCCGGGACTTCTCGTTCAGGCACTAAGCCATCCGTCAGACCCTTTTCCTCTGCAGCCGTCGCCCGAAGCGGCGCACCATCAACTGCCACTACCCCTGGTCAGAAACCTCGCGCGGCAACCGCCACCGGGGCTAGAATGTCCAGCGCTATCTCGGCCCCGTCTCGATCCCGCCCCGCCACATCCCGCACAGGCCCCCGGTACGGATCGCTCCCTCCTCGCCGACAACCCCCTCTCTTTACGACCCCGGCCACTGCTAGAAAAGTCAACGAGGAAGAACTGGACGACATTGTTGGCAGAGTCACCAAAGCCACCGTCGCTAGTCGGGGCGGGGTGGACATCCGTAAAGAGCATGACTGGACCTACCGACGTCCCCAGAGCCGTAAAGTCGACGACGGTCAGATGGACGACATCGTTGGTAGAATCACTCGCCCAACAGTCGCCAGTCGGGGTGGGGTAGACCTGGCGGATAAAGACTTCACCTACATCCAGACGCCTCGCTTGAAGACTCTTCCTATCATCCCCGGGCTGGATCGGAGGTACCTGGGTCTTCAGAGCGTGCGTCGGACCCAGATGGATGACATGGTGTTCCGCCTGACGAAGATGACCACCGCCTACAGCGCCAAGTTCGCCCCCAACAGGAACGTCTACGTGGACCTCTCCCCTGGGGCACACATGGTGAACAAGAGCCGCGGCCCTCCCCCGTCAGCTTGGGTTTAGGCTTAAAGGACCCCTGTGAACGCTTTTTTGTGAGAGTCATTGTGGTTTAAAGGATCCCTGTGAACGCTTTTTTGTAATAGTCATTGTGGTTTAAAGAACTCCTGTTAACAACTTCTTTGTTACTGTGATTGTGGTTTAAAGAACTTCTGTTTGAACAATTTCTTTGTTACTGTGATTGTGGTTTAAAGAACAACTTCTTTGTTGCTGTGATTGTGGTTTAAAGAACTCCTGTTAACAACGTCTTTGTTACCGTGATTGTGGTTTAAAGAACTCATGTGATCACTGCTTTGCTACTGTGATTGTGGTTTAATTATTTGTTACTGTGATTGTGGTTTAAAGAACTCCTGTTGAACAACTTCTTTGTTACTGTGATTGTGGTTTAAATAACTCCTGTGAACACTTGGGGAAGAACTGAACGTCAAGTGCAAAGTGACGTTATTTTATTCACAAGAGACAAAACAAAACTACCGGATATTTCGGCGAATGCCCCTTTATCAACATAGACAAACAAGAAAACAGCAAACAGCAAATATAGCAAAAAGCAGGCAACAAAAGGAGCACAAAAAAAACAAGATCAAAATATAATTTAAAAAAATACTTCCCCTCTGCAGTCCAATGCGTAAATGATCTACTGTGAACAAGTTTAAAGAATTCAAGTTAACGCTCCTTTGTTGCTGTGATTGTGGTGAAAAGAACTCATGTCAACTGTCTTTTTCTGTGAACGTGATTAGGCTTAAAGGGGCACCCTCACGAGTGCGTTTTTGTAAGAAACACGTCGAGACCACCAGGAAAACACCCTTTACAGAGATTGCAACACTCATTTTCGCTCTGGTTTCCTATCAATCAAACCGCGTCAGATCGGCGATTCCTCCTTTTTCGGAGATGCTGGAAGTCAAATTCTTTCACCCAAAGAGAAGGCGTGTCAGTCTCTTTTATAATGGCCGCCAAATCGCTTGCACAGAATTTCCGCAATACAAGCCTTTCTATGTTTTTCAAAAAAAATGTATACAGTTTATCTAAAGGAGTTTCGCTCACAACAAAGGAAATAGCTCTTCTTTTTTTGTTTTACTGCACTACAAAAAAAAGAAAACGCTTCAACCACAATTAGTGACATCCACCCACCCCATCCAAAATGGCTACTCTCTCCGGCATCTCCGCCAAGGAGGAATCGCCGTTTTGGCAGTTTAATTTCTAGGAAACCAGAGCAAAGTGAGTGTTCCGATCCTTGAAAAGGCTGTCTTTCTGGTGAATTCGACGTGTTTCTTGCAAAAACTCATCCGTCAGGGTGCCCCTTTAAAGCTCACTTCTCTTCTTTCTGGCTGCGATTTAATAGAACTCCTCTTAGTACATTTTTTGTTACATGGATTATGGCTAAAATAACTCTTCTTGACATTTGTGGTTTTTTTACCGTGGAATAACTTGGAAAGAAACGTTTCTTTGTCATTGTGATTGTCTGGTTCAAATAACTCCTGTTGACAGTTTATTTTCGTTACCGTGATAAGGTTTATTGACACTAAAGGACATTTCTTTGTCTTTGCGATATTCGTTTAGGGTTAGGGTTAGGGTTAGGGTTCAACAATCGTTGAACAAAAGTTGACCATTTGTTTTTACCGTGAATAACTTGAAATG
>CM065707.1:24823127-24833127 GCA_017654935.2 Phymorhynchus buccinoides
CTTCTTCTTCTTTATCTTCTTCTTCTTCTTCTTCTTCTTCTTCTTCTTCTTCTTCTTCTTCTTCTTCTTCTTCTAACTAATGTTGCTTGCTTATTTCATGTTGATTATTGATGTGTTGCTGTGTCTTATGTGTATGATGTTTATTTGTTTGTATTTATTAGTGTTTACATGTACAGCCCTTTGAGCTCCCTGCAAATGTAGTAAACCGCTATTTTTAACATTCCGTTCTTCTTCTTCCTCTTCTTCTTCTTCTTCTTCTTCTTCTTCTTCTTCTTCTTCTTCTTCTTCTTCTTCTTCTTCTTCTTCTTCTTCTTCTTCTTCTTCTTCTTCTTCTTCTTCTTCGTGTTATACATCTTCTTAATGTTTATGTTCTTCTTGCTGTTGTTCTTGTTCTTCTTGTTCTTCTTCGTCTTCTTCTTCTTCTTCTTTCTTTCTTTTTCTTCTCCTGTTTTGCATGCTTCGCCCTCTGTTTGTTTTCCCCTCTCAACCAATTCTGATCTCTGAAATATGTATTTTGTCAGGCAACTTAATATTGATATTTTTGCCTTACCATGTTATTACATGTCGTTGGTCGTTCTGAACGTATTCCTTGTGTGGTTAACCCTTTCACCGTCAGCCATATTTCAGCCAAACAATTCCATCAACTTTACCTGGGTAGAAGAACAAAATCCATCTGCAGTATTGGGGATTCTTCTGTGACGTATACAAAACATAAGGTCTACCCTTACTTCCCCAAACTAAGACAATAGGGTCTTTGGATAACAGACCCCAATTTGTGGCCTTTTAGTGAGATAGGTGTTGAATCACTGTGGTGCTAAAATGCGACTTTGGCGGTGAAAGGGTTACATAAATCGTCGCAAGGCTTCGGTGAACTCTCTGACAGATTGTTATGCTGGGCGTGTGATCGTGAATGCATCTTAGGCTGTCAACACGGGTAGTAGTATGTACTTTAGGCTAAACAGCCAATCGGTTCGGGAGTGGTGTCTAATGTACGTACAACTACCTACCCGTGTTGACTGTCTGAGACGCATTCATGAATATACGCCCAGGGCCTGTATTCACGTTGAGATAGCATGAGACGTAGCATCATGCTAACTTAGAAGCTCTTCCAAAAGTCCTATTAAATCCTATAGGACATTGGAAGAGCTTCTAAGTTAGCATCATGCTAAGTCTCATGCTATCTCAACATGAATACAGGCCCAGGCCTATTAATAATACACGACGTTATTTATTAGGGGCCTACTCATGACACTATTTACGTAATTTGCGTGTACGTATATTCTGTACTGACCATGGACACTTGTTTTTGTTATATTGAGATTTTGGATTTTGTATTGTAATATTTCATATATTATTTCATATCAATGATGTTATTAACGTTATTTGCGCGTAGCAGGACTCTGTACTGGCTATTGGCACTTGTTTTTGTTGTATTGAGATTTTGTATTTGTATGGTAAATTTTACATATGATATTTTTTTTCTTTTAAAAACAAATGACGTTATTATCGTGATTTGCGTGTAGCAGGAGATTGTGCTGGTTGTTGACACTGTTTTCGTTGTCGTTTTGAGATTTTGTATGTGAATGGTAAATTTTACATATGATATGTGACCTAGCACCACGAAAGGAACATTGTCAAAATGACCATTCTGAGAAATGTATACCTTTAAAACTTCAGACAATTCTCTTTGTATTGATACAAGAACCATTCTTTTATCTTTTTCCGTTCCAGAGTTATAAGCATTTAAAGTTAGTAGGGTGAGCGTCGGCCATTTTGAGAAAACACAGTCTAAAGTCTAGCCTAGCTGAAGAAAATGCATTGACGTACTCGTTTCAAAGCACTTATAAGATCATTTAGAGACCATATTAAATATCGTCCTTTATAAATATGAAAGATAAGACGTTAGAGAACACGAAAATACCCATAACTCAAAATTGACAAAATATGAGATTTTTTTAACTTTCCTAGCCTGTTGTGAGAAACTAGCCCAGCGACTTAATGTCCCTTTCGTGGTGCCGGGTCACATATGATTTCATATCAATGATGTGTATCAGGATTTTGTTTTGACTATTGGCCCTGTTTTGTTCGTTTCTTTTTGTATGTGTGTGTGTTGCGATTTTGTGTTGTTCTGTTGTTGTTTTGACAGCGACGATTCGGGTTTCAATTGTATCTTGTCTGATTCTATCGCAGTTCTAAAGCGTGATCTTTGTAGAGTGCGTGTCCAAATCTTGCAGCCAATCATCAGCTCTTAAAACTAGAGTTGAGAACCGGTTCAAAAATTCGAACCGGTTTTAAACCGGTTTTCCCTCTTCGAACCGGTTTTATATAACCGTTTTTTTTTAACCAGTACTCGCATCACTAGTTTCACCTATGCAAACACATATTTATTTGTCAGAATATTCACACACGCACGCTCGCACGCGCACACATACGCACAATAAAGAAACTTATGACTTATGACGCACACACACTCAACTCAACACTCAGTCAAAGTCAAACTAGAAACAGCTACTCTTGGTTTACAAACACCCAATCTGCGCTGAGAATCAGTGTTGTTTTTCTATGTAAAAAAATGCGTTATTCTAACAAAAAATTACTTTCAGTGTGCGGTTAATAAAACCGGTTCACAACAACTCGAACCGGTTTTTCGAACCGCGAAAGTTTTGCACCGGTTTTTCGGTACAAACTGGTGTTCCCCACCACCTCTACTTAAAACCGCCTCACACTATCCAAGTTTTTTATTTGTGAACTATATTTAGCTACTTGTGGTGGGGGCGTCCCAATGGGACTAATCCCGCTCGGACTAATACCCCTCGGACTAATCCCAGTCGGACTAATCCCAGTCGGACTAATCCCAGTCGGACTAATCCCAGTCGGACTAATCCCAGTCGGACTAATCCCAGTCGGACTAATCCCAGTCGGACTAATGCCGTTCGACCTAATTGCTTTGATTTGCATAGCTTTTCCCATTCGGTCTAATGTCTTGAAAGCATTTGTATCATTGCATTTCTGCGTACCCAGGTATTCCTTGTTTTCCAGATAGGCTATGGATAGGTTTAGGGATAGGGTTAGGGATAGAGTTAGGGATAGGGATAAGGTTAGGGTTAGGGTTAAGAATAGGGTTAGGGCTAGGGTTAGGGGTAGGAATAGGGGTAGGGTTAGGGTTAGGAATAGGGTTAGGGATAGGTTTAGGGTCCATTTAGTGTCGACATACACAAAAGATAAAATTTGATTTTAATTAAATTTTTAAATTATTCTTTTATTTTGTAATAAATTCGTCGAAATTACTTTACTGTTTATTATTATTTCTTACACTGAACGTATGTATGTAGTCCGAGCGGTACAGATAAAATGTTAGTCCACACGGGATTAGTCCCAGTGGTAGGCCTATGTGGTACGTCCGCCATGACTGTCAGCGGTGTGATCAAAAGAGTAGTCCGAGCGGGATTAGTCCCAACGGACCCTCCCCTTGTGGTCATATGCCGCCTTCACTATCAGCAAGCATCGGCTGTATCCCCACAAATGCCTGAGTGAGTTGGAAATAAATGGTGCAGTCGCCAATTCTATCCGACCTGGGGGCGTTTCACAAGGGCCAACGTTACGTAGCGTGAGCGCAAATCAGCAAAAACGGTCTAAGAAACGCCCTTCGTTTGCCGATAGTTCGCGTGGCGTTTTGTTCTTGCCAAACACCGAGCAAGCGGCGAACTCTCCGGAACTAGTAGGGGGTTAATACATTTCTTGTTGTTGATTGGTCCATTAAAGTTTGTTTAAAATAATAATTTTTGTGGACCAATCAGACAAGAGCTTGTAATATTCTTCCGCAAACGTTTTCTAGAGTGTTTCTTTGGCCCCCGTTTGGCGTAAGCGTTATTCGCGCGGCGACCGTTATTTAGAGAAACTCGACCCAGGTTGGAAGAGTTTCATCCAACCAAAATGTGTATTTGTGATTTTTACTCGCTCTATCAAAAGAAAGGACAACTGTCAAAAGGTCACAACCTTTTTCATCCGACTTGGTTGGTTAGTGTGAGTAGGCTTTTAAAGGGGCACCCTGACGACTAGGTTTTTGCAAGAAACACGTCGATCGAGATCACCAGAAAAACAGACTTTACAGAGATCGGCAACACTCACTTTGCTCTGGTTTCCTAGAAATCAAACCGTCAAATCGGCGATTCCTCCTTGGCGGAGATGCTGGAGAGTCAAGCCATTTTTCACACAAAGAGAAGACGTGTGCCATCTCTGGTTGAAGCTTTTGGCCGCCTTTTTTTAGTGCAGCAAATCGTTTGCAGCTATTTTTTTGCAATACAACTCCTTTTTATAAATTTTAGATAAATTTTATACAGTTTATCTAAAATAAATAAAAAGGCTAACAAAGCGAAAATTTCGTGCAAACAATTTTTCTAAACTGCAGGCTACCAAAAAAGAAAAGAGACAACCAAAAGCCTTCTTTTCCTCCAAACAAAATTTGACTTTCTCCGGCATCTCCGCCAAGGAGGAATCGCCGTTTTGACGGTTTGATTTCTAGGAAACCAGAGCAAAGTGAGTGTTCCGATCCTTGAAAAGGCTGTCTTTCTGGTGATCTCGACGTGTTTCTTGCAAAAGCTCATCCGTCAGGGTCCACCTTTAAGTTCAGACGTTGTTACTGTTGGAACGTGGGTCGTTTGTTGATCAGATAGATATGCCCATCGCGTTTCATGCTTAGATAATGATGATGCATGTATGAAGAAAGTCAAGTCAAGTCAAGTCAAGTCAAAAATCATCTTTATTGAGGGTCAAAAAATAAGCTGACAAAGCTATTTTTCACCCTGCCCTCATAAAAAAATACA
This sequence comes from Phymorhynchus buccinoides, assembly GCA_017654935.2. NCBI lineage: Eukaryota > Metazoa > Mollusca > Gastropoda > Neogastropoda > Raphitomidae > Phymorhynchus > Phymorhynchus buccinoides. The sequence continues at coordinate 24,827,951 of CM065707.1, forward strand.
CATCAATCAAAAATCTTATGAAAAAATAACATATTTACAGGAACACAAAACATAGAAAACATTATGAACAAGTTTAGGCTGTTTAATTTAGTGCCTGTAAGAAAGATTGAGGTTTATGGTTCTGATTGTTCGTTCTTGTTGTTGTTGTTCTTGTTATCGTCGTGTTCATCGTCGTTGCTCTAGTGTTATTATTGTTGTTGTTGTTCAAGAAATACAGACATTAATGTCCGTACCATTCGTCTGGTATGGCTCTCACCAATATGACTGTGATGGCCGTGCAAGATACTTGAAGGTTTTTTTGGGGTTGTTTTAACCGAATTAGTCACAAAGAGGAGTACACATATTTTAGCCACTCTTTTATTTGCCTATGATAAATAGCCAACACGTTTCTTTAATCTTAAAGACCCACCACATCCATCAGTGAAAATCGCGTTTCCCTCTCTCGCTTAGCATCTTCATAATTTCAAATGCCTCAAATGGCCCTTTGACCCAGAGATTTTTCTCTCTCTCTTATTTGGTAAGAAATCTTAGTTTGAATTTCTAGTGTGACTCCTATGCAAATGCCCCCAAATTAAAAACGAGACAGAGACTTTGAAGAGCAGTCTCAATTTGAATTTGGGGAATTTGTATGTGGGTCACACCTACCAGAAAAAAGGGACTTAATCTTGCTGGGTAGGTGGGTCTTTAACAACTACCATTATACTTTTCTTTAGCAAACATTTTCATCGATTAGTTAATAACAATTACTGTCAGTACTTTGTAATCGCTCAGTCAATCTTGTCGTATTCTGTGAACTCCATCTAACTGTAAAATGCGAATGCGAAATCGGAAATGAATGTCAAACCTTACTGCAAATCACAAACAAATTTACAAAAAGGGGGATAATTTCGTTATCTCCTCTCTTGGCCTCACTATTTCATTCTTTAAATTTACAAAAAGGTTTTGTTTCAAGCATCTGCAAACCCTTTCAATGGAAGGCTAAAGTGACCAAACACATTTAAAGACTAGAAACGTGCTCTAATGAAATAGTATCCTTATAAGTACCCCCCAAAAATTACAATATATCTTTCAATCAAATGCTTGAAAAATGCATGACGTCGGTGACATTCACAAACCTCGTATCTCGATTATTTTTTTTTTTGGGGGGGTGAGTTATATACATAGTCAGTTCTTTTAATTTTCCCCGCCACCTTCCACCAAAAGCTCGTATCTCTAACGACTTTCTATCTGGGGTAAACGAGATTGTGAACATAGAAGAAAAACTCGTAAGTCCCAAATTCAGATCTAGTTAAGGACAAAACCTCGTATCTTCGTTCTTTTCAAGTCTAAAAAAACCGTGTTCAGTAATTTTAGCAGAATGCAGGACTTAACTCGCAATATCTCAAACAACATATTCATCATAGTTAATCAATGAGTGGCCAGCGCAGTTACTTTTTAAAACAGTTAAATTCGTTTTTCTCAAAACTACCAACATTGAGATATGAGGTTTGTGAATGTCACCGACGATGAGTACAAAAATGGATTGACCAAACATTAGCAAATGAAAGAGTTACAAATGTCAATGTTTAAACGAAATTCTCTCCAAATGAAAAAGAGCGCGTCCTACAAGATTTTTCAGTAATGAGTGAAAACAACGAGTTCAAAATTAATGTTTAATGGAACACCAACAAAGTTCTGTCTTTTCAAAAAGCCATTTTGTTTCTAACTTCTATAGCATTCAAAACAATAGAAAAAAAAAAAAAGTTAAGGCTGTGGTGTAAATTTATTCGGCAAATATTTCGGGCTACTGCCCTTTGACCATGCCTGTATCCTAATTGTTTCTAACTTTGATAGAAAACTATATGTCAAAAGCTATCCTACATAATAGTCAACTCAATCACTTCCTTCCGCATAAATACATGCGATATGTGACGTCATCATTGAGGACGAATCGCCTAACTGTATGCGGGAGAAAATACAAAGCTGTCAGCTTGAAGAATTCACTTCAGTTGAAGTAAATCTGCGTGCACGCCATAATTTGGTCATTTCTAAATTCGTTTCGCTCCCCTAGACCACATGTATGCATATTACTTTGCGTTTGTAGTGGTTTGCAGTGGGGAAACCGATCTCTGTAAAAGTCTTCTGGCAAATGTTAAGAAAAGCTCCCTCCTCTGCCCCTTCCATTCATTTCAGACGGTTTCAGGTTAGGGTTAGGGTTAGGAATAGGGTTAGGGATAGGGTTAGGGATAGGTTTAGGGTCAGCTTAGTCATCAACTTTTGTTTGTGTGTGCATCTGACACTAAACCGACCCTAAACCTGTCCCTAACCCTATCCCTAACTCTATCCCTAACCCTATTCCTAACCCTAACCCTAACCTGAAACCGTCTAATCCACACACACACACAAAATGATGGTGTGTTATGAGATTGACACTTAACTTACCTTAAACCTATCCCTAACCCTATCCCAAACCCTATTCCTAACCCTAACCCTAAATGAAACCGTCTGAAATGAATGGAAGTTGCAGAGGAGGGAGCTTTTTTTAACATTTGCCAGTCTTTCTATAAAAAGTCAGAGCTGCCGTTTCCCTATATGCCCCACATGGTCGAAAGGCCAAAGAGGGCGTAAAACATTATTTCTTCCTTCCCTATTGCTAATCCTGCAGTAACAACCTGTACTCCTCTTTCATTTCTATTTTCGATTATTGCCCGTTTGGGTTGTGTGGGTATGGCTGGAGTGATTTGTTGAGATTTGTTTAATCATTCAAAACCATGCGACTTCTACGTTCGCGGCTTAAGGGTCTGCTACACTACATACGATTCGCTTTCAATGCGATGCGATTGTGACGATGCGAGTCATGATTGACGTGAAGTTCATGCATTTGGGTCTACTTGAGTATAGTGAATTATTTCTATACCTCCCCGTGGGGATACCGGGGGGTCTTTCGTAAAAATAGTCCCCCCCCCCCCACCTTCTGGAAGTTCTGTGCTTGTAGCTTTCTCTAATCTGCCACTCTCTTTGACTCTGCCTTTTCCCTTTCCTTTCTATCATCTACTATCTTTGTGACTTTTGCCCGCCCCCGCCCCTCCCCTCCCCCCCCCCCCCCCCCCCCCCCCCCCCCCCCCATTCTCCTGCCTTTTTTTCAAAACAATCTTCCAAATAATGTTTCTCCTTTGAGCTCCTCCGAAATCGGAATGTGTCGGCTGTTACGCAGCGGGGAGACCAGTGAAAACTGAAAACCGGACACATACGTACCTTACCCATTATGGCCATAAGGCCTGGGAACGCAGAAGAAGAAGAAGACGAAGAATGTCTGGACGGAAGTGTTTCGCGAGAATCGTGACTCACGTCGTCGTCACAATCGCATCGCATTGAGATCGGATCGTGTGTAGTGTAGCGGACCCTTTTAGTGTAATGGCTGCGGTGCGGGTTGCGTGGCTAGCATCATTCAGCTTCCTGAATCTTTTTCATCATGATTACGTTTTCTCTCATCTCAATGTCTTTCAGTCCACGCAATAATGTTCTTCTCTTTCTGTCACATTTTATTTCCTGTTTTCTCTCCATTTCTTCTTCATTCATTCTTTCATTTCTTCCTCCTCCTCCCCCCCCCTCTCTCTCTCTCTCTCTCTCTCTCTCTCTCTCTCTCTCACTCTCTCTCTCTCTCTCTCACTCTCTCTCTCTCTCTCTCTCTCTCTCTCTCTCTCTCTCTCTCTCTCTCTCTCTCTCTCTCTCTCTCTCTCTCTCTCTCTCTCTCTCTCTCTCTCTCTCTCTCTCTCTCTCTCTCTCTCTCTCTCTCTCTAGGCGTGGCCTAAAATCTTTATCCTTGAAAAATAAAGTTCAGGTTTTCAAGTTTTCAAGTCTTCAAGTTCTCTCTCTCTCTCTCTCTCTCTCTCTCTCTCTCTCTCTCCTCTCTCTCTCTCTCTCTCTCTCTCTCCTCTCTCTCTCTCTCTCTCTCTCCTCTCTCTCTCTCTCTCTCTCTCTCTCTCTCTCTCTCTCTCTCTCTCTCTCTCTCTCTCTCTCTCTGTATTTATGATGTTTTTCTCCCCTCATTATTCCCTAGTTGTTGTTATTGTCTATTGGGGTTTTTTTTAAAGCTAAACTCAATTTGACAGGAATCACAGAATATCAGCATGGATAATTTATTAACGGTTTGATAACATTCGGATGAGACGATAAACCGAGGTCCCGTGTGCCCATGCACTCAGTACACGTTAAACCCAGTGGCAACGAAAAAGTTGTCATTGGGTCAAACATTTACACACACACCCCGCCCCACACACACACACACACACACACACACACTCACACACACTTCCTTCCTCATCAGTCACACAAAAATCGCATGCAAAAAAACAAACCAATGGGTGGCGCGCCTCTGGCTGCAACGCTCTCTCCAGGTGGGAGCCTCCAGGAGCAACCCGAATTTCATAGAGACGCCTCTGTGACTATAAAGTACCTAACCAAAAACTCTAGCCACTTTTTTTTCCATTCCTCTCAAACTTTGTTTTATGCGTCTTTGATTGATTTGTATGGAATACTTGTGAATAATATCTACATGATTACAGTACATAAAGGAGAAAAAAACTACGGAATGTGTCTTTTGTTATGGATGCTTTCATATTGTGATTACTGTTCGGTCAAGAGTCAGGAATAAAATTAGGTACTTTGTTTGCATGAATATACGAGATTGTTATTGTTATTATGCGTATGAATGTGAATCTAAAAGTTGGTTTCTTTGTTGTTGTTGTTGTTTTCTAGCAACTTCTCTATAGCTCAGACTTGTGTTGTTGTTTTGTTCATGCATGGTACATGTTCCAGACCGGAGGACGTTAAGCAGATTTTCATCGTTATGCGCTTATTTTTACCCCCTTTTTTTTACTTTTACTTATTTACGGATAAGGGCATGAGGTTTCCGCGTCTAATGTGTGTGTGTGTGTGTGTGTGTGTGTGTGTGTGTGTGTGTGTGTGTGTGTGTGTGTGTGTGTGTGCGTGCGCGCGTGTGTGTGTGTGTGTGTGTGTGCGTGTGCGCGTGTGCGTGTGCGTGCGTGCGCGTGCGTGTGTAAGTTGCTGTACATGCACGTTTCTTCAAAGCATAACGCCTTCTTTCATTTACTAACCAGCACCTTGACCCCTTTCAGTTTGCCTATAAAGCCCGCAGAAGCACCGATGATGCCATCCTAACACTTCTTCACAATGCC
>CM065707.1:24861369-24863869 GCA_017654935.2 Phymorhynchus buccinoides
AACAACCACTAGCGTTCGTTGCTTGTTGGTTCCCGAGCGAAGCTTTGGGAAGTCTTGTTTTTGTTTCACCCGTCCGTCCGTGCGTGCCTCCGTCACGGTCCAGACGTCCGCGTTACCTTGAAAACTGTTCAGTCTATTTTCAATCACTTTTAGTGTGCAAGTTATGGAGGATGTTACTTATCGACTGATTGGCACTAGTTATATTTCAAGGTCAGGGTCATGCTGATTAAGGGATTCAACCCCCCCCCCCCCCCCCCCACCCCCAAAAAAACACTTACGCCCTTTCATCGCTAGCCATTCCTCAGCCAAAATTTACCATTAAGCTTACCTGGGTAGAGAAAAGATTTCGTCTGCAATATTGGGGATTCCTCTGTGACATGCCTAAAAAATTAATAGGGCCTATCCTTACCTCCCAAAATGAAGAACATAAGGTCACTGGATACCAGACCCTCATTTGATGCCTTTTAGTGACATGGGTGTTTTTAATCATTGTGGTGCCAAGAGACGACAGTAGCGATGACAGGGATTAGTCGCTGATATCTCACGAAGTTTTGCATGTATTTTAATGCACGGTACACAAAAGGTCCCATGCAAAAATAATAACCATGCTGACCTTGATCTTGAAGTTTGACCTTGAAAACGTAAATTTCTTCTTGTGGCCATATCTTTCACATTGTTGGACTTACAATGTTCAAATTTGGTGTGCAGATGCATTGGCTTACGTTCATTACGAATAGTAAATACAAGAAAGGTCAAGGTCACAACGGTTGTAGTCTGCAATAGGACCATCTGTAACCAGTCATCTACAACCACGCATTTTTGAGACATTTAGAAGCTTGATGGTGATTCCGATCGAGTATCCATCAAGGTCAAGGTCAAGGTCAGCATCGAGGGAACCTTGCTACCACTCGGCGACTCACGTGTTTAGTAGTTTGGTTGGTCAGTTGTTTGTTGTTGTTGTTGCTGGTCTGTGGACAAAATTAATTTTGAAAATCATTGCAGATTTTCGGTTTCCTTGTTTCGATCGCTCAGACATGTTTCCTGTCAATTATGAGCGCAGATGCGTCATGCTGCCGTTATGCGCCTAACTAAGAAATAGTTAGGCCCAGCAAGTCCGACTTCGGCTGGAGGAAATCTTTTTGAAAGTGTTTCTTGAAAGAAAAAAGAGGCAGGAGAATTGACCGGTCGGCCTAAAGCAGAAAGATTGTAGGTGACAGTCTTTTTCTTCTGTTCTTCTTCTACGTTCCCAGGCCATATGGCCATAATGGGTAAGGTACGTATGTGTCCGTTTTCAGTTTTCACTGGTCTCCCCGCTGCGTACAGCCGACACATTCCGATTTCGGAAGAGCTCAAAAGAGAAAAGTTATTTGGAAGATATTTTTTTAGAAAAAAGCCAGGAGAATGGGCCAATAAGTCAGAAAGATAGTAGATGAAAAGGGAAAAGTCAGAGTCAAAGAGAGTGGCAGATTAGAAGAAGTTACAAGCACAGAACTTCCAGAAGGTGGGGAAACTATTTTTACGAAAGACCCCCCCCCCCCCCCCTCCGGCATCCCCACGGGGAGAGACTCGACGTGGAGGGGGCGGAGTATAGAGGCGCGAGGCATCCACCCACTGCCTCGGTAGATGACAGTAAGCAAAGGGAATATAGCCAGAGTCAAAGAGAGTGATAGATTAGAGGAAGTTACAAACACAGAACTTGGGGGAACTATTTATGCAAAAGACACACACCCCTCCACCACCCCAGTATCCCCACGGGGGAGGGGGGGGGGGGCGACTACACTGTAAAATAAACCTATCCGTATGTTTCCCAGAATCACGTGAGAGGCCCCCTAAAGAACAAGACTTGAACAACGCTTCGGTCACCAAAATGGCGTCGGCGGAACCGGAAGGAGCTTTAACGGAATTGGCTGTAAGTAGGCTACAGTGTGCGCATGCCTATGTGCGCGATGCTCTAAGAGATGATAAACTACAATAATAGGATTAGATATGTGGAGCATTGATCGAAGTTGGATGATCAAATTAACAATTTATATGTTGTGTGTGAGTGCGCGCGCATGTGTGTGTGTGTGTGTGTGTGTGTGTGTGTGTGTGTGTGTGTGTGTGTGTGTGTGTATGAATTATTGCTTTAAAGATTGCTGTTAAAACAGTTACTTGAATACATGTTTTCTTTCATTTCAGGCATTATGTTTATAAGTTTTGTTTCTTATCCTTTCGTTCGCCGTTAGTATGTTTTTGTTATCTAATGCACCCCCTTGGCATTAAGGCTGTAAAAAGCTATTGTCAATAAAAACGTCCAGCGTCCAGTCTCCTCTCTCTCTCTCTCTCTCTCTCTCTCTCTCTCTCTCTCTCTCTCTCTCTCTCTCTCTCTCTCTCTCTCTCTCTCTCTCTCTCTCTCTCTCTCTCTCTCTCTCTCTCTCTCTCTCTCTCTCTCTCTCTCCCCCCCCCCTCTCTCTTGTCCACCAATGCAAAACGTCACGACACAACACAATGTTAACAACAT
>CM065707.1:24868869-24878980 GCA_017654935.2 Phymorhynchus buccinoides
ACACACATCTCACACACACTCTCTCTCTCTCTTCTCTCTCTCTCTCTCTCTCTCTCTCTCTCTCTCTCTCTCTCTCTGTCTCTTCCCTCTCTCTCTCTCTCTCTCTCTTGGACGGTAGGTAGCCAGCGCTGGTATAATACTGAACATCTGGGATCCTGTCCTTAACAAGAGTCGGGAGAGTGTCCGAGAGTGTTTCAGACGATACAGAGAGATGAGAGACAGGCAGATTGTTTTTAGGTTTGTGTATAAACATATAAAGCTGTCCCCCCTCTATCTCATGCAATGTATTTAGGAGACATCCCGGAGTCCTGGCAGAGGATACAGAGGATCTAGTCTCTTAAAAGACAAAGAGAAATAGAGGAGATTTTATTTAGGGAGGTTTACTATGGCAATGTCTTGTTGCTGAAGTGAAACTTAATGTCATCCGAAAAAAGAAGCTTGATATCATTTTGTAGTGTTCTGATACTTTGACTAATAATTTAAGAACTGTCTGTCGCATGACTCTCTCTCTCTCTCTTAAAATGAAATCTAATTTCTATGTTTTGTCTCCCCCCCCCTTACAAAAGAATCTTTCATTTATTTTTATTTTATCTTCCTCTGGCTCTATCTCTTCAAGATCTGTGTACCCCCATGTCAAATAGCATGTCTCCTTGCTGATGACATTAAATAATTCATTTGTCTCCTTTGAAGATTTGTCTCTCTGTCCCGGCCTCTCTCTCTCCGCCTCTCCTCCTCCTCCTCTATCTCTCTCTCTCTCTCTGTCTGTCCCCTCTCTCTCTCTCTCTCTCTCTTCCGGTCTCTGACTCTCTCTCTCTCTCTGTCTCTCTCTCCCTCTCTCTCTCTCTCTCCTCTCTCTCTCTCTCTCTCTCGTCTCTCTCATCTCTCTCCTCTCTCTCTCCTCTCTCTCTCTCGCTCTCTCTGTCTCTCTCTCCTGCTCATCTCTCCCTCTCTCTCTCTCTCTCTCTCTCTCTCTGTCTCTCTCTCTCTCCTCTCTCTCTCTCTCTCTCTCTCTCTCTCTCTCTCTCTCTCTTCTCTCTCTCTCGTCTCCTCTCTCTCTCATCTGTCTCTCCTCTCTCTCTCTCTCTCTCTCCTCTCCTCTCTCTCCCTCTCTCTCCTCTCTCTCCTCTCTCTCTCTCTCTCTCTCTCTCTCTCTCTCTCTCTCTCTCAAGGTGAAAGCGGTAGGGGACAACCCAGAGTCCAGAACCCTGGCAGAGATCCAGAAGAAGATCGTCCTGGGAGGGAAGCAGCTCCGCAAGGACGACAACATCCTTCGCTGGGTGCTGCAGGACCGGGGACCGGAGGCCGCCTCGTGCCGCGTGACCCGCGTGGTGGCGCTGCCCAACCTGACGCGTGACGAGCTGGCCTCGTTCTGGCCCCCCGTGCCTGACCTTGACCTCGACCTCGACCTTGACCCGGGAGCGGAGTCGGACGAGTCGAAATATGTGAGTACAAAGGTTGTACTGGATCGTGATGGTTTTCTGGGTTGCGTCTCAATTGCGCCCGTTTTCTTCTTCTTCTGCATTCCCAGTGGCCATGTTTAAATCTTTAGTCCAGTCCCGATGGCGAAGTCTGCTGTCTTTCTGTAGCGCCTTTGTTGGTCCCCACAGCTTCTCCTGGAGCTCCACTCTCACCGGCCAGGTTTGATACCGAATGTCTTGGTAAGTAGGGCAGCCCTGGAGGATGTTCAGGTGTCTGGATGCCCACTCTGAACCAGGTTTGACACTCGGAATGTCTTGAGTAAGTAGGGCATCCCTGGAGGATATGCTCAGTGATGCCACTCTCACCGGATGCCAGTGCCACAGAATGGGTAACTCTCTTGGTGTGTATGATCAGGTTTATGCCTGTGGACTCACTTGTGTGATCTGTGGAGACAGGAGTTGGCAATGGCTTCTTCTCGGTCTAAACAATATCACCTGGTGCTGACGATTGAGGCCAGTAGATCATCATTGTCTTTTTCAATACCTAGTCGGCCCCTCCAAGACTCATGGAACCGGCCACCTGGCGCGCAGAATGATTTTTGCCTCCTTATTATGACAGTGGATGATCTGGCTGATTCATTTGGCTGCCCTGCTTTGAGAGTTTGTCAGCATGCTCATGTCCAGCAATGTCACAGTGGGACGGTAACCATTGCAGAACCAAGTGTGTTTTCCTGCGCCCGTTTTAAATGTGCTCAGTTGTGCGCATTCGTGATTGACACCTCAATTGCGCCAATGCATTCTTTTGGAAACACCGTTTAAGTTAAGAAATAACATCCCTTACATTTTATAGGTATCCCTTCCATACCTTGCATAGTATTGAGTATGTGGGATTGCGTAACGTGGTGATCCGAGAGAAAAAACCCAACAACGTTGGAAACATCTCTTTTTGCACTGTGTGTCATAAACTAAAACTTCCCCGTATTCGTGTTTGTAGTTTTAGTCTCTTGCGTTGCTTATTTGTTAATACATATTGATACTTTCCTTTCCATCGAATTAATACTAATTAAGATAACTCTCTCTCTCTCTCTCTCTCTCTACTCTCATCTCTCTCTCTCTCTACTCTCTCTCACTCTCTCTCTTCCTCTCTCTCTTCTCTCTCTCTCTCTCTCACTGATCACTCACTCACTCTCTCTCTCCTCTCTCTACTTTCTCTCTCTCTCTCTCCTCCTCTCTCTCTCTGCTCTCCCTCTCTCTCGTCTCTCTCCTCTCCTCTCTCTCTCGCTCTCTCTCTCTCTTTCTCTGTAAGTGTGTTAGAGAAACAGAGGACAAAAAGAGATAACGTGTGTAGGAGTGTACATGTGCATGCAGAGAGAGAGAGAGAGAGAAGCACGTGTTATCGAGAATGCTTCCGTGCACACAAAACATAAAACATCGTATAATATAAAAAATAACATAACAACAACATGTTTCCTGCTGATTCTTTCCCACATCCCTACTAAGGGAGTCGTGTTCCTGTGCAAAGACGATCTGCCCACACCGGAAGAGCCCGCCACGCCGGAAGCGGATGTGGACATGACGTCATTGATGACGTGGTGGAAGAAATACGTAGCCAGGGGGGCGACTAGGGGTCTGTCTGTGCCTTTCATGAAAGACATGGTCAGCAGGTAAAGTATTATTTTTGTTGAGAATACGAGACATGAAATTAATGAAAACGTTTATTGCATATGGCCAAAGACCCATAGGGAAGGAGGTAGGGGGTGCAAGAACAATAACGCTTAATACCGATTCATACAGACTTTTTTGTTTCTCCAAAAATACTTTTTTTAAATTACGAGAGAGAGAGAGAGAGAGAGAGTGAAGGGAGAGAGAGAGTGTGTGTACGTGTGTTCGCGCATACGCGTTTGTGTATGTGAGGCACACAGAGAGAGAGAGAGAGAGAGAGTGAATGAGTGAAAATCTGTTTGAACGTCCTCCGGTCTGGAACAGACACATATGGGACATTAGTAGATATAAAGATGGTGGGAACGATCCTAAAGGCAATGCCCGGAGGCAGTGCAACACCAGTAACGTCTCGAATTTGTAACAATCAGGATATGTGTGAGAGAGAGAGAGAGAGAGAGAGAGAGAGAGAGAGAGAGAGAGAGAGAGAGAGAGATATAATGCCTATTACATACGTAAATTGGGCCAGAAAGTCAGACAGGCAGGCTCGCACACAAAAAAACAAAACAAGCATAGCAGGCCTAAGTCATCATGCAGCACGTGGTTGTTGTCGGCGAGGGGTAAGTCCCAAGAATTACCTAGAGCGTTAAGACGCTTGATCAACCAGCCGCGTGGTAGCATTTTTGAGTCCCTTGACCTTGACCTTTAACCAAAGACCTTCATTATTCGAACTTTGCCTTGATATCCTAGCTACAACTTTGCCCCTAAATGTGTCGTGGTTCTCACCAGTAACAAGATTTTAACCCACATGTCAACGAAAACCCGGTTTAAATAACGTCCTCCCGACCTGGAACAGATACATGGGGGGACATGTTTAATTATAAAGATAGTGGGACTTTCTTCTTCTTCTTTTTCTTCTCCTTCGATCGCTCAGACAGTTTCATGTCAATTGTGAGCGCAGATGCGTCATGCTGCCGTTACGCGCCTAACTTATAAATAGGCCCAGCACGTCCGACTTCGGCTGGAGGAAATCTTTTTTGAAAGCGTTTCTTGAAAAAAAAAAAGCAAAAGCAGGAGAATGGACCGGAAAGGCGGAAAGATAGTAGATGACAGTAAAGCAAAGGGAAAAGGCAGAGTCAAAGAGAGTGACAGATCAGAGGAAGTTACAAGCACAGAACTTCCACAAGGAGGGGAACTATTTATGGAAAATACCCCCGGTATCCCCATGGGGGGGTGGGGGGGATAGTGTGACGATCCTGGAGATACTGCAACCCCGGGGAAGGTAACCTATTTGAACCCCTCTGTGGGCCAAATAGTACCATGGATATCGTAAGTGACGCAGAAATTGCTTTAATTGCGAAATAATGCTGTCCACGTCCAATTGGAAGCTTACTGTAAATGTTTTGCTTTGTGTGTTGTTATAATTGTTTTTTTAAGCTTGCATGGGTTTTTTGTGGTTTTTTAATTGTTCAATTTCTGCATGTTGTATAAAATCACTATTCGTGTGAAAAGACATTACATTAAAGATTCATTCTTCGCTGTTGAGGGTCCCAGATACGTGGGCCATGCTGTCGGCAGTGGAGGTGTGCGCCGGCAACAACCTTCGCAGGGAGGTACGCCTAACTGCTGACGCCATTGACGTGCGTGCGGCATGATGTTTAGAGACGCATTCTGCTCAATGAGCAACAGGTATGCAGGGGTGTGGGTGTGGGATGGCGGGGGGGGCTATGTGTAATGTGTGGTGGGGGGGGGGAGTGAGGTATGTGTGTGTGTGTGTGGAGGGAGGTCTCTGTGTATGCGTGTGGTGTGTGTGTGGCGTGAATGTGCGCGCGCGTGTGTGTGAGTGTGTGGAGTTTGGGTATCTATCTCTCTGTGTGTGTGTGTGTGTGTGGACGGGGTCTCTCTCTCATCTCTAGGTGTGTGTGTGTGCATGGAGGGAGGGGGTTCTCTGCTGTCTGGCGTCCTTTTTCAGCTGTGTTTATGTGTATATGTGTGTGTGGATGCAGGGTCTCTTTGTCTCTGTGTGTGTGGGGGGGGGGGGGGGAGGGGACCGAGGTAATGGGTTAAAATACAGCTAAGTCTCTAGGGAAGACTTTTAGTGTGTTAAATTTTTCAAGTAGAAAATTTGCCCTTTAGCCCACTTCTCTAGGGTATGGGAGAAGTGAGCAACTTTCCCGGCCCCTTTTCATCTAATAAATTTATATTTGTGCCCGGGTTCTGGCTCGTATGATTGTAAGAAATACAAGTGGTTGATTTGCTCTAAATGGCAGACAGAGAGAAAGTAGGTTTTTACATGAAAATTACAAAACTTCCACTCTCATCAGTCTGACCAAAGGGTTCAGAATTATTTGACACTTGTATTTTATTTACTCACAAAATCTGCATAAGATTATGCATGCAATAATAATAAAGCAGCTCAATGGCGCCAAAACAAAATATGAATGAAAAACAATGAAATCCGAGAGGATTTACAAGACTTTTGTCTTTCTAGAAGGTTAGCCCCAAGCGAGAGAAGGGTCACTAATTAGCTTCATTGTCCAGAGGAAAGTTCAAGTGATTGGCGCGGTCCTGTGGACTTAGCTGTTGTCAAGTTCCTCCGTAGTGATCGGCGAGTGCTGGGTTGGCTGGGCTTGCTCGTCAGGTGAGAGTAGCTCCCAGTCGTTCCGGTTACGGCTTCGCGGGATGGCACGGTTCAGGCGTGGTCTCCTCGCGGATTCTGGGTGCGGGGCGATCTTGGCGGCGTTTCCCGTCTGGTTTTCCTTGTGAGTCAGGGATTGATGCTTCCTGACCACGATGCCCTGCTGATAATCACAGGAGAAGGTGGATGTAGGTCTCTATGGCTTTAGAGACAAGGGGCTTCAGTCGGCAGGGAATTAGTGGATCCCAACCGGCTAGAAGGCTTCCCTTGTACAATAGCACTACTAGTTAATAAATAAACTGAATTTCAGTTAACAAACTGAGATCAGTAAAACATAAAAGGTGTACAGGAATCAACTGATATTATTCAGTACCTGGCTAGATCAAAGTCTATGATCAAGCCAACATCACTCTCCATCCAACACCTGGAAAGGACTGTTATCATAAAGTGCAAGATTGCAACCCACAGGCTTCCTACTAAAAATATACAAAAGGGTTAGTAGGCATAAAATCCGGTTCTTGTACCAAAAGAGTTAAAGTCAAAAACACACACACACAAATAATCAGTGCACATAAATAGAACAGAATGTTTACCACTTCTTTTCAATAACATATCTACTCCTTATTCATCATTGAACATAGGATCTAGATCAAAAATATGATCAAACAAAAAAACAAATCTCAATCACCAGCCAGTCAATAATACTCACTAGTTGGGCTATTAGGACTGGCTGGGAGAGAGGTTGAGTCTGCAATGTTGCTTCGCCAGGTTTTGGAGGTATTATTGAGAGAGTATGTGTAGGCTAACTTTCCTCACTACTCAAATTTTCCCCTCCCATTTTCAAACAATGAGAGCCTGTCATTGGTTCATAGCAGTCGACAAGTCACAAGATGATGTCACTAGTATTATGCATAGTAGTACAGAACGATCACGAGCCGGTTACATCACTGGCACGTGTCAACATTCCAGTCATTCCGAATCCTTCTCGTGTGATCGGGAAAGGAAGAGTCTTCAAAGGGCGCCGACTGTGGGTGTCACTTTCTCGTGATGGGAAGGGAGATCGGGCTTCAAAGAGATAAATGCCTTAATCGGCGTCGGGTTTGATGTTGAATGGTAATTAAAGTGGCTGGCCCGAGAAAAGAAAGGGGGGGGGGGGGGGGGGGGGGGGGGGGCGGCAGTGTAGATAAAGAAAGAAAGGGAGAAAGTGGGGCGTGTGTTTCCACTCCGTCACAGGGGGCAATTTCACGGATTGGGCATAACACATGCATGAGTGTCAGTATAGCATGCATGCCTGTGTTTTGATTCCAGCTTCGAATTCTCAGCACACCCTGTCAAAGGCGCTACCATCAGTGGTGTCCGATTTGATATTCCTTTCTTGACATATCATTAACTAAAGCGTTAAGACGCTAGATCACCAGCCGCGCGGCAGCATTTTCGACGCCGGTGACCTTGATCTTTGACCTATGACCTTCATTTGTTGGACTTGGCCTAAATATCTTTACCACCTTATCCGCATGCAAAATAGTGAGCGTCCATAGATCCCTCCGTTATCGTGCCAGGTGTTCGGCAGCATTTTCGGCTCCAAAGACCTTGACCTTTGACCTTTACCTTCCTTTTCGGACTTGGCCTAGATATTCTTAGTACCTATCCGCATGCAAATGTTGAGCGCCCTAGGTCCCTCGGTTCAAAACGTTATCATGTTAACATAGTCGGTCAGATAGTCAGTCGGCTTCAGAATCCACTGAAAACATTACCAGCTCGTCTGTGGCTAGTAAATATAAATATTATTAAAGATCCACCAAATCACGTGTCAAAATCACGGGTTTCACGTGATTTTCCCTCTTACGGTTTGAAAGAAATCTTGTTTTGACCAGGTCTCACTCCCATACAAATGCCCCCAATTTCAAAGCGAAACATCATTTTTTAAAGAGCGGCCTCAATTTGAAGTTGGGGACATGACTTTGTTGTGTATGTGCGGGTCACAGCTACCCAGAAAAAAAAACACAAGGGACTTAATCGTGATGCGTCAGTGTATCTTTAAGTCTACCCATGTTTGTGTTTCAAGCATGCGTGAATATGAGTCCACGAAATCACGAATCCCGTAGTCAGTTGACCGTAGGGGCGCCTCTGAAGATTTTCGGTAACCAGGGCCTGTATTTCACGTTGAGATAGCATGAGACTCCTTAGCATGATGCTAACTTCGAAGCTCTTCCAATGTCCCTATAGGATTTTTAATAGGACTTTTGGAAGAGCTTCTAAGTTAGCATCATGCTAGGAAGAGTATCATGCTATCTCAACGTGAATACAGCGCCCAGCTTCTTCCACTCCTCCCGGTTCTCTGCTTTCCGTATGACTGGCGCACACACACCAACCATTGAGTCGTAGGGAAATACGTCGTTTCTGTCTTTTCATATAGTCAGTAGAAATTACAAATGTTAAACATTTGGTCGGAAGAAATCCTACAACCAGGTCGTAGGGAATTGGTGAGTGTTCCATTTACCCCAAACACGCTTCAGACAGTCGTGGGGGGATAGGGAAAACTGGGACAGACACAAGTAGTAGAATAGAGATTATAGCTGAATTTTCCTACGACCAAAGTGGTCGCATAGTCTGAGGCGGCTCTTAGAGTGTCTTTCAGCTCCAGCCTGCATGTTCACTCGTGGGGGTGGGGTTGGGTGGTGGTGGGGGGAGTGACGGTTTGGGATAGGAATGTTTGTTCATATATGTTTTTAATTGATATATATTCTTTAGTAATAATTGTAAAGCGCTTAGAGCTTTGATGAATAAGCGCTATAGAAATGTACATAATAAACAAATAATGTTGTCTTCCCATCTCTTCTTCTGTCTGCCTCTTCTCCTTTCCTCCCTGGACTGTGTGTGCCTTGTAGTAGGATTGTCTTGGCGTGAAAAGTACATGTGTGTGATATAAATCTATCCATCAAGCTGCATGCTCCACTCTATAATTTCCATGTATACGCCAGCTCGCACATTGCCTTCAGTTTCCGACCCTCTATCTCTCCAGATCCCTAGGTATAAGCTTTCAAGTGTTGGTCGGCGCTCTTTTGCTGTTTCAGGACCGACCTCCTGGAACAAACTTCCTCTCCTCCCTCCGTCAGCGACCGACCCTCTCTGCTTTCGCATCAAACCTCAAAAGCCCACCTGTTTTCTTCTCTTTCCCTTCCCCCCCTCATTGAATCTCATTTCTCTCTCTTTCCTCTTCTTTCTTGCCTTTAGGTCTGTTTCTCAAACGTATGTGTTATTTTTTGTCCGTCTTTGTATAGCGTTTTAGTTTGAATGCGTTTAATATGAATATTCAACGTGTGTGTGTGTGTGTGTGTGTGTGTGTGTGTGTTGTGTTGTGTTGTGTTGTGTGTGTGTGTGTGTGTGTTGTGTGTGTGTGTGTGTGTGTGTGTGTGTGTGTGTGTGTGTGTGTGTGTGTGTGTTGTGTGTGTGTGTGCATTTTTGATTTGATTTCTATCACGATTTAGCGCCGTATGAATACTGTATGTTGTTGTTGTTGTGTGTGGTTCCAGCTTCGAATTCTCAGCACGCCCTGCCAAAGGCGCTACCTCAGCAAGCTTTAGCGCCGTATGAATACTGTATGTTGTTGTTGTTGTATGTGGTTCCAGCTTCGAATTCTCAGCACGCCCTGCCAAAGGCGCTACCTCAACAAGCTTTAGCGCCGTATGAATACTGTATGTTGTTGTTGTTGTTGTATGTGGTTCCAGCTTCGAATTCTCAGCACGCCCTGTCAAAGGCGCTACCTCAGCAAGCTTTATGCCGTATAAATACTGTATGTTGTTGTTGTTGTATGTGGTTCCAGCTTCGAATTCTCAGCACGCCCTGTCAAAGGCGCTACCTCAACAAGCTTTAGTGCCGTATGAATACTGTATGTTGTTGTGGTATGTGGTTCCAGCTTCGAATTCTCAGCACGCCCTGTCAAAGGCGCTACCTCAACAAGCTTTAGTGCCGTATGAATACTGTATGTTGTTGTGTATATGTGTGTTCAGCTTCGAATTCTCAGTCACGCCCTGCACAAAGGCGCTATCATCCTCAGCAAGCTTGTAGTGCCGTATGAATACTGTATGTTGTTGTTGTTGTGTGTGGTTCCAGCTTCGAATTCTCAGCACGCCCTGCCAAAGGCGGTACCTCAGCAAGATTTAGTGCCGTATAAATACTGATGTTGTTGTTGTTGTTTTGTGTGGGTGTGGTCCAGCTCGAAATTCTCGAGCACGAGTACGCCCTGTCCACGGCCGGACCTCTCGCGGGCTCCCCCGGCTCGGGCAAGACGGTGCTGCTCGTGCTGCGCGCGCGCCAGTTCCTACGTCACGGGGGCCACGTGATCGTGGTGAACTGCGTGGCCCGCTTCGCATGCCTCCTGGCTGAGGAGCAAAAA